>OY725188.1:12635700-13020700 GCA_963241965.1 Tortrix viridana | reverse complement strand
AGATATTACACTAACAATATAATATCGTTGTGATTACCTTGCGGCGTTAAATGAACCAATCAGATCAGCATTGTCGGCGCCAACGGACTCCATAACGGGTCCATTTAATATGGCATTTAAGATACTTGGTCGAGCAGGTGATAAGGTCAGAGTAGGTGAAGCAGAGTAGGGTTTTAGGATTCGGTAGAGAAATTGTAAAAAAGTAACATTTTTAGAAAGTTCGTATCACAAGTCAAACAAAATAAACAGGTTCTGAGTAATTAACGAAAAACTCGAACATTCGAGTTACAATTTATTCAAGTCGAAATGGACCTAATTACACACAGAATAAAGTAAAAACTTAATGCATTTCATTGGACCTGATTCTAGTATTTAATCTTAAATACAAACTTGGTGCGTGAGTCCGACTCGCAATAAAAATTTGTTTTATGTTTTAATTATTTGTGTACTTATTGTAAACCGTGTCGTTTTTTGTCAATAAAAGTAATTTCTTCTTCTTCTTCACTTTAAACGCGCCATCAAACAGGTGACATTAAATAATTTAGTAAGCAATAAAAAGTCGCATCAATCTATGCGTCGCTTTTATCGTAATAGCGAATCCCCTTAAAGCTTGCAGGCTCACGTATAATGCCCCAATAGGCACTAATGTCGCTCCGCGGCCGTAACGTCTGATTTACTCACGATCTACCCAATATACGCCACGTGTGATGAATAACTATAAAAGACTAGCTTTTGCCCGTGACTTTGTCCGCGTAGAAGTCGTTTTTCGGTATTCCCTCGAGAACTGTCAAATTTCCCGGGATAAAAAGTATCCTACGTAAATACATAGGATACGTTTTACCCCGGAAAATTAGACAGTAGGCGATAGTTTGAGTCCCGGAAAAGGCCCCGAAGGCCAATTTCATCAAAATCGGTTCAGTGGTTAAGCCGTGAAAGCGTAACAAACGAACAAACAAACTCACTTTCACATTTATAACATTACCAGCGACCCGCCCTTGCTTCGCTCTGGATTCTATTATTTATAAACATACGCTCAGTGAAAAAAATATCTAACTGATGGCGAAAACCGCAACCAAATCCGTTGCGTAGTTTGAAAGATCTAAGCGTACATACAAAGGGACAGACGGCGGGACGCGACTTTGTTTTATACTATGTAGTGATTAGTAGGTAAATATACTCTCTTTGCATCAAATATTAAAGTATTAAATAAATTCACATTATTATTCAAAGGAAATCTTTTCATAAAGCTTCAAGTTGATGAATAAAGGTTCCAGTTACTAAAAAGATTACACTTATCATCAATGACTTTCATACAATCTTTCACTCCCCCTTTTAACCACTTAGGGGTTGAATTTCGAGAAATCCTTTCTTATTCCTTGTCTACGTCTTAAAAACACCTGTAAAAAAAAACAGTTTTCTAGGTCCAAGAGTTTAGGCTGGGCGTTTATGAGTCACCCAGTCAGGACTTTGCTTTTTATATATATAGATTGGTTTATATTAGAAAACTGTTTTATCTACAAAAAACTTTGTACAATTTTGTAGGTAAATGATATTTATTAAAACCACATAAGCGGCGAAGTATAAAACTGGATAAGTAACGAGAATCAAACAAACGGTCGACCTTAATCAGTTCAATTAGATTTGAAAATTACATTTATACGATTTCAAATCCAATCGCGCTCTCGCTCCTTTCCCTGTGTATGAAAGAGATGGGGTCTTAATTAAATTAGGGTTAGAGATGCAGTGGTTTATTGAAGCCTTTGAAGTTCTTGGTATTGATATGCAGAGGTTTAAAAGAAATCGATACGTGTGGTTTACTCAAACGGAAAAGCAAAAAACACTCGGCTATAGTAGTAGCAGCGATGCGCGGACGTAAGCGGACGTGCATCAATGCGCAGTCAAAATTATTATTTTAATTGATAATTGCGAATTGGGCGGCTTTTGCCGCTGCCCGCTGTTATTAATATGAGTTCGCAAGGACTCGTAGTAAACGAGTTATTGGCGTTTGTTCAGCACGCCATCGACACTATGAACGAGGTCAGCATCGTGCAGATCTGCAAATCAAATTTCAAGGAGGAGGAGATTTGCAGTGGCAAGGCGCTGCTCTACGAAACGCTCGGCAAGACCGACAGGATGCCGTCCCGCCGCAGGGATGGAGGCGCGAAAAGTGTCCAGGACATCATCGTGTTGTTAAAGGAGACTGACCCGGACGACGTGCCTGCCTTCGTCGCGAAGCAGCTGCATAAGCTGCCTCCTGGCGTAGGAAGCCTTGTAAGAGTCAGTGCGGCACCGCTAGCTTGGACCCCAATCCCGGACTGCAAGCTGCCACACCGAATACGGCGCTCTACGTGTCGCGCCTGCACTACTCCACATCGGTGGATGACGTGGTGGGCTACGTCAGTCAGAAGACAGGCTACACTCTGAGGGTGTTTCAGCTGCATTCGCGGCGCTATGTGCACTTCGCTTCATTCGTGGTGCGAGTGCCGCGGCTGTTGCTGGGGACGGTCGAGTCGCCTGCCTTCTGGCCGAAAGATGTCGTGTTCCGGCGGTTCCGGGGCGGCCTGCCAGCGAGCATGACTTCGAACGCTGCGATTCAACAGAGCCATGCCGTTTTGTCGCCAAAATAGTTTAAGATATTGTTATAAATATATGTATTTTAGTCAGTAAGGTATTTATCTATGGGCCTTGTAGCCTGAAAATAAATAAATAAAAAAAAAAAAAAATAGTCCAAGTCAATCCAATTTAAAAATTATGTAAACAAACGGGTCATTAACTCGCGCATATATTGATTAATAATGACTAATGCTAGAGCTAAATATAATATAGTTTTAAATAATATATATGTACAGCTTTACTGTAATGCATGTAAAATTTTGCATTATTTGCAAGTTTGCATTATTTTTGAGAATCATACATTCTCAAAATTAATGGAAAATTCTAAAAATTTGTTAAATATCAGCTTTTTGGTGAACTTTAGTCGCCGGATAAGATTCAATAACTATTAAACAGTTAAAAAATAAAGACTGAGAAACAAGAATAATAATAAAAATTAGACTAAGTTTGTAAATCTGTATATTTAAAGCTGTTTTTTTACCTTAATAAAGAAAATTAAAAAAAAAACCGACCAAATCGGGACCTCTACTTTCAGAGGATTTTCAATAAACTTATCTAAGAACACTCGATTAAGTCACCTTTCAAACAAAAATAAACTAAATCAAAATCGGTTCATCCAATTGGGAGCTACGATACCACAGGCAGACACACAGATACACACGTTAAACGTATAACACCCCTCTATATTGCGTCGGGGGTTAAAAAATATAAATAACTACAAATAGGTCAAAAACATTACCTCCCCTGTTTCGATAGTCGGGTATTAAACACATTTCACAGTCGATTCCTACAAGCGAATGTGCAAAATTTAATTTTGTATTAGTCACTGCCTTTTCCGTAAATTACAAATATTACGGATACGAAAACTCTAACTTTTTACGCATTTACTCTTTATACGAAAAAGAGCACAAGTACTACTTGATCTTTATAGCAAAAGAACTCTAATACACGAACGGTAAGTAATCTAATTTTTTTGGTAACTTAAGTGTAGATGTGTTTTATTCTAATTCCAAGATTAAACTTTCTTAAGGAAAAATATTATATCTACAAATTAACAGCCATAAGAAAATTGACCCTTTGCAGTAGTAAAAATGGTCGCTTATGAAATAAGAGCTTAATACAACATAGGCCCTTTTACGTCAAATCGTGGATGGTTTTATTATCATGTAATAAAACGAATGTACGTTAATGTAATTCATGACGAGTGATGAAGCTTCAACGGTCGGAAAAGATAAATAATGTATCTTTCATCATTCTTTACAAGAAAATTAGGGAATAGGAGTTCCCTTTGTTGGGTTCAAGTTATTATTTGTTTTATTTACGCTCACATAAGATGAAGGTACTGAACCAACGTTATTTAAGCAATATTCAGCCTAAAAATTATGTGAATTTGATGCCATGCCGTGTACGATATTTTTGAGACTTAAGTTGGCTTAGATATTAATGATTTATGCATGACTGTACAAAACACTAATACTATGAATAAGAAAGTTATTGGTGATTTTAATATTATGTTTGTTGATTTAAATAATATTGACGCGATTAGCCTAGTTAGTGACCCTACCTACGAAGCTAGCGGTCCCGGGTTTTAATCCCAGTATGGGCAAATATTTGTGTGATGAGCGCGAGTATTTGTTCCTGAGTCATTGATGTTTTCTATATACTTAAGTATGTATTTATCTATATAAGTATGTATATCGTTGCCTAGTACCTATAGTACAAGCCTAGAGCTTAGTTTGGGACTAGGCCAATTTGTATGCTATTGTCCCCAATATTTTATTTTATATCAGGGGCAATCTCACACGAATTGAACTAGTCCCAAATTTTATTAAGCTCTAGGCTTGACTATGGGTACTACGTAACGTATTTACAGAGAAATACATAATAAAATCCAATTTCTTTAACGCGATCCTTAACACGATAAAAAACCTTACCAATTACTTTTCTAAGACATCTCAAAGGTTCCTACGTTTAACGTCAAACTCCCGTTCACCAAACATTTTGACGGATCTAAATCTAATATTTTGACTTACCTAAAAATAGAAATTACGGTTGAAATTGAACCCCGCTTGTATAAACGGCTTTAACTACGTCACTTGAAAGCAGCCGTAACATTTAAGCCACTCACCAGAGATACCCGGTTTGGCCGTGTCGCAGTGCGGGAGGGGGGTTAAGGGGGGTGGTATCGGGTATAAGGAGAGATAAATTAAATTGGAGTTATCGTTACTTAACTACTGGACTTGCATTTGTAACACAATATAATTTTAATGCACACTAACTTTTACTTGAAAGTTCTCATGCTTGTAAAATTTCGATTCTCTGTCTATCTTTGTTCAAAAAAGAGAGAGAGACAAATAAACTAACAATCTCATTTTATTATAGTGCTTGGGAATACAGTCATGGTTAAGTTAATGACCTAGCCGAGTTAATAACCCCGACAAGCTCATCATTTTTAAATGGTTTAACAGATTTTCATAAAATTAAGCTAAGAACTCTTGATTAAGTCGCCTTTATAACGAAGAAAATTAAATCAAAATCGGTTCATCCGTTAAGGAGGTACGATGCAACAGACACACAAATACACAGATACGTCAAAATATTTATGACACCCCTCTTTTTGCGTCGGGGGTTAAAATATTTGAGTGTCAAAAAAAAGTAACCACGATCTTATTACGGCGACATAAGATCGTGGACATCGTGGTTACATATTTTTGAGGCTTTGGACGTATTTGTGTTTATAACCTTGACTGTACCTTTAAAACGGTCATGTTGTTATATGTAATTGAAGGACGCAATAAAGTAGCCTTCAGCCGCAAAATTCAGGAATAATTTGTTATAGCGGACATTTTGGCTCGACTGCACACTCTTAAACTTGCCGCAAGAAGAGGCGGTAATGGTTCAACTTAGATAAATATCACTTTAAAGATTTATTGATCACTTTTTTTAAAAGAAGTCAAAATAAACTTCGACTTCAATATGTTTTTGACGCATTGTATTACTTCTGCTAGTGCCTTTTACAGTATTCTTTATATAAATACATTATATATCATACGAAAATCTCACTTAAATTTACTTGAATACGAAACGAAGGTCTAGGTTTTCTATTTGTTTTTGAATAAATAAATACATATAAATCATCTACGACATAGGATGAAAATAATCGTGCACATCTCACAAAAAATATTTTATCAAATCCCATCACTTCCCATCACGTAAAATATGAAAATAAAGGACTTTAAAAAAAAAACAGCTTGTTTTTGTTTGAATTGCATTCAATAAATTCCATTTTATACGACGGTAAAGAATAAGTATTATGACTCCAGCCAGAGATATAACTGTCCAATACTGGGATCGAACCGCAACTTGAAAAATGCAATTCAATAATCCCGACATAAGTTAAGGTCGGCAGCGGAGCGCAGGCCCGCCGCGCCCGGCGCCGCAGCTTTACCCGCTATAAAACGAAGCAATCTCCCGCGAGTAATGACAGCCGTTGCGGATGCGTCTCTTTATTTATAGGCTTGGTTAGTTTATATCTTTATATCTTTTCTTCCATTTGACGACTCGGTTAGCCCAGTTTGTAGGTGACCCTGTTTAAAAAGCTAACGGTCTTTGATTCCCGGGTAGGGCATTAATGTGATGAGCGTAAAGTATTTTGTTCATGAGTCTAACCCCCTTGTTCATAAACGCACAACAAACCTATTTTAGTAAAAGTATGCTCTATCGCTTTCAGTCAGATTCAAATGTCACAATGAAAGATAAGGACAAACCATACTTCAAGCATACTTTAGTTTATTGTGCGAGAAGGTTAATATTTTCTATATCTATGTATATCTTCATAAGGTATTATTCGGTTGATTATCATTATCAAGTACCCGCAGTACGAGCCTAGAGCTTACTTTGCGACTAGGGCAATTTGTGTGCGATTAACTCCTGATACCTATTTATAAAATAATAATGGTTTAGTTTCAAACAATGAATAATTCAAAAACAGAAAACTCTATCTTCACAATATTGTGAAGAGTTGATATATATCAATAAAATTGAAATTCTGGAATTAATTCGCCATAATAACATCTCTGCTCTATAGCTCTTATTTGTCAAACAAAAAGGTTTAAAAGTCTGTTAACTGCATTTAAATTCCAAAGTGATAGACTTCAACAACAACTTAGGACAACTTCATTCACACAACGAAGTTAAATAAAGGTACATTTAAACATTATAATATCAAGCCCCTAAACCGACACCGAGCTGCAAATACGAGCCATATCAGCAAAATTATCAATTTACCCTACTAAATTACAACAGAACCAATTTGCTGTCTAAATAGTCGCCGGTAGAGACGGGACACTCGAAACACGCTGAGCGTGTTTAAATACAGGGTGAAACAATATTTAACGTGTTAATATACGTTACATGGTACATACAGAACAATATAAAAACAGTGAGAAAAGACATTGCTAAAGAAAGTTACTAAGAATACGAATTAAAGTTACAAATAATATTTGGATGAACACAATGTTATTCGCTTAACGCTGGAAATTTTATCCGGTTAACCGGATATAAATAACTGTTTTGCGGAATTACACCTGATTATCCGAATTATTTGACGGTTATTTTTATCCAACGGACTATCTGAATGTCTGGGATAGTAAAAGATTTTTCCGGTTAAAACACTTTCTCAACAAAAATAATTGCCAATTTGTTAGTCAGTTGATGTTTTTTCTTAATCAACCAACCAATTAGACAACTAGTTAGTTGATTGATACTGTTATCTTTATCATCTAGGCAAGTCTCCAACTATTCGGTCTATTTGTACCTAGCAAATTTTCTAACAAGTCTTGATAATTGCTAATTTTATTCCAGTACTTTTCGAGCTCTAATACAAATAAACTGTGAATTCTGCTAAATTCTATTTGAAACCACGTTTCAAATGGCTTATACGCTAGCTATATAGACCGTGCCCTATTCTGTACACGACACGGGCGACACGGCACTACAATGGATGGCGTACAATGGACAGTCGTAGCCGGTGCGATCTGGTTTTAGCCGGTCCCAACCAGTTTCGTGCGGATAGAGGAACACGCTACGTGTGGCGAGCACATACAGGTGCTATGCGTCAGGCTATTAGTTCGTTCGTACAATGTTGGGGAAATTACAACTTGCTGTAAAGTGCAATGGAGTTGTATGAAACATTTTGTATGAACAATTTGACTACCCGACTGCGCGAAACCAAGAGAGTTGTTATGACTTTAACAGTATATGTACGCATGTATGAACTTATGACTAATAGAGGCTATAGAGTTAATAGAGTATATAATAAATTATAGAAGTCCGTCATACACTGGCCGCCAGCCAGGAGGATAACAATAAATTATGAGAAAACAAAAATGTACATTATAGAATTTTTAATTAGCAAGAGTAATTAAAGTCAAGTATATAAAATCATATTAGACAGAGTCATAGAGACATGAAATCATAAAAAGTTAATAATGCAATGAATAATATAAATACGAGTACTTAATTTAAAAACTAATTTTATAAAACATTGTATTAGATTGTTATCAAAGTTTCTACGACTTTTATTGTCGTTGAAATACCTATTTATTATCTTCATTATTTGCCGCAGTATTTTGTGAGAGGCCTAAATAAAGTAATTTGGAGTTAAATTTTTGGTCACGCAAAAACCATTAAAGTACTAAAGCTTAGTTGGTGCATAGGTCAACTTGTGCGAAATTGTCCTTGTATATTATATTATAATTTACCTAAAAATATTTAAACAATATAAAACAATTTTGGGACACTCGTCAGGGAACTATTTAAATATTTAAGTAAATAAATAAGGGAAAAATCTTTTACAAATTGCCCTAGTCCCAAACTTATATAGAATTAGTATACGTAGGTGCATAATTAACATTAAATTAGCAGTTTTAATTGCAAATGGTACGGAGGGTAGACGGAGAATGGCAAAGCTGTTGGTAATAAAAGTTGATGCTCCATTATCATAAAAATAACTATAAATGGAAGCCTCTAATTACCTCCTCGTAGTTCCATAGTCAAGTTCCTCCCTAGAGCTTATATTTATTTCAAAATTTTACTCGCAACAAGAACTTGGTTAATATTAATTGTCGGCGTCTTTGGTGTTTTGTACAATTAAAAGCAATAAAAAATATCCAATAAAGTAAGGTACTACATATACGTGGCTAGCACACTGACATACAGTTCGAGGTATTTTCTTATTAAATGGAGTTAAATATATTTACTACGACCTCAATAGTGTTAAAATTAACATTACATTGTTTTAAACTAACAAAAAAACACAACTGCGTTGTCGAAACGTAGAGAAGGTAAATGTAATTTATTACGCGACTAACTTTCCGCCCGCGACTTCGTCTGCGGAGAGTCAGTACTGTAACATCCTCAATCGGCGACCAGGCATGAGATCTTAGAAGAGGGCCAGCGGGTTCATATGCCTGAGAGCAAGCTACCTCGAATTTAGAAATAGAGGCGCCCTGGGTAACTTACTACAAACAGGAATGGTTCCTTGTGTGAAGTGAAACAACAAGTATTGTTCTCCTTGATATATTTAACACATTTTAAATATCATGTTATTCACCCTAAGTACATTTATAGAGGTCGGCTATAGCGAGAGCCGCTCTATTGAAATTTGGTAACAAGTAGGTTCATATGCACCATAATAATAAACTAAGAAATAGAAAGTTCACTTATCTAGGGTGAAGTGTGCGTGAAGCCAGGTGTGTAGGTGATGTGAGGGTGAATGGCAAGCGAGGACTCAAACACTAGGATCGAAGCGAAGAGGCACGTTAATGCACCGAGCCTCCCTAAGTCGCAACACGTGGCAAGCAGGCCACGCCCCTGCGGTTCGAGTCTGCAGCCTCCTCACGGTCAAATCCGGTAGTTGAAACTAGACATAAGAAAAAAACCCACAGTGTGGGTTTTCATTGTTTTCATGTAACTTTATAACGTGAGGCTAGTTGAGACCGGCTAAAAGCACGGTGCCTCCCTGTGACGTGGCACTGATTGAATCAGGCACGTATGCCACCTAGTGACCCTGTTTTACAAGGCAGGAGTCATCGCTTGGGTTTCGGAACTGCCTTAGATTGGTGGTATTTGTAGCGGCCTCTAACTCATATTAAGACGGCGACACAAACTTATGCCCTGCTCTGATGCGCTAACATGTCTTCGAGTAATTCGCCGCTGAAAGCCCCTTTATACGGGTTATTTAAATAATTTGGTCGACGGCTAAGCAGCCATTTCTAAGAGCGAGAACCGATTCAACGCTGATGTGGCGAAGTTCATACGTCATTCCGGGCGTACGACTCGTTTCACTCTTCAATGCCGACAACATTGTACTCGTGCGCTATTTAACAATTTAGACCTCAAAACAACTATAATCTTTCCCAATTATTTTCCTACAGACACTCTATAAATCCTGAAACAATATAATTTTACATGCCGAATAGTAACACATGATCCGAGTCTCGTCTATATGTCAAAACGCAAGAACAGTGAAACGTAACGCTCAATCGGAAGCCGTATTTGCTCCATCCCGCTCACTCTCAATGGGCAGCTGTAGGGAGTGAAAAGGACAGAGTTGGTTTGTATTCGATCCTTGATTTTGGTGCAGAGGCCCGCCAGCTGTAGTGTTGCTATATGAAAAAGCTTAACAAAAAAAACGGGTGTTACAGTACTTTCGTAAGTTAACATATAGCCTATATCCACCCAGAAAGTCCATTCTAAATGTTAGTGAAAGAATTTTTGAAATCGGATGTGTAGTTCCGGAGATTACCCCTTACATACAAATAAAAAAAAAAACAAATTTACAAACTTGGCCTCTTTATCCTCGTAAGTCCCCGCGTACTTGCACAAGTACAAATCAATGATAGTAGTTCAGACCTGACATTTTAACTCTGTAGCACGAACAACAGCCGAATGTACTTCACCATTAGGTTCACTTTTATTGGTAGGTATGTACTTGGTCTAGTAGGTACATTAGGTAGTTAGGACTACTGATTTTAAAAAAACACAGGATTTACGAGGTTGAAATATTAGTATAGATTAAGTCCCGTTTCATAGTGTTAGTAATCATAACATTACATATAATATAGCACAGAAAGTCACACTTAACCGTCCTTTTTTAAGTTCTATTCTATTTACTTTGTTCGCTCATTTTGCCGGCAATCATTAATTTTATTGAACTGCACACCTACGGAGAACCACATACGGAGGAGATACCCGCAACCCGGGCAGAGCAGCGAAATACGGTCTAGGTCCAAGTCACGCACTATCATGTATTTTATACACATTGAGATTAAACAATAACCCTGTAAACTTGCTTGAAGCTTTAAATGTGATAGCATTGTGTCTGATAAAAACGCTATTTCATAAGAAAAAACTATTTAAATCTATTTTATTGAACAAACTGACGAAACACATTTGAGAGTAAAATTATTGGCAAACACAAGCAACCTTAACCCTTTTACGTCCAACAAAAGTAGAAAACACAATCAAAATATATTACGCCATTGTTCTTTATCGTTGCGGGTTTCCTTTCCTGTTAATTTGCTACCAACGTCGTGATCCTTATAATTGTATTCTCTAATTAAAACAGATCATACTGTCTCCTCGATCAAAATAACGTAGAAAACCTCATACCATCAAACAGTTTTAACATCCGACTGTAGATTAAAACTCTTTACATTGCTACATTTGAACTTAACAAAGTCACAGATTTGTAATTCTACGCAGCAATGTATACCGTGTGATGTGTATGTACAGGTTGATGTTGTTTGGTAAATAGAAGCAAACAAGAGGTTGTGTTTTGAGTGCTGTATTGGCTTAGATGTAACAACGTATTGTGCCTCGACCTTGGGTCCTGCCTTCGGTTCCTTTGTCAATCTTGGGTCTGTTATTTACTCCTATCTTCTGCCTTATGTTTTGCTTAGCGAGCGGGTAAATTTCCGGGTCATCGAGCGTAATGACTTTTGATTTTGCCATGAAGTGAATATTCGTGAAACATTAGGAAGATTCATAAATATTCATATGCATAGCATAGCGTACAATGTAACATTCTGTATTATAAAACCAAGTAACATAATAGTGTGCTCTCATGATACGTTAAATACCAGCGTTTTTAATAATAATCTCATCTGAAACTTATTTCTTATGATTAACAAATTAAAACCTAAATATGATATCAATATCGCCACATAGAGAATTAGGAAAAAAAAAGTTCGTACTTCTAAGTTCTCATTGATTTAGACATTACAAAAAATAAATCCGCCAAACCGGTTCTATATCGCCAGTTATACGTGTATCCCATTTTAAATGCTGACAATTACCGAATGTAAAATGAGCATTCCTAAAAACGTTTGTAAAATTTTAAGGATTAAAAAAAATCGTAGATAGATTGCGTGCATGAAACTGCAATTTCAAAAAATTATTCAAAAATAATGTATAGAAACTTCCTATTTCGTTACCAACAACAAATTGGTAACAAAATAGGAAAAAATTGTGCATTTTTTATGGGACATTTTGGGAAATTATTCTAAAACTGCTTAGTTTCATTTATCCAACCCACCTACCATTTTTATGTATTTAAGTATATATTTCTCTATATAAGTTATATAAGTTAGTTAGTTATATGTTTATCTTTGTCTAGTACCCATAGTACAAGCCTAGAGCTTAGTTTGGGACTAGGTCAATGTGTGTGAGATTGTCCCCTGATATTTTTTTTTTTTTAAATCTGAGAGTTGAATGAAATGTACAAACTTTTTTAGAAATGCTCAAATATCAAAGAGACCGATAAAGTTCTTTGCTTCAATAACATGTCACCCTCACCTTGAAACGTCCCAAGTTATAAGTTGTTAGGAAAGTATAGGGTGCCTTATTTTGAAAATTGAAATTCGAAACGACGCTAGCTCTTTCCCTTCTCTCGATTTGGTCTTGATCAACGAGTGAAAGGGACGGAGTCTCCAAAGTTTAGAATTTAGTTCTTGGTAACCATCCAGTGCATTCAAATAAGAGGGAGACACCCTTGTGTGCGCAGCGGATCAGTATGCTTTATTAATGTTCTGTCTCGGAGATGGAACGACGTAAGCATGCTTGGGCGCTGTTGGGTAGATGCGGGATTTTTAGTGTCATGGTGGTACTTCACTGATATTTATTAGTCAAGTATTTTCCTTGCATCTCTTTCACTCGCTATGAAAAATGAGAGATGTAAGATCAATATTTGGCAAATACTGTCAAATGTAGTGTCACCATCAATACGTGTTCATTATGTTTATTTACTCGCAGGTTTGTAAGACCGATTCTAAAAGTCTATTAATAATAACAGCATCCTGTTTACTGCAAACAAAAAATAAAAGATTCTACAAAATATTTTATATATGAAATGTGGAAAAATCTGTTATTGGTGTCGTTCCAAATTGATAAAAAGAAACCTTTATGGTAAGATGTCATTACGTTCAAAATGCTTTAAAATACACTCACATCAACAATAAAGATGTATGGCCTTTGGCTACACAATATAAACTATTCAACAAACTTCAGCAAATTAAACCCTTTAAAGTTCATAAGGTTGCATATACAATAGCTTCTATAGTCAATAGGCCCTTTTTGCCAAGAAGGTCAGAAGAGTTCAGACGCCCACAGGTGACTTTGAAAGTTCGAGAATTGTCCAATTCATCAGTCATGCATCCAAGATGAGTCCCTAACGAGTCTAGTCGAGTGAAAAGGAATTCTTGACCGCAATCATATTCAATCATATTATTGATTTTCTTAGACATTGAAAACATTAATGTGGATAAAGATTCGTCATAAATTGTATAATTGGTTCTTTCTTTTATTCAAAGGCAGTGAATATTTGCTTTATAAAAAGACGTAATTAATTAATGTACCTATTTTAAAATTTAATAATCGAGACAACCCAAGTAGCTTTTGTGCTTAGACAAAGCTTGTACAACCTTTATAACTCTAGTTTCAGTATTTTAAGGGCCGACTTTTTTTATGCACAGACGCGATCTGCTTAGCGAGACCAGACTCGGTGGGTCTTCATCAAGTATAGCGGAGGTCCTCTTGCCACATTTCAAATCGATCATCATCAGATCACTTTTAAAATCCGTAACCAAACACCATTATTTGCATAAATTTCAACTAAATATTCTAATAACAAACAGAACAAATATACTCCAATGTCAAGCAATAAACTTTCTGAAAAGTGAAATTTAGACCGAAACGTAAATAAAAACGTGGAGATTGTCCAACTTTCAGATGTTAGCAAAGATGCAAGAATTCGTGTAAGATATAGTTTTATTTCTTTTTTAAGGATTCATCTTCACAAAGCACATGTGCCGTTCAATATGTCTGATGGAAGCAGTAAAACACTCCTCGGTCCGTCGGTTTCACGTCGAATTGCTCTTGGAACAGTCATATTTGCAAAATTGAAAATTTCATGTCCATGCATAATAATAATAAAATCGTGAGAATTTTCCTCCGACTGCTCCCCGTATAATATTTATAACATGGGTGCCAATTAACTAACCGAAGTCACCATTGGCGAAATATCCTCTATTTTTATTGCTGAGATTCAATGAAAAATTTCTACTGTTTAGGGAAATTTTATTCAAACTGAATTAAAAAATAAATTATACGACTAAACTCTTTTATTTTTAAGATTTTAAATCTTTTTCAATGTCATTGTGACGCGTTTATTTTTAAATAAAATAATAATATAACGAATCTAAACTTGTCGAAAATATCCTACAAAATTAAAATATTCTAATTACTCATTAAAAAAATACACTGATTGATGTTTTTTGAACAGAACGTACCAAAAGTTTCAGTTACTTACTTTTATATATTTTTATTCAATTCCTTAGTTGGTAAAATTGTACAGGTGTTCTAGTAAATACCTACGAGTAAAACTAATTTTTACGAGTTGTTGTACTTAATTATTTACTACATGTTTCAAACTGCTGCGTTTTCATGATATTTTGATGAGCCATTGCACGAGGCGCCTATTTAAATGTTGCAATATAAACAATCCTATCCAACTAATTGTAATTAATGAATGTGTATTGTTTGTCCTTACATATTATCTTTTTCTAATATTATGACGAGCTGTTTTAATTTCGAAGCATATTGGATCATATAAAAGTATATCCGTATTTATTAAAATCAGTCCAATAGTTCAGTATCTAAATTGGAACATCCAAGTTTTGCTAACATACTCGTAGGCTTAATGCCCGTTCCTATATTCAAACCGCGGATAGATAGGTTACTTCAAATTCAAATTTGACACATGTTGTACGTGGCAAATGTCAAATTTTAACTCGAGGCATGTTTATCTATCCGCGGTTTGGACATAGGAACCGGGCATTAGACATGTCCTTCGCGTCGTGATTTCTGTTCCGAGTTTAACCGATCGGAGCGTTATCGGTTTATCCCGGAAAATTTTACCAATTGGAGGAAAAACCCAATTACTTTTATGTATCCTTTTTACGACAAAACGAAGCAACGCGCTGACACGTTTTTAACAAAATGCTTAAAGGACATTATGCCCTAAATAAAAATAAGACTGCGATTTATAAGAACGCCGTAACGGGTAAATGACAATTGAAAAATGCGCCAGAATTAAAAATCTATTTTTAAAAGTAAGCTACGATTAATTATTTTTTTATAAATTGTGAATCACATTAACTGGCAAATTTAAAATACAAGTTGGTCAGTTTATGTCGTATTATACGTTAATTATTCATAAATGCGTGACATTAATTTATACGATAGAGTTGAGCGGACTTTTTTCGCTTTTTGGACAAATTTCCTTGCGATAATATTTCAAGTTAGGAAAGTTTTTTCGGTTTTATATTTCATGTTTAGTCTGAAATCAATGCAAAAGTTAAAACGTAAGATAATAAAGATCACGTGCTTAAAATGCACTTAAACAAATGGTTGTATTATGGTCGTGTTCATCTTGTCGATAAACATAATCATAATGATTTATTGAAACACAGTCATTTTGTTACAATAACTACCAGCCGGGTCCCCACACTAGGCTACGCCTGTATCACACCGGTTCAAAATTAAACATCAGACAATAAGTTACATTCTAGTACATCATTTGGCTTAGTAAGGAACATAATTCTAAAAACTACAGTACCTATATTAAACTTGAACTATCTTAGATAAAATAGCTTCAGTCTCAGAAGGAATTTAAGTATTAGTTTTTCAGCTTCAGTTAAAGTGCAGCTCTTCAGGTTACAATGTTTGTGAATCATATTGTAGGAAGATGCTTTGACGTGATCCCCTGAACGTAAGGGCGGAACACATCTTTGGGATCCGTAGAGTAGTGTATCGTGGCCGATCATGGACTTGGAAGATTTGTGAGTGAATAAGGAAAGTTTGTGTAAAAATAGTTGACATACGGTTAGAATACGTGTTTCCAATTCAGTTGGGTATCTAAAAGGTTTTTTGAGCATCACTTTCAACATAGCGTTGCGCTCTTTCGATCTCTAACATGGCGGTCTTTGTCGTGCGGCCGACACTGTAATGCTGCCCTCATAAGAAGAAAAGGCACATGTGCAAACGAATTGGTATTGCACATGCGACCTTTATTAACCTACACAGGGTTTAATATGCTTCTGTAAATAATTCGCAGATGTGCCCTTTTTTCTAACGAGGGCAGAATGCCTTTCACTGACTGGCACGGCGCGGTGTAAACCATATTTAGTAAAGTGTTATCAGCAGACTGGCGAAGTATTTTAAAAATAAATATAATATTTCCTGATTCTAGCAGAGAGTTTAAGAATATTGGATAACGTGGATAATACATCTGTCACTTTCTGACCAGTATTGTAAGTGCGAGAGTGATGGATGCTTTATCCACACTTATCCACCGGGATGAAGGCGACCATAATACTGGTAAAGAGGCGAAACTGTTTTCTTCGCAATAAGCACACTATTAGCGTACATCCACGAGTCCTAGTATTTGTTGTACAGAGATTAGTGTTGCTAGGAGTGCGCGGGCCACTCGGAGTTTAATCTCGCGATGGGCGTCCTAGACCGGGAGTTGACCTTTTTGTCGTATGCTGTTTATTTTTTTTAATCTTAAATTAAAATAAATAAATATAAAACCTAGTAAGATTTTGCTACTTATATCTTGTTTTCAATTAATCTTGGACATTGATTACGTACAAATGTAGGGTAATAGTAGTGTTTTGACTTCCTCAAAATTTTTACTATAAAATGAAAATGATAGGCTATGAAAATATTGTCGACAAGAGTAGGTATATCATCTGTAGAGGATGTGTGCTTAAGGGGCAATTTATCCAATCCATAGATTTCTGTCAGTTAAAGTTATCCCTCTCCTTTTCTTTGGCATATTAAAGAAAATAATATAGACCTAAAAGAAATAGGTCATAACAGCACTGTTTGTATAAACCATTATTTAATTTTACCAGTTGTAGGTGCCGCGGGCCAAATGCTGAAAATTGAAACTCAGTAATTCCGAACCAGTTCCCGTTATGCAAATGGACTGAAAATCGGTACACGCAGGGAAACCCGATATGAATGTAGTTTTGTTAAAGAGCCGTTAGGTAATTCTGTTTAAATAATAATAATAAATAAATATCAGGGGGACATTGTCACATAAATTGTTTTTGTACATACAAAACTAAGCTATAGGCTTGTACTACGGGTGCTAGACATTACATAGAAAAATACATAGTTATTTAAAGAACATTAGACTTAGGAACAAAATACTCGCAATCATCACACTAAATTTAAAATTTGCCCATACCGGGACTCAAACTCGGGTCAGATAGCTTTGTAGGCCGGATAACTACCAACTAGGCTAACTGCGCCTTCTTCACAAATAGTTTTTCGGTTCGTCTACGAGTTATTATATGAAGAGCCTCAGTTGTCGCGTTAAAGTATTTATTAACATTTTAAATAGTGCGTATGCTTTTAATTTGGTCGTAAGTTTCGTCTACAGAGAAAAGGGAATAGCTAAAGAGAATCACTTATGATAATGGAATAAGAATAAATTAGGATAGAATAGGATAGCCACTAGTAAAAGAGCTGCGAAGATTGAAAACGTATTAGGGTGGTTTTAAAATGAAAGGGTACATAGTTAAATACTAAAATTAATACTGCTATAAGAGATATGGTGGTATCTCAGAAAAAAACTCTCCTGTAGAGTTCAACTATATAGATAGAAAATAGGTAAAGTGTATTTTTTTCAATATTGCCGTTTTGATTGACATTTCTTAAATTAAAAAGTAAAAACGTCTAACGTCAGTTTGGCGTACCATTTTGTGCCTCCATTTTATTTTAATATTATGGCAATAACAGTGTAACTGCCAGCCAGATAGGTCAAGTTTGATTTGAAGAGCCCCGAAGCGTAATTACATTGTTTAATCAGATAACATCAGGTACCAGTTGACTGGATCGCTAATAATTGGTTATTGCATTACAACGCAATTGGTCTTGTTAAGTTGTGTCGCTAAATTGAATCAATTATATTAACTATACCTCTGACTTTGTCTGCATATAATTTATATAGTTAACTATATAGACTATAATTATGCATAAAGGTATAAAGTTAATGTAGTATCTATGCCGAATCGGGTCGCCACGTGACAGGCATAGCTTAGGGTTGGACCACCAGTTAACTTTAGTTAATCTTCTGTAAATGATAGATAGATAGATAAAAACTTTATTCACATATTACGCCATGACACAATGAAACACGACATACATTAAAGAACATAATAAAACAATAACATAATATATAACAAATTGTGTTTTTTTTTTAAATTAACAAATAAACATTTTTTTTATTCACGTGTCATTGATGCTTGGAAAAGTAGAACGTCTACAAAACCTTTACATCTGCGGCGCGCTAAAACTCTGAATTATTTCATGTCGGTTGTGGATTGTGGAACAAACAAACATACTCTCGCGTTTACAGTATTTTTAAGGATGCGTGATTCAATTGTTTTATATGTAGGCATAATTAAAGTTAGAACTGTGACTACCCAAGATTGTATTTTACCATCTCTGAGACCAAATTAAGAATGCGTGCCGCTATAAATAAATAAATAATAATAATAAATATCAGGGGACAATCTCACACAAATTGACCTACTACCAAACTAAGCTCAAGGCTTGTACTATGGGTACTAGATAACGATTATCATACTTATATAGAGAAATACATACTTAAATACATAGGAAACATCCATGACTCAGGAACAAACAAATACTCGTGCTTATCACACAAATATTTGTTCATACCGGGATTCGAACCCGGGACCGCTAGCTTCGTAGGCAGGGTCACTACCAACTAGGCTAACCGCGTCGTCGAGCGCTACGTTACTATGTTAATACCGCGCTTTGTTAATTATTTCCGTGATTCGAACCTGGCACTGTTAGTGTACACAATACAATTATAAAATTATGTTAAAAAATTTTGTGGTTTCAGGGTGCTGAACTAAGTTATAGGACTTTAATACAATTGTAAAATGAACGTCAGAACTGCCACCAACTCCCGCGCTAAGATCCCGTAATCGGTTTACGCGACTCGTCGCGCTCTCAAGTACGATTCGGGCAGATTCGCTCGCGCTCGCCGCGTGTTTGTACCTGAACTCGGTTCACTTGATTGTTTGTTAACGCACTGTTAAAACAGGGTTTAGGGTTTAGTAAAAACAACTCTTTTCCGGGTGCAATTCAACTTTATTTAGCATTTGTTAACAGGTCGAGTCAGACAACTTTTAGGTGTTCTTAACACATTCGCCGCCGTGACCTGTGACACACCTGGTGTGTTAAAAATTACAAACAGCGGCGAATGTGTTAAAGTACCTACGGTTAGGTTAGGGTTGTGTTTTAAAAGCTCTAAAACAAACCTAACGTAACGTTTACATACATCCCTCAGGGCCATAGCCCATCCCACGTCACGAATGTCAGTTTTCTATGACTTAACCTTTATTTTGACGTGACTTGATTAGGGGCATCTCAGCCAAGATCACTTTATTAATACGGTCCAAAGTCTCCTTTCAGGTCAATATAACTTTTTTTTATAAGAGAGGGAGGCAAACCAGCATGCGGGTTACCTGATGGGAAGTAATCACCACCGCCCATGAACACCGACAACTCAAGAACAGTTGTCGGTACGTTGCCGGCCTTTTAGGGAGATGAACGCTCTTTTCTAACTACATTAATTGAATTAATTTGATAAATTAATAAATTTGAATATTGAATGTTACTGGCAACAGAACACACAACCATACTCAAAACAGCGTATTAAAAAGCAAACACCACAAAACAAATGAGCAACTAATTATTAACGTGGCCTTTTTATTTCGTTCCCAAATGAACTAACGTTACAATGCTTTAAACAGCGCAGTTTATTCCGTGTTGTTTCAACAAAGTACACAGCCCGGTCGTCCGGCGAATAAATAAAATAATTAATTTTACCAGCTTTCATTTGCAGGTCCAAGGAGCGCTCGGAGCTGTGACAGCGTAAACACAGATACTTCACTTAATACTAGAGCCGCTACTGGAGCTGTTGCTTTGATGCAGATACACCTAGACATATAACACTAGCATTTACTTGACTGCGTGAAACCAAAAGAATGGTTACGAGTTTATGATTGAATTGTATGTATGATTAAATCTGATGTTTCACTAGCGACTAGGTTATTACAAGTTTTTAATCAAATTAGATATTTAGATACTCAGGTAATGAATGATTTTAATAATTAAATTTAAAAATATACAATAAAATAAATGCTTTAATTATGCTTTAACCTTATCTTTCATTGTGACATTTAAATTCGACAGAAAGTAACAAATCAAACTTTAACTATAATGCCATGAATCAGGAGGTTAGATTTTAAGGGCAAAATAATTTAATTATTAAGTCATTATGGCAAAATTATGGTATGTCAAACAGTATTTAGGGCAAAAGCGTTATGGCATATGACTTTAGGACATACGTTATTATGGATTGTGAGGGACAGCCTTTCAGACAGCAAAATTATAGACATTCGGGTTAGTTAATTATTGATATACTGTGCAATAGCTTTTATAAATTATTTCGTGTTAGGTTAGTCTAGCATAAGAGCGTATGTGAGCGAGTGAAAGAGAAGCAAAACCTCGAAGGTCCTTTTAAGAGCTATCACAGTGTAAAAATAAATATCAGGGACAATCTCACACAAATTGACCTAGTCCCAAACTAAGCTCTAGGCTTGTACTATGGGTACTAGAGAACGATATACATACTTATATAGAGAAATACATACTAGAAACTTGACTAACTTTGTGTTAATTGTTTTTCTTTGTTTTTGTATCTATTGTAGAAGCCTTCATTTAATTATAAATTATTATATATTGTATATACCTAAATGAATCGAATAAGTATTATGACATTTAATTATTATGAAATATTACGAATAAATAAGTATGAGTATGAGTATAAAACATCAAACATCCATGACTCAGGAACAAATACTCGCGCTCAACACACAAATATTTGCCCATACCGGGATTCAAACCCAGAACCGCTAGCTTCTTAGGCAGGGTCACTAACTAAGGCTAACCGTGTCGTCGTACATACTGTATTTATCTGCAGGATTTGCCGCATCTGCTCCGAGGCTGTGCAGCTCTAACGCCAATTTGCCTAAGACAACACTGACGCGTTCTATCGAGCTGCGCGGATTCGCCGTGAGCCGGCAGCGCTGCAGCTGAGTCGCTGTAAGCGGGTCTAAGCGCGCTCAGCGCTTGTCGGCAAGCGCTTAGACGTGTGCAACACTCTAACAGTCTTCGGGGACTTGGACTGGTACAGTCGAGGACAGAAAGATGTTTACACTTTTTCACCTTATTCCATTGTAATAAGGTCCAAAAGTGTATACATCTTTCTGTCCTCGTCTGTACAACGCTGGGCCCCTTTTAATGTTAAATTGATCAGCTCATTAAGAGAAAATGCGGCCTTTTCTTTATCTATACAAACGTTCTTCACATAGCATGTGTTTACGTTTATTCTCGGCGATGTCACAGATTACCTTGCGATGTCGTTAGCGCAAGGAAAAATCTAAATTGTTCTTGTTGCGCTTTCTTTAACTTCTTGAGCGCCACAGTCAATACGTGACCAACATTGAACTCGAAATGAATCCTTCTACGATGGAAATAAAGTCCCGTTTATCTACTAGACGGTTTGTTCCGTGGCGTCCAGAGCATGACACTTCATTCGTAGTGGTCAAGAGGTTTATGTAAACAAGTAATAACAATAAATAAATAAACAAATAAAATAAGCAATGTTGCCTGGGTTTAGTGAACAACTAGAATTGTCCAGCTTCCATAGAACTCTGTCACAATAAAGTCACTAGAAATAAATTACGTCAAAATGAACCATTAGCTTTCTATGACAGGGTTAGATTCAACAAATAAAATTATTGACCATACCTGTTCTCTGGTAAAATCTCCGAGATTACAAAGTAAAGAACAATGTTGATATTGACATAATGTTGTAAGCACTAATAATTATCAGGTCCAACTATTAATTTTAAAATCAAAAACAAATTGCACAAATTAAAAGCACCTAACATTACAATCGTATCAGTAAGATAAAGGCGAAACTGCTTCGGCAATTACCGGAAACTTCAGCCGTAACAATCAACGCGTAGTTACCGGTAAACCCGGTTATCCGGTTATACGGTTATTCGGTTATGGTATATCACGCCCTAAACAACACACAAATGTTACGGTTAATAGTCTAAGATAAGAAGTTTACTAACGTGCTTGCAATTGTTTCCTGTCTCTACTGGGTCCATTATCAAAAGGTATAATTTCATTTGTCATAATCCAAATTGATATAATCATCACTTCGCATAATTACGATTATAACGAAAATATAGGTAATTTGTTAATTAAGTTGTACCATCTCATTACTAACAAACCCAAAACTATTTAGCTACATACAAATCATAAATTATAGCAAAACAAAGTTGCAAAAATAACTGTAACTAACTCATTTAAAAATAACCTCATACTTCAAGCGAATTAATTAACTCTTAAGTCTTTGTTTTGTTTGGATCCGTTTACAAAGCAGCGTAGACTAGCCTAGACTAACCTAGGCGAAGTTATTTATTGGAGGTGTAAAACAATTTCGTACTCAATTAGGGCTTCGATTCCAATGTAAATGTAGTCTTGGTGTTTGATAAATAAACTTAGTTCATTGGAGTTACTCGCGCATGGATCAAGTTGAAATCTATTTCATCTTTGAATTAAGGGCATCGTCGAAAGCTTGCTTCAGAAGTTATATTTTTGTCACATATTTATAAATCGAACTACAACTAAATACTACAGAGTTAATTACTCTTTACTAAGTAAAATAATTATGATGATTGTTAATCACGATAATTATATTTATTACAATTTTACTTACCTAAAAAAAACCCACTAAACAAGACTAAATAATGACCGGCTTCCTAGGAATTGCCTATTTGATGGGTACCTAATAGGTACATGGAATATATCTAAGCCGGTGTCAAGTAGGTTTACACAATAGCAATGTCACATGATTCTTGCCACCGACTTCGATATATTCCATGTACCTATTAGGCACCCATCAAATAGGCAATTCCTAGGAAGCCGGTCATTATTTAGTCTTGTTTAGTGGGTTTTTTTTGAAGACGGTTCTATTTTTTATTAAAAAATTTTTTTCGTCTTTTTAGTGATACGAGTATAACTATCACTAAAAAAATCGCGTCAACACAAAATCGGTCGAGTTGAACTAATATATCGCTTAATAACGGATCCATGCGGATGACGTCACGGGGTATCCATTTCTTGTATACCAAAACCTTCTCCAGAATGCAACAAATACTTTGCTGAAAACCGCATCTAAATCGGTTCAGCCAAACGCGAGATAATCGTGGACAAACATACATACATACATACATACATACAAACATACAGTTCAAACTGAGAACCTCCTTTTTTTTTGAAGTCGGTTAAAAATAGTAGTAATGCTACTACTATTTTAGGCCGGTGCTAGAATAAATTGGGTTTTACTTTAGTTAATGAAGAATAGAAATGAAATATATTCCTTCCAGACAGCAGTATTAAATATGTGCCGCATTTTGCTCTAGATATTAATGTTACGTAATATAACATCTGTTTGTAGAAGCGTACATTTTATATGTGAAAGTATATTAACCAAAAAAGTTCTAGTCATTTGCTCGCTTTTAGAGAGTTTTTACCTATGTATTTATAAATTTACTAGCAAAACGATCTGGCTTGACCCGGGTGCAATAAAAAAAAATTATATACAAACATTGTCCTGACAATTACAAATACAACAAAAAAAATTAGCCAAATTATTATTATTAAGTTATGCGCGTACATACGAGTACGTAAACACACAAAAGTAATTAAAGTAGCTTTAAGTATGTTTTTAATTCACTAAGTCGCGCCTTCTTACATAATTCTATCGGAACAAAATAAATTCACTACTGCGGGCTTAAGAGATAAAAATAGACAGGTGCTAGGGAAATGAATACATATATAGGTATATTCCATATTCTAACGTAAGACTTAACATTTAAGGTTTAAAATAAAAGTGTCTTGTCATGACTTTTATTACCTTTTATTACTAAGCAACTGTAGCGATTTTCACATTTTCATGGCGATTTTATAAAGATTTTATTTTACACTTTTAATTAAAACCATAAGCGTTAAGTCTTACGTTAGAATATAAGATGGATGTATTCATTTCCCTAGCACCTGTCAAATTTTATCTTGAGAATATGCATGCTAAATCCGCTGAGGTATACTCACAATAACTCAAATAAACACAAATTTAATATTGAACAAATATGTACTACGTTTTGATGTTTGGGTATTTGTGTTCTAATAACGTAAACGTCCTTAAACTAAATTGACGCATAGAATTACGTTTTATCCCAGAAAATTTTATAATTTGACGGAGTCGCGGGCAAAAGCTAGTCGCTTTTGATATATCACTTTTTCGAACAAAAAAAACCCCGTGTCTGCCTCCTGCAACTGCCAGCCCTGGGGGCGCCGGGCACTTGTCTTGTTCGGCCCTGCTGTCAAACTCAGGGCTGTCAGAGCGCGTTAGGTGCACTGCTCAATTGTGTAGAAAAAAGGGGAAACTTCTACATAAATTATAATATTTTTAATGTTGTGTCAGAAAAGTATGCTGGGTTATAGTTTGATACTTTATCAATGTCAGTGTTAATTTGAGCAGATTATTGGTGAAGTGTTTGTACTTATATTTTTTATATAGGCACATTATTGTAACATTATTGTTACATTGTAACATAAGTCAGTCACCTATGTAAAATTTGTTTTATCTGTGAATAAATATTATTATTGTTATAATTACTGTTTCAGTTTAAGAACACGTTCTTTGCAGTACGTTCTTCGAGAAAATGCAGACAGTTTGTTGGCGAATACTTAAAATACTTACAGTATCTGTATCTACCATCTCATCATCATCATCATCATTTCGGCCGAAAGACGTCCTCTGCCGGACATAGGCCTCCGCCAAGGTCTGCCACAATTACCAGTCCTGCGCCGCTTGCATCCATCGGTTTCCCGCAATCTTAACCACGTCGTCGGTACACCTTGTTAAAGATCTGCCCACGCTGCGTCTTCTAGTACGCGGACACCACTCGAGAACCATTCGGCCCCAATGGCCATCTGTTCTGCGAGCGATGTGCCCCACCCACTGCCACTTAAGTCTAGCAATTCTTAGGGCTATGTTGGAGACTTTGGTTCTCGTGCGGATCTCCTCATTCCTGATTCGATTACGCCATCTCCATTGCCCTTTGAGTGACCTTGAGCTTTCTTATGACGCCCATCGCCAGCGCCCACGTCTCAGTAGCGTAAGTACCGTCTGCTTATTAATAACTAAAACTGAAGTACTAGTAATCTGTTTTAATAAATAAAGACAGACAACCCATCAAAAGTCAAAAATATCTAACACGACTACTAGAGGCATAATATTTAGCGAGTCAGATATTTTTAATAATTTATTTATCGTATGGCTTACAAATTAAACTTATATCATAGCTTAAATTTACACTTCCTAAGGTATTCTGCTGCTTCGCTCGTGAGGGTTTTGAAGTCTTCTATCCCTCCTCCGTATTTTGTTAGGGGGCACTCCAGTATGATATGGCGCACTGTTTGTTTCGGGTGTCCACATTCACATGATCCACTTTCACTCCAACCCCATTTCTTTCGAAGGTGTGCGCAGTGGCCAACTCCCGTCCTTAAACGGTTGAGCAGACACCAAACACGGCGCGACTCTTCAAACCCAGAGGGGCGGGCTCGTGGATTCAGCACGAACATGTCATTCGGTTCAGCGAAGGTTGTCCATTCCGCGACCCAGGCAGTGTTCAAATTTCACTCCAGTTGGTGTTGGTGCAGCAGTAGCGCTGGCGGATTACGGGACTTCAGTCTCGTGGCCTCAAACGTGGCCAGGTCCATATTGATGGGCAGATCGGGTCTTTCACAGGCCTTACCTATTTCTCGCCGGAGATGTTGCATGCGGCCAAGGTGGGGCGGAGCAATGCCACTCAAGGCCGGCAGCCAGTGTACAGGAGTTGGTCTCATACAGCCCGTAATCAGGCGCATTGTGTGGTTGAGCTAATAATAATAATAATATACAATAGTATGTTGGGTAATATTTCTGGTGATTGTACTAGAGTGTACATAATAAAGTCACATTGTTCGATACCTTTCTCTCAATATCAGCACAAATACGTTGAGAAATATCCATTCTTCAACACCAACTAATCCCATACGCAGATGTTTGACTCGCATAATGCAATCTGATCGATCATTTAATTACGAGTATCAGTAACGCAGCCCGAGGGGGCCGGGGCCTCCCGTGAGGCCTCACTTCATTAAGAGGTGATGGAGAGGCCGCTCTTAACAGGGGCTAGTTTGGACAGGGGGCCCACAACCCTACGTGTTCACAGATGCGTTGCTTACACAGGGTAGTGTGAATTGAATCGGGGTAAGGGAAAACTGTAAACATAGAACGATCTTGTGTGCCGAGTGTTAATGGCAAAACCCGTATACAGGGTGGTCTTATGTCTTTTAACTTTATAATAGGTTATCGGTTTGAAATGTTAAAAGACTTTTGGACCACCCTATATAAAAATCTAACGACATATAGCATATACAATAATTTATAAGTCAATACGCTACTTCTGGATGATGTAGCTCTCTAATGATGACAGAATTAATAAAATCGTTTCAGCTGTGTCATAACTGAGCCCTTAGCCAAGATGCCCATCGATAACTAGCGTTTCTATTCGTTTCGTTTTTAAACCAATCGCGTCGCTGGTAGACCACGTGACTCTCCGTATAACGTGATCTACCAGTGACGCGATTGGTTTAGAAACGAAACGGATAGAAACGCTAGTTAGCGATGGGCATCTTGGCTAAGGGCTCTGATCGATTACAAACAAACAAATATTTCCTCTTTAAAATATGATTAGTATAGAAAAGCAAGCTTTAAAACCCGGCTATATATTTATTTACCCGATAACCGATGGAGGGTAATGCTTTCGACCTGTGTGTATGTATCGTTCCTTGTTCCCTCGTAGGAGCTGAACGCCGTCCTAAGCTAAAAGGCGATATCTCAAATTCAATAGCCAAAGCAGGTTCAGTACTCTCTTGTTAGTAATGAAGTAGCAAATGCTACAGCAGTCTTGTCTGAGATATCGCATTTTAGCTTAGCAGGGCAGAGCGGACGACCCGATGTCGATAAACGAGGTACCATTAGATTATTATTATTATATATTATTATTATAGATTATTATTAGATTAGTCTTAACGTTGCAAGTATCACTGGGTACTTTAATTTTAAATAATATCCCAAAATGGCGGATTTAAGAATATATAAAATTAAAACTAGTCAGGCCAGTAATAGAAACCCTATAAAAAGAACTGAATAGATAAGATTGGAGGGCTTCAGTAATTTAAAATTCAATCGAATGTTATTGCAATCGGAGACGTCGGCCCAGCGATTGAAGGGTTTCTTGATCTGTTGGACTTCAAGTTACATAATATACTTAGAACTTGCATGAATGATCTCAAATTTTGACTCGTGTTGTAAAGGTGAAACTTGTCATAAACAAACTTGTTTTTTTATTTCAAGAAATGTCCATGATTCGAGGAGTACAGTGTTAACCAAATATGGATTTCTGGGGAAGTTTGGAACTAATCAAAGTGCCGTAATCTATCAAATCCTAAGCATGGGGATTGAGGGAGTCACTACAATGTGACTGCGGAGCACCTGACCAGACCCTCGCCCACGTGGTAAATGACAGTCCATATCGCTGTTTTCTCGGAGGCATGGAGAAGCTGCATAAATTTACGCCCGCCACAGTAAACTGGCTGAAACACGGACATTAACGTTTGATCCATGCAGGATGATATACGCAATTACGCAATGATGATGTGCATAATATGACTTTTGCGTCACATTGATATAGTTTCATAGTGAAAATACTGAATTGATCAGTGTGCTATGGCGCAATGAAAAATAAAAACACTTCTGCAAATAAAGTTGATTAATCAAATAAAATAATAATCAAAACCAATTTTATGTTGTCTGTCTTTTTAGGGGACAACACAAAATTTGACATAAAAAGAAAATTAGGAATTTTGACATTAGAAGATTTGAAATAAAAGGGAAATTACGAAACAAAACTAGTACACAATTTCTCATAACACCCTTTGTGTAGAATCACCATTGATCTCCAAATATACCTACATACGAGCGTGTGAAACATTCTATTAAAGCATACGAGGTAAATAATATTAGATATCCGTGACAGCAAATAGATTGGAGGCCGATGGCGAAAGCGAATAAATATGTTTCACGGAATTGCTGCTTCACGGACACCCTTTATCTTGTAGACCGAGGGGCAAATGCATATTCAGTAACGTCATAAAATATATTTAGACCAGCTAGTGTAATTTAGCTTCGCTTTCAGTTTTTATTGATTGGCAAATATTTACATTATTTTGAGGTCTTTAGTTTAGTTTTTAAAAGGAATTTATTCAGTTAGTTTTTATAACTTAGCAAAAAAAAAAACCGGCTGTGGTGAATGGTGGAACTGCAATATTGTTAGCAAATAGCAGATTAAACAGTTTTTTTGATCTAAATTGAGTCATTGATCATCATGATCAAAATTAGCGAACAATGATCTCATTTTTCCCAATTTAATTTATGTAAAAGTTATAATTTATTCTATTATGTTATGTTTGTGTTATGTTAGAATAAGTAGTGACATTTTTTGACGACGCAGTTAGCCTAGTTGGTAGTGACCCTGCCTACGAAGCTAGCGGTCCTGGGTTCGAATCCCGGTATGGACAAATATTTGTGTGATGAGCGCGAGTATTTGTTCCTGAGTCATGGATGTTATCTATGTATTTAAGTATGTATTTCTCTATATAAGTATGTTTATCGTTGTCTAGTACCCATAGTACAAGCCTAGAGCTTAGTTTGGGACTATGTCAATTTGTGTGAAATTGTCCCCTGATATTTATTTATTTATTTATTTATTTATTTATTGTTATATTTTCATTTAAAAAATGACTAACTGTTGAGTTTCTTGCGGCGCTTCTTCTCAGCAGTGGTCTCCTCTTGGGAAGCGCTGGTAGATTTTGACGTGTAAAAGTGCCCGTGCGGCCTACTTACTGAATAAATATCTTTTATCTTTTTTTTTTTTTTATTCTTTTATTAAGAAAAATCAATGTTTTTTCGTTATGTCAGTTGTATATTAGTATCAATTCGTTATTTGTTTTGTACTTATTCTGTGGAGGACACGTAAAAGATCATTACCTACTAAATTTCATGAGTCATTTCACAAACGTCATCAACGTTATTCTGCCGCTGCAACGTGTAACCTACGACATGGATACATACGTGGTCAGAGCCGGGTTTACTGTGTTATTTTGCGGAGATTACGGCCCGAGTGTTTCTATTTCGCAGAATTGTTGTATTGGATATAAATATTATCCGTTAGATAGTTTCCAAACTCCTCGACATTATTAAATAACGCCTAAAAGGATTTCATTTTTATCCTGAATCTTAAATTGTGTATGCATTTAGGATACTGATGGGACTGCCACGCTTTTGCAGCGCATTTGAATGTTTGCGCAGGCGCGTACAGATGGTTTCAGTACGATAATGCGCAAAAGGGCAGCTTCGCTGATGAGTCGCGTGCGGGACAGTCCCAACAGCCTCCTACAACCCTGGACCACACCTGCCTGCGTTATGATGAAGCACTGGAACTCCATTCACACGGAGTCCAGAGGAAACATTTAAAGAATATTTTAATCTGAAAGTTACTATCATAGGCTAAGTATTTTGTAACTAACACTATGGACTGCATCTGAAATAAACATTTTTAATTTAATTGAATTATAAAGGAACAGGAAGACTTATTTAGGAAAGCGGGAACACGGGCATAAACAAGGTTAAATTTACTTTTTACAAAAGCACAAACGTTTTTGGCTAATTAGTTTGTCAAAAGGGAAAACCTTAAAAGGTCAGGGAAAAATATTTTTCCATCTGCGCTGAAATACGATATTGATATGCTAGGTTATTAAAATATGGATATAAATACATTTTATCTGTTTATTATCAAAAAAAATCGTCAGCAACATCATGTTTGTGTAGTATAACTAAATAAAAATCTATAGGAAATTACGTATTTTGCTTTTTACATGATTTAATACGAGAAGATATCATTTCTGTGACTATTGTTGTACACATTGCAATAAATTAATAAGCAATCTGAATGTGATTATGATTATCTGATTTATATAGAAAGTCCTGAAGGAACCCCCCCCCCCCCCCCTCCCCACTTACTCAGTTCTAAATTCCTTACAAACATCGTGCCAACAAAAAACTTCCTACCACAAACATGCCTTAAGCCTTTTGTAATAATTAAGCCTTTACATAGCACATCATAATATATACGTCCTTGAGCCAGAAATACAATTCTAACACGTAATCATTTTCCTCATACAACCCCAGCCCCGAAACATCACAACTCGCAGAAACAATATTCAGTCTTAAAACCTCCGAACAAAGTTGGTTTCTTCACGTACTTTTTTATTAACCCCTTTAGCGTACAATGACAGATGGTCTTAAAAATATTTGCGTTCCCTTCGAAACATAGAAGACACAAAAATAAAGTTTCCAGAGTAAATAATACATCAAAGGGCTAAGTGATTGATGGGGGCCGCGGGGGAGGGGGACGCCATTAATCTTTTGGTTGTGCTCGTCTTGCGCCCAGTGGCTTTGTACGGGCTAAGTCATGCGCATACTTACAAGCTTGAAACTGTAGTTTTATGGTTATAATTATACATATAGGTCGTGTTAATGAACTATGTCGTCTATACTACAAATACATTGCTTTTAACAATATTCAGATGACTGTGAATAGCGTCTTGAATCCATACGAGCCCAACAATATGTTAGCTACATCAGATAAGTATTTGTTACACCATAAAAGTACTTGATGTTACTACCAGTTTTGGTTGATTTAATAAATATACAATTTTTTTTATTTCATTTAGTAAAAATTTGTCTAAGTTGGCTGGCATTTTTTTTTATCGTACTATTTTATTAAAAAAATATCGCACTGAGTTTTGATTAATAAATTACTCTACGTGACTGTTTTATTCTAGGGAGAAAAATACGAATGTTGTTCAACACGAAAATTAACAAGTGACAAATTCTTAAAAGTCACTCAAATAACTGGTTATATTTTAGGGAAGGCCCAATAAATCAATCCGCAAACCAATCCGAAAAAAAATTATTTCCGCAGCGTTATAATACACATTTCAGATGATTACATCGGCCTTATAAGTACAATTATTAATGTATTGTAACACCAACAGCAACATTCACCTAATTACCCCGCGTAATCCGAGCGCCAAGCGGAGCGCGCGCCGCGGCGTGAAGTCGGCTAGGGTTACCGATCGCTTGTCGGATGACACGTTTAAGTGCCGTCGATGCCGCTTCGCCGCCGATCGATGCGCGCCCCTATTGCTTGTGTCGAGCGCCACCGACATTTGAAGTGTTACAAAACCCTTAAACTTTAATATGCCTATGTATATAGACGACGCGGTAAGCCTAGTTATGAAGTAAGCGGTCCTGGGTTTGGTCTCCGGTAAGGGCAAGTATTTGTGTGATAAGCGCGAGTGCTTGTTCCCAGGAACAAGCACTCGCGCTATCACTTAGATATTTTTATTCCTTACTAATATTACACTTTCACGGCTAACCGTTGAACCGATTTCGATGAAATTTGTCATGGATATGGAGATAACTTATATCATTGCTGACAGATTTGACTGCCCCATACTCGTACTAGCATATTGGGTCAGTCAAACGAAGGCGGTAGCGCAATTTAGATTTAAGTAGCTTAAGAAATACTAACAAAGGATAAGACAAACTAACACTATTATGGACACCATATAGTCTGAAATAAAGTTTAATATAATTTAATTTTTAATTAATAATATATCTCTTAATACTTATTTATTACTAACTAGTTTTTTCCCGCGACTTAGTAGTTTATCGTGTATCCCACGGGAACTATCAAATTTTACGGGATATAGACTATCCTATGTTCTTTCTCGATACTCAAACTATTTCCATAGCAAATTTAATTTGAATCGGTTCAGCAGTTTAAGTGTGAAGAGTTTGATTAAAGTTGCTGCTGTAACTTTCTTTGCTATAGCAATAGAATAAGACGCAGCCACTTTAGTGAAACTTAAAACTTAATTGACGTCTCTGAGTGCGGCAGTAAGTACTTATGGACTTTTAATTTTGGCACAACTAAATTCTCTCATAATGCTGTACTCGTACTTTCTTATATAAGTATTGAGCAGAAAATAAACATATAAATTTCATGCATCAATATAAATAACTCGGGAATTAAATCAATTACTAGTCTTATAATTTGACTTGTATAAGACTGGTAAATTAAAAAAGGATGCAAGTATTATTAAAAATCGTCACCATATTTATTTAGAGTATATTCATTAAGTCGGGATGACGTCAAACGTTACCATTTGTTAATATGAGGGAGCAAATACGCGAACATTGCTCAACCGCTCTTTGCGTTGTCCATAATTAAATTTCTTAATCAAGTCCTTTATTAACTTCAGTGGTTGGTATCATTCATGTCATTACGTCAAAAGTAATTATTAGGAATGAAATAAGACGTCTACTTACTCTCTCTTACAAAAATACTAATTTATGATACAACATTAATTTATTAAGTAATAAAATCTGAATCGTAAAAATGACAGCGGTGTATTAATGAAGTGCGCTTGCAAATAAACATCGAAAAATAATATTTGAAAATAAATTTTAAATTACATTTATGTCTAAAAAAGGACGTCCATCCGTCTGTCCGTCTGTCAGCGGGCTGTACTTCATGAACCGTAAATAGGTAGACAGTTGAAATTTTCGCAGTATGTAATTTTCCTTTGCAGCTATAACAACTAAAAAATTAAAAATTTAATTAAAAATAAAAGGAGGGCCCCCATACAAGAAACATGACATTTTTGGCGATTTTTTCTCGATATTAACAATCGCTATTATCTCGTCTCGTACGATACGGTACAGAACCCTTCGTGTGTGAGCCCACGTGGTCGGTTTTTTGTATGAAACTAACTGACACGACACGTAATCGAGTCTCCTGTCCAGATAAAACCAAAACTGCGAAGGCTCAAGTTTAGTTTGAACCACTTCCACGGCATAAACACTAATCGGGATATTATTTTGTAAACTAATTTCTTGATCGAACCCAGTTTGCGCCTCGGGGGACATGTGGCTTTTGAACAAACTTATTCTTGTATCTATTTTACTTTATATACAACACAAATACATTAACCATAAGGATTATATTCCATTGGTATTTATTGCGCTAAGTGTTTAAAAATTGATGGTTTTTGTCAAGATTATAATTATGAAGTTGGTTGAAATTTCATGGTTACAGGGTATTGTTTCTCTAAATTAGTAGAATTTACAAGCGCGTTTCTTGATATCAAACATTACTTTGATTTTAACGTATTATCACGTTAATGTGTACTTTGTTTGAACGGAATACTTCATTTACACATTAGCATAATTTTTAGGCAATTTTTGACTTCCAAATGGGTGATACGTGTTTTGCAAACGTACGAGTAAGAGAAGTATCTCTTGGGTAAATTATCAAAGTTTCTTTTCAGAAATTCAAATGGTTTCAACGTTCGCATCGACTTGTTCAAAGTATAAAATAATAGAACCAAATCCGAAGGCAACTTGTAATAACCTTATTACAGCGCGGCAGCGTAGTAACTTCTTTATTTAAAATGTGTGAGGGATTTCCGTGGGGTTTTTATTATACAAACGACGAAGAGTAAATTGCAGTGGACACTCATGCTACTAAAGTTTCGATATAATTATCCAGTTAACTGGTTTTTCAACATTAATTGAATACGTCTATTTTTTTTACATTCTTCTTCTTAGCGTGTCAACAGCGTTTCATTCAAATGGAATTTTACCAATATTCAGCCACACGAACGGCACAGCCGGTGGTGTTATAAAGGTTCTGCCGCGTGCAGGTGTCGGGGCACGCGGGGCAGCTAGGCGATGCAACATGGACTGCGGTGCGGTGCCGCAGCTACAGTGGTCGTTGGCAGTGTAACTCCACCTTAACAGATTTTCTCTGCATCGACCTGGGCGCGCAGTCGCGAGAGTTCCATGCGCGCCACGGTTTCAAATTCAAATTCAAATTCAAATATTTATTCAGTAAATTGGCCACATACGGGCTCTTTTACACGTCAGTAATATAGAGTGAATCTACCAGCGCTTCGGACAAGACCATCATTGCGGAGAAGAAGCGCCGCAAGAAACTCCAGCAGAAGGTCATTTTTTCCAATATAAAATACAATAATACTTAAAAGTAAGTTACATTACAAGGTAATAAAGTAACAAATATTAATTATTAGAACTAGCACAAATGAAAACATTACAAATGTAAGGTCAAATACGTTACACTAAATGTAATGACTAGGAGAACAACACGACGAGGTCTCTTCGTCAAAAGCCATACCTAGAATAATCAACTGAACAAGTCCTTGCAGACAGACAGACAGATAAGTAATAGCCTAGACACTACTTAAATACATCTTGGTAGTGTGTGACCCGGTGGTAGTCTCTCCGCAGGTGGAACAAATGTCGGCAGACAATGCTCCTCCTCCCACAGACGGAAACGGGCTTTTAGGGCGTTGTCGACGGGGGATACACAGCCGAGTAAGCTTTTACGGCTTTTTAGGGTTCCGTACCAAAATGGTAAAAAGTTGTCTGTATGTCACAGCACTTTTTCTCAGCAACTACACGAGCTATCAACTTGAAATTTGGCATAAATTGTATAATTTGCTTGCCCACATCTGGTTTTAGTAAAAAAATATGAAATTAATTTTATAAATAATTAAAAAGAGGTCTAGAATGGGGGGTTGAAAAATGAAAGTGATTTGATTATAGCAAGTGGAGTGTCATATGAAAGGGCTCAATCTGCACATTTATAAATTTTCGTGACGTATTTTTTGATTTATAATCAAAAATATTCAAAAAATGCCCGTTCCCCCGCCCTTATCTCCGAAGATGGATAATTACTTATATTTTTGTGTTAAATTTAGACAACTCAAAATAGACCTTATTGCATACAAATTAAAGTATATAAAAAGGTATATTTTTGACTTACGGATTTATTTACGGACTTACTTACAGACTTAATACGGAACCCTCGGTGCGCGAGTCCAACTCTCACTTGACCAGTTTTTTTTGCATTAACAAAACCTATATATCACAAATATAAACTAATAAATTACAAAATATTAAAAATAAACTAACCGTCCTAAATAACAAAAACTAAATAAAACAAATTAAAACCTAAATAACTAACCTAATTAAATTAACTTAACTTTAATTATTTGATTCTACAAATCCTAAAAAAATTGTTAATTACCTACGGTACAATGTCGTGGTAAGACCAACATTACACGTATTCAAACGCTAGTTTTAACATTTACACAAGCATAAAATTAGCCGTCGTTCAAAAGCAATGTAAGCGCTTTAAAACGAAATAAAGAACAACCTACACCCTACAAGCACTATTTCCGAAGCTAAAGAAGCGCATTCAGCTGCAGAACCCCCCCCCCCCCCCCCCCCCCCCCACAGAGCAAGACATCACCGTAACAAATGACCCTCTTTGATGTCCTACGGTAACTGCGACTATCATTCAATACACGTTCCTACAACGACTTACCACGCCACAGTCTAAAAATACACCCCCTTTGAAGCTTTCTAGACTGCCTATTTGTGATCACATTTTGTACTTTTATTTGTTTACCTCTTGGAAGATTGACGGTGTGTGTACGCTCATTTAGTGCTCGGTGGATAATCAATGTTTTGTGTTTTAAGCAATGTAATAAGAAACGTGGATGTGGTTTTCTTTGTTCTGCGGCTCTTTGTTTGGGATTAAGCGAGTTGTTTGGACGTTTATTTTATTTGAGGCTATTGTGAGTTTATTGATATTGTTAGTGAAAGTTGTATCGTAAATAAACTGATTTGAAGTCGCAGTCTTGGGACTGCAGTCTTACGATTGCAGCAGTGTTGAGTACAAATGTCTAACGGCCGCACTCAGAGACGATAATAAAGATTTAAGTTTCATTAAAGTAGCTGCTGTCACTTTCTTTGCTATAGCAATAGAATAAGACGCAGCAACTTTAATGAAACTTAAAACTTAATTGACGTCTCTGAGTGCGGCAGTAAGGATCTCAGATCCCACTTACTATATCGTTTGTCTTCTTCTTAATAAGGCTAAGCGGTTTTATGAGTAACTATACGTTTTTCCGCGACTCCGTCGTGTAGAGGACGTTTGTCGTGTATCCCACGGGAACTTTCACATTTTCTGGGATAAAACTATCCTATGTGCTTTCCCGGGACTCCTATAATATCCTATATTCATATCCATACCAAATTTCATCTAAATCGGTTAGGTGGTTTAAGCATGAAGAGGTATTAGGCAGACAGACCGACAGACAGACCGACAGAGAGACAGACAGATTAACTTTCGCATTTATAATATTAGTAGGGATTTTAATAATACGTATGGATTTACCACCGCTCCTTGCTTATTATTCCCGACGCTTAAGTGAGTGGCCGAAGCTAAAAACTTGGATAACATCTTGCCTGTGCGCACTAACAACCTCCCAAGTAATCACTCAAGAGAGGACAATGTTATGCTTTTCTTATTTTTTCAAGTATGGGTGAAATATTATCTATACTATTATCCTACTAATATTACCGTACAACTACACCGAAACACACGCAACACAACAGTGTCGACACTGCTGCTGGGTGACAGAATAGCGCAAGCTGTATAAGAGCTTATACAGCCCTTATGCAGCTAAAACTAGAGTTATAATGGCTGTATAAGCTCTTATACAGTTTGCGTGCTACATGGGAGGTCCCACATCCACATTTTTTTCGGATGAGGGTAATTTTTTTTGTTCCCTCAGAGGCTGAACTGGATGACCCGATTTCGACAAGCAAGGTGTCGTCGGATTCGTCCTATCGTCGCGGGTTTTAAGTACCTCCCAGTGGGTAGGTACTTAAAAAACCGGTCAAGTGTGAGTCGGACCGATCATTCCGTATTTAAGTCTGTACTTCAAAAATATTCCTTTTTATGTACTATAATTCATTCGTATGCAATAAGGTCTATTTTGAATTGCCTAAATTTAACAACAATTTCCAAAGTTTTTAAGTTACTTCTCTAAAACTGTAAATTTTGAACACTTCATTTTATTTTTCAATTAACTACTTATGCGTCAAGAATTAATCAGATTATTTTGGTTCATAAATTTCGGAGATATGGGGACAGAAACGTCATTTTTTGTAAAATTTTGTCTATAAATCAAAAAATTGATTTGAAATGTGCAAATTAAGCCCTTTCATATGACACCCTATTTGCTATAATAAAATCACTTTCATTTTTCAATCCCTTAATCTATACCCCTTTTCAATTATTTATAAAATTAATTTCATTTTTTTTACTTAAAACAGATGCGGGCAAGCAAGTTATGCATACAACTATCCCAAATTTCATGTTGATAACATAAGGTTGATGAGAAAAACTGCTGTGACGTACAGACGGACGGAGGGACGGACGGACAGACAGACAAAGAAGTCTCACCATAAGTGTTCCTTTTTTACCATTTAGGTACGGAACCCTAAAAAATAGCAGAGTTAAAAAAACCTGGATTTTTATATATGTAGATGCAATTATCAAAACATAGTCGCGTTTTTAAAGCATAATTTTTTACAGACTTGTTATTTAACATTAGTAGTATGATAATTTTATCATACTAATATTATAAAGAGGAAAGATTTGTATTTTCGTATGTTCGAAACGAATAAACTCAAAAACTCGTGAACCGATTTCAAAAATTCAATTTTGTTCTATTCTATATTTAACTTACGAAAGTATACTGACTCTCCACAGACGAAGTCACGGGTGGAAAGCTAGTATTAAATAAACAGTAATTGTAAATATAAACCTAAAACATCCAAGTTACACAAATAAAGATGTCTCACGACACGTCCCCTAAATCCGAAGCAATCGGGTATATCCTCGGATTGGCCCGTTCATCACGATCGTAATTCAGCGTACACTGCGCGTCGCTCGGTGAACCCGGGGGCTTAGTGGAGCGCAGCCCGCAATGGATGCCGATTTATAGCTGCTGGTTTAGTAAGCGAGATTTAAAGGTGAGGGGACTGTGCTAGATTCAGAAAAATATCAATGCGTTTTTTTAATAATAAGTATTATTTCATTTTTTTACAGAAAAAAAGTTAAGGCATTGTTTTACTCAATACTCAATAATTTATTGCAATCATAACACACATAGCACTACAACATTAACATTAAAATTAACATTGTTAAACTTTAAAATTAATAATTTATTTTTATTATTTTAATAATGGCGTTTAATTTATTAGATAAGTTAGATATAACTTAACGCTTTATTATTTTTTAATCTTACTTTTATTAGGAGACAGGCGTGAAAGTATGTAATGTATGTACGTATGTTCTTTTTATTTTATTTTAGCGACTCTAAATTATTAAAGACGTCCATTTTTTTATTGTAATTCAATGAAGTTCTATACCAATAAGTAGTTTTAGTAATCCATTACTTTTAACATAATAGCTTGGCGCTATTTCCTTGTATTATTAACTGTAGACAACACAGATACACATGCCAAACTTATAACACCCCTCTTTTTGCGTCAGGGGTTAAAATAGGTTTATTTTAGATTTATAAACATGGGGGATAAGCGTTGTAAATATCTACCCTGGCTAACTTCAGCTGATCTGTCAATAAGTATGGCGACACCCTGAAACACATTCCATTTTCCCCATATTTTTGTTCCAGAAATAGTCTCAAACACGCTGGTGACCCGTCTTTGCCCACGCGTCGCCCTCGTCGCCGGCTCGGGCCCGTGACAGCTATTTCCTGAAGCGTCCGCGACATTAGCGTGCGGGGAACAACACTGACTCGTATTAATTACGAGAGCTATGGAGAAATATGGGATACGTAATTATATGTGTGGGTATAGTAACTTAAACTAATAATTAATGTTTGTTAAGAGCTAGAAATATAATTATCACCTACAATATAATAATATTAAACACAAATAATGATACTCTTAATTACTTTTTGTCATAAACTCTTATATAGAGTAATACATACTTACATAGAAAACATCAATGACGCACGAGCAAATACTCACCCTCATCCCACAAACATTTGCCCATACTGGGATTCGAACCGCTAGCTTCGTAGGCAGTCACTACCAACTACGGTAACCGCGTCGTCAAATATTGCAAGGTAACCCTTCGTTCATACATGTTCACAGGATTATTAAGCATTTCGATCATAACTTTATAGAATTGTTCACAACGCTGAAAAAAATGCAGACTAACATATGACAGGCGACAAGCATGACTCACCCTAACAATTTTTATATAGCGCCACTCGCATTTTGACTAATGATATGACACCTTATTAATAAATTATATCAACCCGCCCTCGCTTTGCTCCGGGTACTATTATTATATAAACCTTCCGTGAACAATTATGTAACTGATGATGAAAACCGCATTAAAATCCGTTGCGCAGTTTGAAAGATCTAAGCGTACGTACTAAGCACAGGAGAAGCGACTTTGTTTTATACTATGTAGTGAAAACCAACCCAGCAGTTTAAGAGCTAGAACGGAACATACGATTTTTGCTAACATACAAACATAAAAAAAAAATATATATATTATACTCCCTTCTTTTGGCTTCGCTCGCTCAGGTAAAAAACAATCCCCGACCTCGATGTTTATATTTTTCTGCAATTTAATTTGTTGTGGGGTTTGAATCCAGTTTATGCAAAGTGGAGGCCGGATCGACCGCCGCAATTTTATTTTTTAGTCTTAATCAATTCAAGGAAACGCAATAAAATATCCTCTTGAAAAAGAAACGGTTTAAATTTTAATATCATTTTTTCTTCTTGCCTTTGAGCAGGGCGGGTTCTGTCAATTTGAGTTTCTTCTGACATTTTTACGTGGGAATTCTCTTTCAAGGAAAAGGAAAGTCGAAGAGATATTTGTATTTCTTTCACCTGTGTTTTAGCCCCTGACGCAAGTAGGGGTGTTGTAACTTTAACGTGAGTATTTGTGTGTCTTTCGCTTCGTATCTGCCAAACGGATGAACCGATATTATATAATCTATTTTTTTTTGTTTATAATATATATTTATATATATATTTATATATCATATTGATCTATGTTTTTTTTTGAAAAGGAATAGATCAAGCGTGTTCAATTTGTGCCGCCAGTACTCTGTTTGGGACCTATGACGCCACAGACAGATACACAGATACACAGATACACATGTTAAACTTATAGCGCTTAATTGTGACAGGGGTTAAAAAGGCAACTAGTATAAATTAAATAGTCAAAAAAAAATCATAAAAAACATTAAATAACATTTATTCCAAGTACAAGCACCCTCATAAAACCCCTGACCAAATTGGAACCCGTACTTTCAGAGCCGGTTACTTTTTAGTGGCCGAACGGATGTTTACCAAACTTAGCTTAAAAAACTCTCGATCAAGTCTGCTTTCAAACAAAAGAAAAAATCAAAATCAGTTTATCCGTTTGGCAGCTACGATGCCACAGACAGATACACAGATAATAAACGTGCATCGTATTTCGTTTTAAACAAGGTTGTCACAACAACAAGCGGCTACACAAGTAACGGTGTGTAGCTTTATTTACATACAGAATTAAAAATAATTCAACACTAATAAAAAATGAAAAGAAATAACTCTAACACCAAATAAATTCCAATTTAAACATTGTTAGCAAGCAACAAAGCTCAAAACAAGGATGATGACTTTTGTCGCTAGTGTCTTTTCATTTTTGGAAGCGTGATTTCACGGGGTATCTTTCCAAGCAAACGTGAGGGTAATACAAAAATTGATATTTCATGAAAAGGGTTGCTTTTAATTTTCATTTAAATATTCTGAGCGGAAAACGCTAATGTGAATGAGTGCGTGCTCGCACACACGTTAATACACGTACGACGTGTTCTAGCTCTTGAATAAAAAGAGTTATACATTTAAAAATTAAGCTGGCACAGTTTTTTACTAACGTTTTGTTTCAGATGAGTATCAGTACTCTTGAAATTTTTACACAAGATAAGCTAGCTTTCTACAAAGTCGTAACTCCCTTTTTTTAAACAAAACCTTTACTTTGCGTAGTTGACGTCATTTGGAACTCAAAATAGACCTTCTATTTTGAGTTGCCATAAATAACAAAGTTTTTAGTTATTTATCAAAAACTCTAAATTTTGAACACTTCATTTTATTTTTTCCGTTAAATATAAATAATTAGGTTCCTAGTCACTTTTATATTTATACCATCTTTGTTACCAATGTTTAACAAATAAATAAATTGATTGATTGATTGATTGATTGATTGACTGTATTTTTTACAAGATCATCAATACAATAATAATTGTAACGTTATTTCCACCCGACATAAACCGCGTGCGTAATTAATAAAACCTTAAAAGCATTTTTTAATTACAAACTTATTTAACCAAAGATATTACCAGAAGCGCGTATTTACGGTAAAATAGGGCTTCGCTAAGCAGCCAGGGTAAAAATCTTAAATATTTAAGCCGCTATCTTGCCCGGGATTTTAATTGCCGCCGTCAATCTCCCGGGATAAATTGCGGGGTCCCGGGGCGAGTTACGATCGGACGTTTTTTGCCCGGGACTTGTATTTGAGAGTCTTGAAGTGGGATATTCAAATAAGGTGGCATTCCTGTTTGGACTCAATTTTACACTGAAATAGCGGAAGTTGTTGGCTTTGAAATAATCCCTCTTATTAATAATCGCATAATAACTAAAGTATGCTTCTTGAAGTATGGTTTGTCACATTTGAATCTGACAGAAAGTGACAAAGAATACTTTTATTAAAATAGGTTTGTTGTGCGTTTATGTACAAGGCCCTAGGGATATGTCTACAGGACCACTATAATATTCCGTGTTACCTTATTTCGATACCGTAATCATATTGTTGAAGTTATGAAAGCACTAGCGGCACGGCACGGTAAAGGATTTTTGTAAGCACAAGTTATTTTGAACCTTAATCTAATATCCTTAGCCCTCACATTTGGCTGATATCATCACAAAGAGACTGCCGCGCGGGAAGCTACGATGACGATATCAACCAATTCACATTTATTTTTAAATTTAAATATATTTATCGTTGTCTTTAAGCTAAAATATATAAGCCTAATGTTGGATTTCACCAATCACTTAACAGACGATTGGAGTGTTAACAGCTGTTAAAAAGTATAAACTAACAGTCGATTAACATTTAACATCGTATGGTGAAATTGCTACTAAACCTTGCAGTGAATCATTAAAATCTGTTATATGTTTTGCCTAAAGTTTACTTTTGCCTTTCTTCTGTAACATATTTTCAACTTTGTTTTGTTATGTTTAATGGATTCACTGAAAATCAGCGTCGAGGCACTTCATGCCTTGACACATGTTGAGTGGACTCCTTTTTGAGACCACCCTCAAAACTGTATTAACTACTTGTTTTTCTAGTTTTAAGCTAATTGTAACAGGGTTGTGTTTCAAATAAATAATTCATTCATTCATTCAACTAGTGACCCGTCCTCGCTTCGCTCCGGGTTATATTATATACATAAACCTTCAAATTATCTAACTGATGTCATTTCTTAGGTAAATTTGTATTATATACTATTCTCGCCTCTCATCGTTGTGTCCAGTGTCAATTGTAGCACAACCTTAAAACACGTGTAAAGCCAGGAACTAACAGGAACAATTTCATTTTAGAATGATTAAATAATGTTCATAAAATTTACTTTCAAATTGTTCAATTCCATTGTGTCCTGAACAAAAGGTGTGGTGGAACAATGTTGGATCAGCCTTCAGGTCCTGGCGCAAGCGCAATACTCGGCACTGGGTTAGGGGACAAAAGCGAATGTTTGTTCATAACTACCAGCATTACTCTATTTTGAATTTATAAGTACATAGGTTGGCAGGTACACTCGGCTAAATAAGTCTTTAAATTTTGACACAGCTTCCTAAATTCTGGAAGGCAAAACAGTCACAAAAATAATTAAAGTTCGGCGGCTCTCGTATTACGGGCATGTGCTTAGGCGCCAAAACCCTCACCTATTGTACGCGGCCCTCAAGTACAAGGAACGCAGAAAAAAGATAGGTCGGCCTATATTCACTTGGGAGGACTCACTTGCCCAGGACATACGTGATTATACTAACAAGAGCCGTGTCTACTGGCGAAACATTGCGGATAACAGAATGCGGCTCAAAAAAGAAGCGGAGAAGATATATAAACAACCTGAAACCGACACAGAGTCGGAGCCCGAGGATATTGAGGGAGCAGAGTAGAAGCCCAAGCAGCACACGGGCTGCGTGGGAGCTGTGTAGGTTATTATGCATATATTATACTATGTGATTTTTAACAGTCCATACCTTTAATATATATTACACCAAGGTATAGTATCTATCTCCCTAATGCTGACTTAACGATGCTTGAATTCGGGTTGGCTCCACCTTCCGTCTCTCCTGTCATATCGACTGCAAACCCTACACTCCTATCCTATCTACTTGACTCTCCGGTGTCTCGGGCAGGTGCGCTGCTGCCTGCGGCGGGCGGCGATGGTTGGTGCAGCAAAGGGGACGAGGCTCGCGTGCCCTGATCGGTCTAGTACTAGTGGCTGGTCGGTGCGGGTTAAGGTTCTCACGCTCTGCCGGCTCTTCGCTACTCTTACCGGACTGGGTGGGGCGCGCGTGCTTTTCCCCGCTAGCCTAATCTAACATCTCCTCCCCGCCGCGGTCAGCGCGTACAGGTCCTTGCAGCAGAATTGCTGGCTGGAGGTGTCACCAGAACAGAACAGAACAGATAGGTTGGCAGGTACACTCGGCTAAATAAGTCTTTAAATTTTGACACAGCTTCCTATTGAATAAAATCTAATATCTTATCGATTTTAGGCTGACCGCACACAATAGGAATCCTAATCTCGCTGACATTAGCCAGCATTACGCTGAGTTGGTACCATTTTGTGACCTCTATTCTTTTTGTGTGTATTTCTCTGTCCTTTGTTTATATTTGTCACGAATAAATGATTTAATCTGAATTCATAATTTAAATTCATATTATTAATTTAGAAAACATGAAATTGCATACAATTTAATTAATATCCACAAACATTACGGCTATTTCAAATTATGATTTTTTCAGATTGATGTGTCAGAAAATATTTAAATTAATTGACAAAGATAAGAACGCAAGACTACATACAAAAAATATCCATACAACCTTTGTGCATGAAATGGGCACTATGGGCAGGCTATTAAAACACTTGTTATCGTACGTATACCGAATACTTAGTAATTTGCATCGGTATAAGAAATAACTTCTAATTTTCCTACAATAATATTCTTATTCTTTGAAGTTACTTAATTTGGACACAACAAAAGTTAAAGCATCTTTAAAAAGGTGCAAGAAGCCCAAAGCTTTTGCAAAGTTCGCCAATTGAGTTATTTTCTTTTTAAATAAGTACGTAATCTGCCCTTTGAAAAGTTGGCCAAAGAATATTATTAACAATCATTAATATGGCTTACAAAGCATTTATAACTTGATAAATGCAAAATTTTGTACATTTATTATTTTTTATTTAATTTTATTGAAAATAATATTACAGTCCGTGTGTAGCTACCATATGTAAAATTGATTCATTGCCATGCCATGAATCGTGACCCAAGATAACGTCAGGATTATCACCCCGTTGCAATAACGTTTCTTAACCCAACCGTCCCATTAAATTTTACAGATTCAGTTGCTTTCATTAATAGAAAGTGACAGTACGCGACTTAAAATGCGACATTAAATTTAGGGCCGTATTAATGAACCCACCTTGGCCCGTCTCAAGGCACGACGAAGTAAACGTCAATCCACGTAAAACTGTCATTGTTGGCGCATCTTGAGACGGGCGTCTCAAGATAAGTTTATTAATACAGCCCTAAGTCTTCTTGCTAACTGATCTTGTGACTTTTTAATTAAAACGCTAAAAATAATTACACATTAACTATGTTATACTTTTACATGGTAATAATAACATGAAATGAAAATGAAAATATTTTATTGGTATAAAACATACAGCTACTCAAGCGTGGCATAATACTCAGTGTCCCTTCTTCATTCATCACTTTCATGCTGCACCGCCATTCAAGAGTTTATAACGTTTGCGTATCACACTGTAAATGATTTAATTTTCTACTTTGTGGAGTGGACACGCTAATAGAGTCGTGTGAATGTGCCATGATACTAGAAACGTTTTACCGTCAACGAGTTGGCGTACGAGACTCGATATTGCAAACAGTTATTTTACAGCTGGTCGAGCTATTTATTTTGTTCTGCGGAGGAACGTGAATTATTTTTTTGATTAGGTAAATACCACAAGAGCTGCAATTTAAATTGATAGATAAAAAAAGATAAAAGATATTTATTCAGTAAGCAGGCCGCACGGGCACTTTTACACGTCAAAATCGACCATCGTTTCCCAAGAGGAGACCACTGCTGAGAAGAAGCGCCGCAAGAAACTCAACAGTTATTCATTTTATAACTAAAGCTCAAAGCAAGTTTTAATTAATGTATAAATAAAGTTATAAAATTGTCCAAATATAAAAAAGGAGGTACAGCGAACATAGCATCACCCTTAAAAATACTTCTAAAGTTTTTAATAAAAACAAAACTATGTAGGTATGTCTTTATCAAAAGAGATCTGATTTCTTCTCCTTCGCGTTTGAGCTGAAAAGCATGACCTGTTACCTCATTATGACGTCATCGGATCCTTAATCTCCAGTACTTCTGTTTTTATTACTTCTGTTCACTTCTACAGCGGGATTTTATTGCGGTCAATTTTGAACCTTTTAACAATACGAATAAGGGCTTTCGATTCTCTATTTGCACTTATTGACGAATTGAAACGACCGTTGGAAACTTTGTAATTTTACGAGCTGCGAACGCAGAGCGATAAAAGCATAGTTGAAAAAAACAGTCACACCATTAAAGCTCACTATAAACAGACTAGTAAAAAATCTTCGAAAAAAGGAAAACGCGCGGTTTGTATGTGTGCGAGCCTTGACGTACGCGTTACACTGATAACCATGAATTCAGTCGGCGTCTGCGTGTGTGTATATTTGGAATGGATTTAGCTTTCATTTGATACCCACCCATATTTTTATATTAAACAATATTTTTTTTTATTCCCCCTCCATTTTTTTTCACGGACGCCATATTGAAATATTATATACCCTATGTCACTTTGAAAATTAGTTTGAATCGAATGTCACCTCATACGTTAAAATCCATCTAGCCGTTTAGGCTGCAGAGCGTGCTAAAGAAATAGACACACATACAAACATACATACGCTCGTAAAACATAACCATCCTTCGGGTAGTCGGGTAAAAAGGAACCCTTATAGGATCACTTTGTTTTCCGTCCATCTGTCTGTCTGTCTGTCAAGACCCTTTTCTCAGGAACTCACTTAAAGCAACATTAATATAAGATTACTCAACTTTTCATAACGTCTCTATTTTAAATATGTACGGACTTATATCTCCGTTCGCGCCTAACCTAACATTTTCAGCTTTTAATTTAAAATGACACATTACTAAAATATTCACTTTAATGTCCTTTCAGAAGAGCAAAAAATGTTGCAGCTAATTGATGCGGCGATACTCCGGGAATATCTTTTAATGCCCGTCCGTCGTCACTTTGTCTCCCTTGTGCAGTAAACTGCTAGGGAGAGTATTTATGGCAGGTTATTTATATTCTATACTAATACTGTGGCACTAATATGGAATAAATTAAAAGTTTTATTTTTATTTTTTAAATATTCTGGATTTTTTAATCTGCTTTAAGGTAGTTCTGACCCGTATGCATGAGTTTTTAAGTTCGCCATTATTTAAGAAATTCTTGCATGATGCCTCAAACTTGCATAAGAGCGAGCGAGCGCTAATGCACGGTGGACGTATAGTAGTTGTATCGTGAGGAAAAAAAATCGTAACATGTGTAAAAAGTAAAATTAATGTAACCAATTATACATAAATGTGTTAATTAGTGAGTTATCTGTGCTGTAGTGTAATAATTGTTATAAAAAGTGATCAAAATTAACTAAAATCAACATCAATAATAGCAAAACGAACGTTGGACTTTTTAAATATCAACACAAAATATCGCAAGGGCTAACTTCGGCGAACTTCGGATTAGCTCGGGACGCGATCGGATCAGAGGTCATTGACAGAGTGCACGCACTAATGAGCCCTTAAGATCTAGATACACAAGGTTTGTAAATTCAACTCGCAAGGTCAAGAAACGTTGGTCTGATGGTATAGTGGCTCGCGGAATTAGAACACTACCGCGCTGCATTCCCGGGTTCGAATCTCGTATGTGTCTACTTTTTTAACTTTTTCTTGTTGATGATTGCATTTTTACAAACAATAAATAGAGGTGAATAAGATCTAAGATTATTTGAGAAATATAAAGAGAAAGTATAGTTATATTGTTTGTGGGTTGTATGAAGACAATATAGTTAATAGCTTCTGGTAGACGGGACTCGTTATATTGCCAAGATGTCTCAAAAAAGCAATTTAATAACAACTAACAGCGGCCGTAAGGCGGCGGCACCAGTAAATTGTTACACATGCAAAGCCTCTACTGATATAAAAAATACAATACGATGTTCAGTCTGTCACAATAGATATGAATTTGACTGTGCCGGATTTTCGGAAAAGCTGTATCACTTGATGAACCAAGATTCACGGAACAAGTGGAAATGCAAACAATGTATAGTATCACAGAATGATAAGAAAACACCACCTGTATCGTCAAATATAACACTCAGGAGAAAACAAAAAGCTCCACAAAATACAAAACCGGTATTAAAAATGGGAAATAAGGCTGAGTGCAGAGGTTTCGTGCCCCTGTCCACACCGCACAGTACACCAACTACGTCCTGTACGTCAGAGAACAATATATCTATCAAGAATACATCTAGGTGCAGCAACGAAGGATTGCAGTATACTTCGAAAAGCGCATCGAGCACTCCCCAATTAAATCCTTATATAACATCTATGGATGATGGATTTGAGGTGGCATGTGCCTTACCGTGCAAAGGGAAATTAGCGAAATCGTACGAAGACCTTTCGATGAGATTTTCGGGCGACATTACGAATAGCTTCAGTCAGCTAAATTCTACTATGAGAGAGAATAGCCTTCCAAATCTCGACTCGCAAACAAATAACTACGTTATTGAGGAACTTCAGCAGCAAATAATTAAATTAAAGGAAGATATTTTAGGGGCAGATTATGAAATCACAAAATTACTAACAGAAAATACAGAGTTGGAAAACCAAATTGTAGAACTTCGTAAGAAAAACGATATGTACAAAAAACTATTAGAAGGAAAAACAAAATTATCATCTATAACCACTCCACAAAGTAAGGTAAAAAAAAATCGAATGGAATCCACATCACAAGCCTCACCGAGCTTCGCGAAAACACCTGAAATAACGGTTCTTACTAACAATATAAGATCTCTGAAACTTCAACTGAAGGATGCAATAAACCAAATAGAACTCTTAAATTTGCATATTGAGGCAATAGAAAATAAAATGCAATCTTCTTACAATGAAAGAATTGTATTTAACTTAGAAAACACATACAGAGACACTGGAAAAAATATCGAACGAGGACAGATTTGTGTAATAAGTAGTAACAAGAAAAATAATATAACACGAATAGTACAAGAGGAACTAGACTCTAGATTCGACGTTTGTCACTTCCTGCTTCCTTATACAGGAATCAAACAGATGTTACGCAATGTGGCTGACAAAGTAAAATCATACACGAAGAATGATTTTTGTGTCATATTAATTGGAGAAGAAGACTTCAAGACTTCAAAGAATTATCATGACCTTGTGGATTATATGCGTGAGACAATAAGTAAAGTTACCAATACCAATTTCGTAATAGGCGTACCAACATTTAAGTGTCGGAACTCTGCTTCAATCTACAATTGGAGAATCGAAGCTTTTAATAAAATATTATACCATGATAATAAAAAGTATGAATATGCCTACCTGCTTGACTCTAATTCCAATCTGACGTATGACAAGCTGATGTTCTCGGGACCACAGGGGGTACTAAATAACTATGGAATGAGGATCATTATTAACGATCTGAAAAGTCTTATAATAGATTTACAGCACTTTAACTGTTATGACACTAGTGAAGAGACTGCGGCGCCACCAACTCTTTCTGGGAGTTCAATGGGTTCACTGACAAGCAGCAATAAGGAAGTTTTTGGGTCTGAAGATGATCTCCAGTCCAAAGATACTTCAATAGAAGTACCTGTACAAGAAAAAACTAAATCAGGGACCCAATTAAATGAAGATTCAAAGGAAGAATTTTTTCGTCCTTAATCATAAAAATCGGTTTACTATTATTCATCAAAATATTGCAGGCGCTTTGAACAAACAGGATCTGTTGGAAGCAACCATTCAGGAACTGAAAGACGATAAAAATATTGATATCGACGCTATTTGTTTAAGTGAAACTTTTATTATGTCAGGTACGGAGAACTATCTCCAGTTATTAAACTATCAGTTGGTACATAGTTACTCGAGAAAAAATGTTAAAAGAGGAGGAACTTGCATTCTTCTAAAAAAAGGTATAGAATACAAAATTGTAAATACAAGAAAAAATTTATGCATGCAATATCACTTCGAACTTTGCGGTGTCGAAGTACCCGAATACAATATTATCATTATATGTATTTACAGAACGCCAAATTCGGACGTTAATATTTTCTTCGAGCACATGGGGGTTTTACTTGCAGACTTGTCGAGGAAAAGGAACAAAAAGATTCTGCTATGTGGTGACTGGAACATAGATACTATTAAGGCTAATAATTGCTCTCGGGAGCTAACTAGTATGTTGTACAATTTTGGTTTTAAATGTCACATCACAGAGCCAACAAGATTGAACTCGTGTATAGATCATATAGCAAGCAACATAAGTCGAACAAAATCAGAACTTCTCGAGTTAGGATTATCCGATCATAATACGGGGCAATTGTTATTTGTACCAGTAAAGTACAAAAAAGAAACTAAATATTGGTTTGAGAATAAACGGGACATGTCTAGAGAGAATATACATAAATTTTTTAATTGCATTTCCTCACTTTCATTTACAGAGATTTATAACTTAAATGATACGGACTTGGCATTTGACTATTTTCACGATTTATTTACATTATTTTTTAAACTTTGTTTTCCAATGATTCGTATAAAAGTGATAAATAAACCAGTCAAAAACAAGTGGCTAACAAAGGGCTTGAAAAATGGTTGCCGAATTAAAAGAAGTCTTTATAGGCGTTACATTAAAAGTCCAATCAATAAAAACGTAAATAAGCACAAGTACAGAATGTATAATTACATTCTGCGAAAGTGTATGCAGACTGCTCAAAGAATCAATAACTCCAAGTATATTCATAATTCTAAAAATAAATGTATAGCGACGTGGAACGTTATTAAGGAAACAGTTAATCCGAAATTTACTAGGAATCAAATAAATAAAATTATTACTAATGACACAGTATATGATGATCCCGTTGACATCTGTAGAAACTTTAATAATTTTTTCATAGATATAGCTAATACAACATTAGACAGTAATAGGAATAAAAACTGTTATCAATTACCAAATAGTAAAAAATGTATACACACCATGTTTCTTTCACCTATATCAGAAAATTATTTGCGTAAAATTATACTGAACCTCAAAAAAACATCTTCGACTGGTTATGATGAAATAAGCGGGGACATTTTAAAACTATGTGTAGACGCAATTTTAGCTCCACTTACTTATGTAATAAATCTTTCTTTATCCCAGGGGAAATTTCCAAATAAACTTAAAAAGTCTGTAGTTAAACCAGTATATAAAAAAGGATCAGAAACTAGTATGGATAACTATAGGCCAGTGACACTGGTTCCAGTTATGTCAAAAATCTTCGAAAAGGTTATGTACGACAAAATCATTGTTTTTTTTGATAAGCATCATATCCTTCATCAAAATCAGTATGGTTTCCGAAAAAACAGATCAACGACCTTAGCTTGCTTTTCACTTGTGAGGATTATCACAGAAAGTTTAAATGATAAAATTCCGATTGCGGCATTGTTCTTGGATATGAGCAAGGCATTTGACTTTGTGTGCCATGAAACGTTAATGAGGAAGCTAGAACACTATGGCATGAGAGGAAATGCGTATGATTGGATTAAAAGCTACCTGGAAAACAGATTTCAATGCACCGAAGTGGTGAACTTTAGGAATAATGAAAAGAAAATGTTTAGGTCAGAATATAAAAACAATAATTTCGGTGTGCCGCAGGGCAGCATATTGGGCCCTCTCTTGTTTTTAGCTTATATTAATGACCTCCCAGACAGCATAAAGCACCCCTGTATTCTTTTCGCAGATGACACCACAATCGTGGTTCAGAATAAAGAAAGGAGTGTCCTAGAATCAATTATAAAAGATGCTTTGTGGACTATAGTAAAGTGGCTCGAAAGTAACAATCTAAAAGTCAACATTGATAAAACTAATTTAATACAATTTCAGACATGTAGAGCTAATGTAAGAGAACTAGTTGATGTAAAATATAATAATCAATTAGTTAATGAAGTGAGATCAACAAAATTTTTAGGAATAACAATAGATAAATGCTGTAATTGGAAAGTCCATATTAATTTAGTCTGTAATAGAATTGATAAATTTATGTATGCGTTAGGTAGAATTAAACGTATAGCCTCACAGGAAGCAGCTCTTGTATCTTATCACGCCTACGTCTCGTCAATTCTTCGGTATGGTTTAATTCTATGGGGAAACTCCATTGACGTAGAGCGAGTTTTTAAAGCTCAGAAAAAATGCATTCGAACCTTATGTGGCGCGGGATATAGAGATTCGTGCCGGCCATTGTTTAAAAAACTGAACATTCTACCTCTTCCTTGTCTTTATATATATGAAGTATGTTTATTTGCCAAGAAACACCTTCACCTGTTTAAAACCAATGCTGAAGTTTCCAGGCCAAACTCTAGAAGGGCGAATAAGTTAGTTGTTCCAAGAGTAAACCTGGCAATAGTCAGAAAAAATGCATTCTACTCTACGGTAATGATATATAACAAATTACCAGAAAATATTAAAGAAAACCATAGCATGTATGTCTTTAGAGGCAAACTTCAAAAATACTTATTGGAGCATTGCTTTTATAATGTTGGCGAATTCTTGACAAAATAATAATTGTTAGATTTAAGTAGTATGTTAAATTTTTAAACTATAGTGGAATATGTAATGCGATAATATATTAAGGAAATGACATTAAAATATTATAAACAAAACAATTATAAAATTCAATTGGTATTAATTAGTTTTCAATGTATATTGTATTTTTAGTAAATAATTTAGTAGGGTTATATAAATTTATATTTATATTTACACGTTGCATATGCGACAGAATATGAGAGCACTGTTTTGATTTTAAGACCTGTTATACTACTGTACCATGTTCTTTGTAAATAAATAAATAAAATAAAATAAAAATAAAATAAAATAAACTTGTATGATGTTTTTTTTATACAAAATACAATGAATTTCATGCGGCGTTGCTTGTGGTAAGACTAACATCCAAGAGTCCGCATGATTCTTATAACAGAAAAATATCACAACCATTAAAGCAGTTGTCTCTAATAAAAGTAAAATCCCTTTGTATTTCCAAATAAAAAAAAACAAAAAAAAAGGTGTTTGTGCTGAAAAACAAGTAAACATTAACTCAAAGTGTACTAACGACGTGATCAAAGAGCTATTCTCGCACTAATCGGCCGACTTGTCGCGCGACCAGTCGACTTTTAAATTAGAATCAAACGTCAAGTGGTGGTGATTTGTTTACCTAATTTTAGAATCAAGGGAATGGAGGGAGTTTTGTATTATTTTTGAGAATGACGCATTTAGGATTTGAGTTTCCGCTTCTTTCGTGTTATTACATTTCACCAACCACCGTTTTGCTAACGTTTCTTGTCTTAAGAATTCTTGGATACGTAACATTCAATATTTATATAATGGAATACAAAAATAAATACAGGTGGGGAACAATATCTGCATATAGAAACTTGCTAGGGTAATTAAATAGCATGCTTAGCTGTGCACACTAGCGTCCTTTACTATTTTAGTCTAATGGCTAAAGATCCCCGGTCAACAACGCTAATGCACACAGGCTTTTAATAGATTTGAACGATTTATTTCATTACTCTAGCAATACCGGATAAAATCATTTGTAATAAAATATAATAAAAGTCAGGATGAGACACTTTTATTTTAAACCTTAAGCGTTCAGTCTTACGTTAGAATATGGAATAGATGTATAATTTGCCCTAGCACCTGTCAAATTTTATCTCGTGCATGCATACTAAGCCCGCTGCTAGGCAAAAGTTTCCCTCACGGATATCCAATTCTGTCCGTCTTTGACGATCTCTGTCCAGTTGCCTCGAAACGCATCTAAGTCGTTCCGCCATCTTCGCCTCGGTGTTCTATGACGCCGGTAACGGTCCTGCGGCACCCACTCAGACACCATGTGTCCCCCTGTCGGGGTGCATTCGGCACTATCACACATCCCATTTTAACCTAGATCTTCTTAATTACCTAATATAATACATATTCGATTAACGACAGCGAATTAATACGAGACCGAAAACATGAATTATCGAAACAAAATGTGACAATCAAGCGCCGCGGCTTAGAATACAAATGATTTCCTGGGCAATGCCCGGCCGGCGCTCACACCGCACTCGACTTTAATGACTTTAAACTAAACAGAGAACTACGAAAATATAAAGTTAACATTAAAGTGTTTTTAATTCATGAAGGCGCGCCCGTTAGTCAAATTCACATTGAACTCTGCTGTCGTGTCAACGTACGATAAATTAAGTAATGGGACGGTACTTCGTGTTTTGGAAAAAATATAGCTTTGCTCTTGTTGAAATATTTTCTAAGTAAGTTAGAGACGGAGCTAAGTTTTTAGTTTTTAGTAGGAAATGGAAAGATACACACCTTTTTTAGGATTCTGTTGCCATTTTGCAAATACCACATTTTTATACCACACCAAATCTTAGTCAACTAGGGCAGACCATTGTGCCAATGATCCTTATAGGATGCTTCTGTATATTTTTATGGCATGGAAAAAGCGATCGAGCACACAAGCCACCTGTTATTAGTATGTGAGACCCATAGATGCCTATGGGTACACTCACAAGACAGCAATCATAAGACGGCAAACGCATTGCAAAGATGTTAGGTTTTTTTTTGATTCAACATTTAGGGTCAGTTGACAGCAAGACACGACGCGACGCGACGATGCTTGAAGAGGCCAGTTACTGTTGCACGATGCGCAGCGCAGCGTCCCGAGGCGCAGCACGATGTAGCGCGACATTTTCGAATTATCTCAATGAAATGTGTATCTTTTACAAATACAAATAAAGTTCTCGCGTCTCGGTATGAACTGACCCTTTTGTTGGTGTGACCCAGCGTCTCAGTTCTGTTTCACCCGGACATTGGAAGGAGTACGTACCCCAGAAGTGGGGCATAGCCGATTCCGGGAAGATGCTAATAATTTTACCAGTTGTCTTAGTTAGACCAACAACAAAACACACAAATCTAAATACTGCTGCTTGGCGGTATTAACCGAAAAGATGGTAGTAGCGGTCCGGACGGACCCTGTACAGTGGACCACGGGATTGTTGAGGTACTTGCTAACATTCTTAATTCGGTCAGGTTGTCAAACCGTCAAATTAAATAAAATAGAATTATACCGTGTACGATTTTGATAACCCGACCGAATCAATATTGTTAGCGAGTGACTAAACTATATTGTGGTCTGACTGATTGTGATCTTACCACCACTGAACTGTGCCCAACAGTGGACGTCTGTCGGCTGCACGCTACGGTGTGATGGAAGGTGCCCGGGTATCGATGGGAACCCGTTGGGTCACGCGATCGGTCGATCAGGCGGCGCGCGCGCCACTCCAACTGTACACTATTAATGAAACACTGATAATCATATTTTCTCCAAAACCACGCTAATGGCTTCGTTTCTTTTATTTTAACGTCAGAAAAACGGCCAGCACATCTTGTATTTTCTCACTTGTCGCTCAGTGCGTCTCTATCGTAACAAACTAATTAGAAAAGGAGATCCGAGCGACAAACAAGTCGCGGGCAAATTGTACTAGCTATAATTTATAATAATTGTAAAAAATCCTTTCAATTGAACAAACAGTTTTCGACCAAACAGTACATTCCGACAAACATGACTATGCCACCCGATATGGACCCATGTAACGGGTATTTGCAAAATGATACGTTTTCCGTTACTAAAATGAATGGATAATTTATTAATTCTACGTTACTCGATTATGTTAATATACTTATGGAAAGTTATGTAGGGAATAGAGAATTCGTGGATTAACAACCTGTTTCTGTCTAAAGGTTCATATATCGTAAAAATGCGTACTATTAAGCCGATGCAATAAAGAATATTAGTTGTTTTCTTCAGGATTTACAAAACTATTAGAAATTAATGACAATTTCAAACAAATTAGAACTTTTATCCACTTATTTTAAAAAATAAACTTTCATGTTCCGTGTACAGCGTGTGACGTGAATCACATTTTTCCCGTGTCCGCACCTTTTGTGCATTTGATTTGTGTTGTTTGACGCTTTTAATCTGCTATTGTCTCACAGGATAATGTACAATGGGCTTGTCGGAATTCACTTAAAACATTAAAGAGATCTTTATTTTTCATTCATTTGTACTTATTTGTTTGTTTTCCATTGACTTACGATTCTCACAAACAGAACTAATTAAAAAAACATGACACTTCCGTTTAGGCAGCCATTTTTAAACATGTATGTTAGGTGAAGTCACCTATTATGGACAAGGCTCCAGTGATGAACAGTAACATGTAATCTAATTTTAACGCTAACACTTCTTTGCCTTGTGTGTTTTTTATATGTAATAAACATATTTTCATGTTTTTTTTCATGTTTTCTAATGTTAAATATAACATATAAATCTCGGAAGCTTATATTTATTGGATTGTTCATAACTGTGTGTGTATATTGGTACATACGTCTTGCAAACTATTTTCTTCTTCTTCTTGCCTTCCAGACTTAATAATTATCATAGTTTGGTTTGCTTATTCAGCTTTTTTTGCAATACTAATTATTCTTTATTTGATTTATGCAACGGTAGCTGCTCCAACAAACAATTGAATTACAGTTATAGTTTATTAGAGCTAGTCAAACTGGCATTGTGCACGCGGTCTCTAGGCGCGTGTTTATGGTAATAGTTACATTATAGCAACACGTGCTGGAACAGTCTCGGTCACGTCACTGGGGACACCCTGTATCTAGACTTGATTACCTACATCGCTAAACCCATACAGTGTTTCTATATATTTTTTATTTGTTTAATGTAAAAAACCGTTGCGTTTGTAGTAATATACGAGTAAGGTAAAAGCACCTATTATGGACAGTTATGAACAATCCAATAAATATAAGCTTTAAGCCATTTTTATGCTAGAATACCTACTTTTCGTAGTTCTATTTGTTAAGAAATTTTCTTAACAAATAGAACTACGAAAAGTAGGTATTCTAGCATAAAAATGGCAATCATTACCTTGAAATTAGTAGTTTATTCGTTTTGACATATAAAAGTTTTAATTGACGTTATTAACAGACGACTATTCGTATCGAATAATAATAAGGCAAGAGAGACAAGTTACAAAGATAAAAGTAATTATTTTCGTAAGATCTAAACTTTTATTACATTTCCACGGACGGACCATAAAACTAGAAGAACATTGCGTCTTTTATTCTTCGAAAAAATTGCTTTGGCCAAAACATTTCCCGTAAAAAGGAAATACAGGATGATGATAAATAGTTGTGTCGCTGTAGGGGTGTAGGTAGACATTTTTTTTATATTTTATTTTATAGATATACATGAAATATTCTCAAAAAACATATAAAAAAATATCACTCGTATATTTATTTAAAATGCCTTAAATGTAATTCTAAAATTTCCCGCTAAAACGCTAACTTCTGTCATGGCGTCGCTATGACGTCACGATCCTCTAAACACTAGTTTATACTATAGTACTCTGTGGCTCACGCAAGTCTTGTTTCTTGGCAAAATGTCAAAATGTTGTTTGTTTAGAGGAACGTGACGTCACGCGCTGTTTGAGGTCACGTGATAACGAGGATGTAATATTTATTTTTGTAGAATCAATTTAAAAAGATATTATTATAACAATAAGCATGAAAATGTGATTTTCGATAATTGTATATTAAACACTACCGGAAAAAATATAATATGTATTTATTTTCGTTTAGTGTCTACACCCCTATTTCTTGTCGTACTTCGCAGTTTCTGATTTGATCACGTAATGGAGTCCCCGGCTGTATATAGAGTACATTATACACATAAACATCACGTCAATTATATGAGAACGCATTTGAATAATCGAGACGAAGGCAATTGCGTCAAGTCACTCAGATTTATACACGCTCATGATCATAATAATCGACTTATATCAATTCCTAGTATGCGAGTATGGAATTACCGGAAGTTTTGTTTTTATTTAGGAATTGCTTAGCCCGAGATTTCGCTGGCCTTAAATTAATTAAATACTTTTAAGTCTTTTTAAAAGAAGCTTATGTTACTTAAGCAATTAAGAAGCCATCTCTTAACGCCATTTTACCTGTCCGCTACTTTATTTAAGCAGAAAAAACTATTAAAGCAGAAAATTAGAGCGTAGTTGAAATAAAAATAGTAAAATATGTATTTAGGTATTAAGTCGTCCTTGTAAGTTTACGCAACATAATTATGTAGTTATGCGTTCTCTTGCAGTACAAAAATACCATTATTTTCCTGAAAACAGCAACTACAATACACATTGTATTTCTATAATAATCAAACTTAGTACTTCAATAGCGTGCGATATTTAGTTCCGTTAATAAGTTAACACATTCGCCGCCGCCTAAACTCCAAACTTATGTAACTTTGACACATCATGCTCAATGGGTTTATCACCGGCGTTGAATGTGCTAAGTAAGAAAACTCCCAGAAAAAAACTGAATAACAGTTATTTTTCTAATAACTCGCTACAAGCAAACTCATTTCTCTTGTCCAACCAAGTAGCTGGAATCTCATCAGGCGTGCCGGAACGTTTATGCTTCGCAAGCAATCCAGAACAAAGGAGTCTTGTCTAGACCTAAGATGTGCACTAACATAATTTCTTGAAGTTTCATTTACTCCGCTAATTGGATAAACACGATAAAAACATGTACGAAAACGTTTACCTTTTCGTATGGTTTCGGTAAAAAGATTTGACGAAGTAGTTTTTAGCGCTTAAAATAAGTGTTCAAATAGGTTACATTTTAGTGATTTTTTACATTTTAAAGTAAATCCATGATAACCGTTTAAGAAACTACAAAAATAATACAGTAAATAGTCAAAATGATACATAGCTTTATTTGACACACCAATAAATAGAAATACGCAGCAAATTGAAACAAACACAATCACAAAAATATATGAAAAAGGCTAAAACAAAAAGGAGCTAAATTTAAATTTCATACCAATGTACAGTCCTTACCAGCTTTAATATTTTAATCTTCAAACCAGTACCTATCATGCTGAGCTGGGACCATTTCGCGTCATCTGGCTAAAGTGCAGACAGTTTTTTATTTTTGTTTCGGTTTAGTTTGTTAATTCGTGTTCTGTACTTTTGTTAGATTTATGTTAATATTTTTTTTTATGTGTGTCCTTTTGCAATACTGTCTTAGAGACATTTAGCAAATTGTCATGAAAGTGCGCATTGACTTGAAGGGTGACAGTCCAATGACGTGTGCCCTATATGTTGTTATATCTTATTTATAGATCTCTGGGAGCTTTTCTTTTCAATCTTGAGAATTTTGAATCACTTTGCATCAACTACGTTGCAAGTATGTTTGGATGATTATGAATTCTTTTTTTGTAGGATTTCATAGAGTGACTTATCTCTTCTATACTGTTCGGATTTTCAGGTCATGGTGTAACTGTTTATTTGTAACAAACCAAGGGGCGTTAGTTATCATTCGGAGGATCTTTGACTGGAATCTCTGTAGTATCTCTATATTTGAGTTTGATGCAGTTCCCCATAACTGAATACCATACGTCCATATAGGCTTTAGGATTGATTTGTACAAGAGCATTTTGTTTTCTTGAGACAGCTGGGACTTTCTCTCGAAGAGCCAGTACATTTTTCTAAGTTTCATGCTTAGAGCTTTTCAATTCGTGAAAATGTGTTTTTTCCAAACTAGGCGATGATCCAGGTACAATCCAAGATATTTGGTTTCGTCTGCTTGAGGAATTTGTACTCTATTGAGTGTTACTGGCGGGCAGGTGGCACGTCTAGTGGTAAAGGTTACCTGTACTGACTTAGTCTCATTTGCTTTTTTATACGCCAGGTTTTTAGCCAATTTGTTATGTTATGTAAACACTCGTGAAGAATGGTGCTGGCTTGCGTTGGGTTTTCATGGGTTGCCAAAGCAGCAGTGTCATCTGCGAAGGTGCCGATTATGGTCCCTGGTAAGTCAGCGGTAAATAATACGTACAGGATGGGACCGAGGACACTGCCCTGAGGCACTCCGGCGTGTATTTTATGCAGGGAGGAGACTTCTTCTCCTTGCTTTACACAGAAATATCTATCAGCAAGGTAGGATTTAAGGAAGATGTAGTAATTATTTTAAGATATTTTTTTTTTCACCATGTTTGTTATATCTGTTTTTTCCCCAATAAATAAAATAATAAAAAATAAAAAAAATTGAGGGAAGCTGTGTTTTTACTTTATACAATAGGCCTTCGTGCCAAACCCTGTCGAATGCCTGTTTTTAAAAGATTTATGTTAATAAAGTTTTTTCTTTCTTTCTTTCAAAGATCACAATGCAACAAGAGTTTGAAACAGATTAAGTAGAAATTGTTTGGCAACAAAAAACATGGCACAGTACGAACTCTTTTTAAAACAAACAACTGTCAGATACATTAAGCGCCAAACTTGGCGTTTTTACGCCGCACACGGTTCCTGTTAATATTCCTTCTTGTGTTAGTGACGTTTCCTGCAAGTAATCATATCGTCAGAAATGATCAAAGAGCGTCTTTGTCAGAAATAGCTTTCACGTGTTTTTGTTGCAACAAAGATGTTTAATAAACTTGACTCGGTCGCCTTTGAGTGTGGGGATCAGAATTAGGATACTTTGTTGAAGAAAAACATACGAATGAATGTTATATTTTTTTTTACTTTCCTTGAACAAGAAAGTCGTGGGTTCGAATGTGGAAGTGAAATTATAACGTAACACACTTTTCAAAAATGAAACACTTCATGAGGAAAAACCTGCACCATTTGAAATATAGCTTTTGCCCGTGACTCCGTCTGCGTAGAGACTATTTTATCTCTTTCCTCGGGGACTGTCCAATTTTCTGGAATAAAAGTAAGAACCCTTTGTCCATCTCCAGAAGACAATGTTAAACACAGCCCCAGATAAGCTCTAGGCTTGTATATCATGGGCACTAGACAACGATAAACATAGATATATAGAGAATTACAAACTTAAATAATAATAATAATAATCCAGCTTATATAACATCCCACTGCTGGGCACAGGCCTCAACTCACAACGAGAGGGTTTGAGCTATAGTTCAAATACATAGAAAATAAATAATACTTACCTAAAGTTGACTATGAGCAAATAAAACTTCTTAAAATAAAAATTTCGTTTTAAAACATGCAGTATATCAATGCTTCTATTGTGTTGGCCAACTATGAATCATAACATTTTAAATAAAGAAAAACAAAAACACTTAAAATTTGCTTTACGAATATAAAACATTAAAAACATTGATTAAATGGGTAAGCCTTCTATAATGTCAAGAACACCTTCAATCATAATTAAGTCCAAAATCGCTCGTTATTTCACACAAAAGCTTTCTCAAAAACATCTTCATATCATAGTTCCATAAAGCTCACTTCAACCCGTGGAACAAATCATAATGAATGTACCTTTAATTGTGTATGGTGGCGCACAAAAGCGCTTGTGGGTAAATAGGCCGCAGTGCCTCCAATACGCGTGTACAGGTGGGTCGAGAAGTGCTTTGAACATTATATTCATTAAAGATTTTTGATTTGATCTAGCAATATGCCTATGTGGCGTGGGAAGTAATTTAAGCGAGTGAATGTTGGTCAAATACCGTAAATAAAATATCTTATTTCAATTAACCCTTAACCACCCAGATGCGGTCTCACAGACAATAGATTATTCAAAGTTGTCAATAACTGAACGCGAGTACATCGCACACGCGTCTGTGACCTTGTACCTTTGCCCAGCCCGCCCTCAGTGCCAGCCATGCCAACGACGCGTTCAGACGTGTGCTCGTTTTGATTTGGTGAGTAAAAAAATAGCATCGGCGGTCTGTGAGACCGCATGTAGGTGGTTACTATATCTTTGCATAGTCTCCGAGACCGCACGTAGGTGGTTGTGTTATTTTTTTTATACATATTTTTCATATAATCTTTACTCTATAGTTGACATGTTTCTCGTTTTTTCTAATAAAACATGCTTCCTAGTGATGCAATAATTGAAAGGTGGCTAGAAGAAGTATCGATTGAGCTGTTGGAAAAAAAATTAGTCACAAAAAATACAAAAAGTGAATGTTATGTTATGTCCAGTATGATGGACGTTGCCAAATTAAGGGTTACAGCGGCGATCAGGACCTAGAAAGAAGAATTATTTTGGGAAAAATCGGTTTCGTTGGTCATCTGAACCGCCATCGCTGCGATCAAGAACCTTGCAACATAATATACTACATAATACCTACATCTGAATCGAATGCATAAAACCGATTTGCTTTGAATGTTCCAATAAGTTGTGTATTGACTGCCGACAAAAATGGTTATTTTGAAGGCCTGTAATTTTATAAAAATAGCCCATTTTTAACCAAAATAGATAGTTTAATAGCACTGTTAATTGCTCAATTTTAATATTTTATAATGAAAAGCTTTATATAACATTCCTTAATATTGAGATCTTATGTCCTGAAGGATACCTAGTTTTTTGATTAAAAATGTAAGAAGTTCCTAAATATGTTAAGTTTAAAAGAAAATAATGTTGATTATTTTTGTATAAGTGTTGACTAATACATGCCTTAAACTGTGTAAAGAGTATTTACTACATTAAAATACCCGTCAGCTACGTTAAAGTAAATAATTCAGGTCCCATAACATGTAGCGGTCTCCATTACCGCAAGTAGGTAGTTGTGTGATACAAATAGGACGTAGGTAGTTAAGGGTTAACATACACAATTTTGTACAAGTAAAAAAACAACCTGTTTTTTTCAAGGTGTACTTAAAGAAAATAAATTGTTCCTTATAATAAATAAGGATTTTAAGTCCATTAGACGTAGTCGCAAAAATATTTTTGCAGAATAATAAAGCGAAATTAAATAAACGTATGTATTTATTTAAAAAATCATAGTCATCACTATCACAGAATGCTTTATCCTACGTCGTATCCAAACAAACGCTTACTTGAATTTGATTGAACTTCCTAGTTATTTCATTAATGTCTAAAAACGTATAAACGAAGGTAGGTAGTTGAAGATCAAAACCCACTGGTTGCGTATGCAGCACGTTTGCGTACACGTAAATGGTAACGCATGCGCACCACCCTGATACACCGGGTTACGCATACTCGTATGTGTACGCCTACGCATGCGCATCCGTGCAGCACCTAAAGCTTATATGTATTATTTTTATAGTCTTTGTGTTTTATATCGTACAAACATAAATTTTTTCTTACTATTTCTGTAAGATTTTTCTTTTTTTTCGTTTGTTGTGCCACCAAAAACACCACGCGAGCCGGTATATACATTTTGTAAACAAATACAACAGGGACGCAAACAAATACGCAGCAAGGAGCCGCGCGTGCTCAAACTTCAGTGTTCAGTGTCTCGTCCAACAGCGAAAGCCCTCGAACACAACGTCATCACTGCACGCGCGTATGCGACGTTGCCATTCCGCTCGACGCAGGCACGCATCAGTTTGGCCCCGTTTTATACGAATCCATACGTTACAACTTAGTAAAACGTGAATGTACATGCATATGCTTACGGGCCCGGTGGGTTTCGGCCTTTACACAGTAAAACCAGAGAAGGTATCAATAGTACTCGGCTGTCTATCCCCGTCATTGTCAGTATAGTTGTCATGCCAGAGACAGACAAATTTAAAAAAATGTCGCCGTTCGCTCCCGATTCTGACAGGCGGAGCATCAATTAAAATAATCTTATCTTAAAAATAACCTTAACACTTACCCTCTCGACTATCCGCAAGTCGCTCGATGCCTACGCCATTAATCACAGCGCAATGATAGCGGTGAAAAATAGCGGCAGTAATTGAAACATCGCGTGCGCACTGATTTACGGCCACGACGTGACGTCACAATTATTGTCCAGTGTCCTTCGGTGGCTCAGGAATATATTACTTCATCATTTCAGCCAAACAACTAACTACTGCGAGATCGCCAGAATGAAAATGAAAATGAAAATGAAAAAAGTTTATTGGATAAATGAAACACTTATATAATAGCACGACCCTGCATCCTGAGCTAGGAAACCCTGTGTTACAGGACGCAGTTTCGTTCGGACTCACATTTTAAAAACACTTAACACTATTTAAACACGCTACATTTGCGTGTGTTCGTGTGTGCGTGTGCGTGTGTGTGTAAAAGTAAAAAGTAAAATATTTATTGGCATAAAACATACAGCTTTTACCTTGGTCCTGGATCCTGAGCCCTGAGTCCCTGTGTTACAGGACCCAGTAGTAGATAATTTTTAAAGTTTTCTTAATTATATTGTAGACTTAATAGTAGTATAAATATATATTTTTTATTTCGATTTATAAAAAATATATTTTTATTAGGGACAATTTAATATCCTAAAAACTCTTCGTTAACTAAGCTTTAGACTTGTCCTATGCGTACTGGCCAAAGATAAAAATATTTAAATAGAGAATTTAACTTTTATACGTTGAATACAGAAGACTCAGGAACAAATATTCGCGCTTATCGCAAAAATATTTCTCCTTAATGGGGACCGCTAGCTTCCTAGGTAGGGTCAACCAACTAATATATTACATCATCATCATAATCAGCCCAATAAATACTCCTGGATAGTAAAGTTATTTTTAGGGTTCCGTACCCAAAGGGTGCCAACGGAACCCTAATACAAAGCCTCCGCTGTCCGTCCGTTCGCCCGTCTGTCTGTTAGCGGGCTGTATCTCATACCGCAATAGGTAGACAGTTGATATTTTCACAGAGTGTGTATCTCTAATGCCACTATAACAAAAAAAAAAAAGAAATTAAAAATTAAAGGGACCCTCCCTGCCTTATCAAACTTATTTTGTTCTAACATAAAAACAATAATTACATACAAGGGTCCAATTTTGTTTGATTATAGTGCAAACCCTAAAGAAAAACAAAAAATAATAAAAACTGGCCAAATGCGAGTTGATCGGTACGGAACCCTCGGTGTGCGACTCGCACTCGACTGTTTTTTTTATTTATTTGCGGGAAAAAGCAAGTATAGTAGCATGATAATATAGGATCAAGGTCGTTGGATTATTGCATTGTCGTCTAAATTGCTCGTGTCAGTTGAATCGCTTCGCGGAATATTGAATGGCTAGATTTGATTACAATATTGTATTACCATTATCTTCTGACACAACCCTGGAACGTGATATCATGTTGTATATGTTTTTGATCTTAACACGTTGAATGGATATTCTATAACAAGCCAGGCCCCACGTTATAGGATACTGTTCGTCCTGATTGAATAGTCCTACAAAATACATATATAACATAATATAATTACTAGAAAAACCAATTTAATTTTACTATTCAGCCTAAAATAATGCCTACCAGGAAAAAATTAAAGAGATAACATAAGATAAAAGAAGATTAAATATATTTATTCAGTAAGAAAGCCGGAATATCCACAATAATTAACCATAATTCCACCGAGATCTTATGATTATAAATATCTATGTCAAAACGGACCTCAAGAAATAGCACTATGGGAAATAATCGAAAGTATTATCAGTGAATGTTTTTCTTCACGCAAAGAAATACAAATGCATAAAAAGTTCGTCGTATTTATTCACGATGCATTGAAAAGTTTCATGAATTCCACCCCTATTCCGTATACGCGACCATTTGCTCCAGGCCGTTATCCAGGACAAAAGGTTACCGTTGCCACTATTTCAGAAAATATTTATCTGTTCTGTGGACAAAAGTTGCATTCTACGCAAGTTAACGACTTTAGAAGTCTAAATAAATGTATGTACTGACAAAGGCTGCCTTTGCTTATATTATAATTATCTTTCTAATGGGATCCTAGCAGATTCGCTTCGATCTTGTGGGATCTTTTGTGTTATTAGCACACTTAAACACACTTACAAACGTTCGCAATTATAATATTAGAGTGATTATTCATAGGTTCAACTGCTCTAAATTAAGTTCTAAAAAAAACGAAATAGTTCCATGTGTAACAGGTGTTAAACGAACATGTTTACAAGATCAAATAAACGTCAGTACTACAAAAGAGACATTTTCGAATACACAAGAAGACCACCCAGGCGGTTTGATAAACAAACTGAAACTATTTTAGAGTACTTGTAAGGGCTGACTTTATTACTCAGGTAAACATTTGATGAAAGGAGGCAAAACGTGTGTAAATTCATGACAAAACATTCTTGTTATTCGTTTTTGAAACGGTTTACCATTAAAATGAGATTTTTGATTTAATTTTTCAGAAAAAATATTTTGCTGCATTATCTTTCCAAAATAGAGAGTAATATTTTATGTGGTTTTTTTTTGGTGGTTCGTGTGCCTATAATATAATCCTTGAGCATAGTTTGGGTCAATTTGTTTTAGGTTGTCCCGTGATAGCTATTAATTATAATTTTTCGCTCAAACTCTGTAGTTCTATGTTCATTACAATAGGGATCCTGTGACTTCCTTTCGGCTTTAACATTCGGATCACCAGCTTCTAAACCTCCACAGTCATTGGGTTTAATTCTAGTTAAAGTTCTACATCTTCTACACGGTAAGTAACAAAATATTAAATTTACCCTTTTAAAATGTAAATTAAATCAGACCCGCTACCTTGAGTGTACAAGTCCCCAAAATATTAAAGTTCACCTCAGCAAGAGCCCAAACTGAAGCCATTATCGCGTTATGCAAATGTGGGGCAATTACCGTCTCCAGATCAAAGCCTCTCACAATTACTCCTGTTTGATCGTGAACAAATTCCATCACCACCCGACCTTCGCTTATTGCATTTATTGGTAATTGAATGATTAGAGTAACTGATTCAGTGGAGTGATTGTTTTAAATTTAAACGGGTGTTTTAGTCATAGCAAATGTATGTTGAGCCTCTAACGGCCGCACTCAGAGACGTCAATTAAATTTTAAGTTTGGTTAAAGTTTCTGCTGTCACTTTCTTTGCTATAGCAATTTAATAAGACGCAGCAACTTTAATGAAACTTGAAAATTAATTGAAGTCTCTGAGTGTGGCAGTAAGTAGGCTTAATTTTGCTTAGGGCGTGATTCCCGGCTATGGTAATTATTTGTACTAAGCCTTGGATGTTTTCTATGTATTTAAGTAAGTATTTATCTATATAAGTATGATTATATTTGTCTATAATGTATCCAGAGTACAAGTCTAAGGCTAAAGTTTGGGACTAGGTTATATTTTCTAAAATTGTTCCTTGATTTTTTTATTTTTTTATTTTGGCAATCCATGGAGAAGAATTGTTAGTTTTTTTTCGAAAACCAGACGGTAACTGCGCAAAAAGTTTGTCTTTTAATTTAAGAAAAACTTATCTATCAACTGTACACTACAAATTTTACAAAATGGTTTCCTCGTAAACAGCTATCTCTGTCTCTTTGGTTCTTTTCTTTTGAGCTTTTATTATTCAACCTTTTTGAAGTATTTCCTCCCATATTTCTACATATTTTGGGTATAATTATTCCGGGAATCCCGTCGATTCCTCGGAGCCGCGACACCGTCGCAGACGCACAAATCACTCGCGCCGGCGTCGTTTATCACCTGATCTCCTAGGGCTCGATACACAAACACCTCATATTCCAGAAACAGTGTAAGTTAAGAGCAGAAAGCGGGGTTAACCTTGCCATTGAGAAAAATGTGGAATAGGGAATATGCATGTTTTTTTTTTGCTTTATTAAAGAGTCATTCATAGAAAAAAACGTTTTGAATGACAATAAAAAAAAAACAAGATATAAGCCATTAAATACTTGTTTCTATCTCTTTCTAGCAACGCATAAATTTAACATGAAATTTATATGGCCGTAGTGCCCGCTGACGTCATAAGACATGTCGGATCTCTCTGTTGAATTAGTAGTTTTAAATGCTTATATTATCCGTATTTCTTGGCAAATTTTAATTTCACTTTTTGCCATCACTTTTACGGTATTTTCATATTTTATTAAGAAATGCGATAAAAAATTTCATGCATATTCCCAATTGTGTGTCTTATCCATTTTATAGAGGAACAACCGTTAATTTAATATGTGCAGTTTTTAACAGTTTTTAATAGTAAATTCATCCACATGCGTACACACACACGCACGTTCGCACGCACCCAAGCACAAGCTAACCGCAAGCCAATCGCAAGCCAAGCGCTAGCCAGCGTCTACCAATGTTATTATTTATTACCATTTCAGTACAGTCAACAAAGTGCAAAGCACGTACGCAACCAACTAAAACATATTTGTCAATACACATAAAAAAGAAAAGATATTTAAACCGCTCCCTCTTGCATCTGATTCCCAGCACGGCGCTTCCACTATCCCCAAAACTTATTCAAAGGAGCACTGGCCTATTCCTGTAGGGTTGTCACACACGATGAATTATTAGAGTTATTTATTTGGTGTTTTTCTCCTTAGAGCAGAAAAGTAAGAATGCGTGAGTTACGCGGCGGCAACAATGCAGTCAAACGTTAAGTTGGCAGTTATTTGCTATGGAATTGGTTTGTATGATGATTCTGCCCTGAAAGTATTTTTATACTTCCGTATAGTTAATAGTGATATATAAAAGACCAAGAGAGAAAAACGAGTATTTTCCTTTAACTGATATAAATCTCGGATAATAGACCCTTATGCATGACGTAACAGACAGTGAAGCTGTTGCCAAAAACCAGAATGAGTGGCGATTACGTATCTGATAAGAGCTTTGCTCTTTAATAACCAAATGTTTGTCAAAAAAAAATGTTTTTGATGCAAGCCTGTCGTGTTTATCTGCTTACCAAGGCCAAACAAATAAGTCCGAATTTACTTAACCAGAGACCGGTGTCGCCACCTCCCGACTCCGTCATTAGATTAGCAGTAAGTAACAACTTAGTCAGGTTTATGCATGTAATGTATGTAATAACAATAGCTAAATAAAAGCTTGAAAAAACTAAGAAATTATAAATCTAGCAGGAATCAAACTTTGACTCAACAATCCTCAAATTTCCTAAACCGAATAACAAGTTTTTGCTGTTTCATCATCATTTACTAAAGAGCTCTCGTCGGTGGAGTAATATTCACTTATAGTTGTTTACCAAGTTGTAAAACGCTTTATTTTTCTACACATAGAATATTCATTTACCTGGACTCAGTTCCTCCGGCGCTGTACTAAAAGCTGCACTATTTTTACCTCTACAGCCATTAAAACCTCGGACGATAAGGCTGGGAGTCGAACCCGCGACCAGCATACAAACGGGCTGATTAGTGCACCTGGGAGGCTATTCTGGCGCGAGCGACATTTAAGTCATATTGCGATGAAGTTTGATATCTCGAACAAGGAATACCAGTATAAAGGGACACTTGCCCAAAGAAAATATAGTTACTGTCGCACTCAGAGACGTCAATTAATTTTTAAGTTTCATTAAAGTTGCTGCGTCTTATTCTATTGATATAGCAAAGAAAGTGACAGCAGCTACTTTAGCGATAGTTAAAAATTAATTGACGTCTCTGAGTGCGGCAGTTAGTCTTAAGTTAAGGTTTGTTTACAAAAAATTGTACTATGGAACTTTCAAGCTTAAATCAAGTTAAACAGTTTAATTTTGATGAGAAAAAAAGTGCAAGTAGTTCCTACCATTAATTATAGAAATAATACTTTCATTGTTCTCGCTGTTAATTTTTTCAATAAATTAAAACGTTCACGTTGACACATCTTAGATTAATAAATATTATTTGTCACCTATTTCCCGAAAGTCAAAGCGATTATTTTTGAAGGACTATCAAGAAACAAACACACCTATAATAGCTTTACTTGTAATTATTAACTATCAAACAAACGAACAAACATGTAACGAAATCTTGGAAGTCTATTCTAACATTTCTAACTTACTTCTAATTGTCAAATAACTTAACATTTTGCATATTAACGGCCAGACTTAGAGTGGTCAATTAATTTTTAAGTTTGAATAAAGTTGCTGTTGTCGCTTTCTTTGCTATAACAATAGAATAAGACGCAGCCACTTTAATCAAACTTAAAAATTAATTGACGTCTCTGAGTGCGGCAGTAAGTAAAGATGAAGAAGGAAGGTGGTCATGGGAATTGCTCGATAGAATAGTTAGGGCCTGCGCAAACCGGCGGAGCGCAGCGCAGATCACTTTAAATTTATCAATGTATATTCTTTTCTATTTTATTTACAATAAGGTATAAATTTAAAGCCGCAGCCGCAGAATAGAAATCCCCCGTGATGCTCCGAGGTCGGTCTCAGAGCATTCAAATTTACACCTTATTGTAATTAAAATAGGAAAGAATATACATTGATAAATTTAAAGTGATCTGCGCTGCGCTCCGCCGGTTTGCGCAGGCCTTTAGATCCGTCGAGTTTGGACTGGGTTGACTCGTTTTTTTCTATAAACTCGCTATAGTTTATTATCAATGCTAGAAGTAGGTACAGTCAGTAACAAAATGTGTTAATCAAATGAAATTATTTATAAACTTATTTCTTACCATTACAATACCGAACACAATATAACGCTTCTATGGTGCTGTATATGCTGTGTGTACATTGAATAATGAATAATCTGAAATTAATCTGAATCAGTGAAAATTGTCGAAATCTTGATAATAGCCCCTTGCTAATGAATACTAGCGTACTGGCGAGGGGTTTTAAGCACACTCCATACACACGCTGTTATTTCACTTCTACTCGAGCTACGGTAAACTTTGAGTTCAGTGCTTACCACTGTAGAACCCTTTCACAACAAGGTGACGTATTACTTACTCAGAGTGATGAACTCTGGGTAATTCTTCGAGCGTTTCCACCGCCCTTATTCCTCTGGACGCATTAATGTCGAAATTCCTGTAGCTTCGGATGTTATTTTCGGTTATTCTTATTTTTGGTCATCTTGTAGAGTGCCATGACTTCTACAAAATAACTGAAAACGCTATCCTAATCTACAAGAAATTCGACATTAATGCGCCCTGGGGAATAAGGGCAGTTAAAACGCTCGAAGAGTTACCCCTCTCATTGTGGCAGTGTTCTACACATTTTATTGCATGTACATTTTAGCTTTTATGCGCTGACGCCATTGTTTCTTCAGTTTTTTCGCTTTGCTCCATTTGAGGTTCACAGCCCTCTGTAAATGGTACTTCGTTAGTTTTACTAGACGCCCAGGTTTTCTTCACCTCTCGAGGTACCGGCACCGTGGACCTCGGTCCACGGTGCCGTTATCAAAGTATTTACACTTTCTATTTTCTATCCGTAAACACTCGAGTAAACACAACAGGGCCTTTAGCCAAGTGTCACATGCACCGTAGCGTTTCTGTTTGTTTCGTTTTTAAACCAATCGCGTCACTGGTAGATCACGTGATACGATAAGTCAGGTGGTGTACCAATGACGCGATTGGACTTGAGACGAAACGAACAGAAACGCTACGGAGCGTGTGGCACTTGGCTATAGGCTCAGAGCCCTTAGCCAAGATGCCCATCGCTAACTAGCGTTTCTATTCGTTTCATTTTTAAACCAATCGCATCACTGGTAGATCACGTGACTCTCCGTATGACGTAATCTACCAATGACGTGATTGGTTTAAAAACGAAACGGATAGAAACGCTAGTTAGCATTGGGCATTTTGGCTAATGGCCCTGAGCCTATAATGATCGTCTTTATCGATGCGGATAAACACATCTGTCACTTTATGAGTATAAGCAAGTGCGAGAGTGACGGATGATTTATCAACGTTTATACACCGCGATAAAAGCGACCATAACATCGTTAACCTTCCTTTTTTTGTTATTTATGTGATCTTCAAACGGTTTTACCGCTAATTGAATGTCAAATAAATCATTACACGAAAACTACACCAAAAGTTGTATCAAAGTCAGCGCTCCCGTATTCACAATTTACACTTCAAAGTAAAGTTCTCCTGGTAGCGAAATATCCACGCAACTTAACCAAACTAATTTGAAAGCAAGTGCAATTCTGAATGCCGTAATACCCGGATATTTACTTCTGTACTTTCAAATGTAAATAAAACCGCGGCGGGCTCGAGTAGTGGACTCGTTAAAAAGTAAAAAGCGCATTTTACTAAGAAAATGTAAAGTATGAGTGTAAAATAAAAAGGTGAGTGAAAAAAATACGAGTAGTTGGTAAATCCGGAGCAGGTCATGTTTTTACTTTTAAAGTCTATGAGATTTATAATGTACCTACTAGCTTCTGCCCGCAACTCCGTGTACGTAGAAGTCGTTTATCGCTGCTCCCTCGGGAAATTTTAAATTTTCAGGGATGAAAAGTAGCCTATGTGTTAATCGAGGGTAATAAGCTACGAGTATCCACATTCTAAATCCGTCCAGCCGTTGCAGCGTGAAATAGTAACAAACTAACACACAACAAACTTTCACATTTATAATATTAAGTAGGATTTCTCTAAAGTTTAGTTAATTTGTAATGTATAATTTGTTGTTTGATTAAGATATGAAACACCAGCAGCTGGCGTCCGTATTTCCGTATGGTTATGACCCGGTGTTCTTCAAAAGTATTCTCGCTCCATCGTCGACCTTTCTTGACTCTTTGGTCTATACACCCATATTCACCAACATTTAGAATGGACTTTCAGAGTGGACATAGGCTATATTTTAACTTACGAAAGTACTGACTCACAGTAGACAAAGTCGTGGGCGGAAAGCTATAATATTATATAAAAAAACATTACAGGACCTAGTGACCCCACCATCTATAATACAATCCGCATAAAGCCGAGCGGGTCAACTAGTAAAGTAACCAATATTTAAAGCACCTGATGGTAAATGAAAATCAAGCAGGAATGTCAGTAATGTGCGAACAGTCAGGTTCAGAATGTCCTCTTATTAGTTCGCGCGGCAATAAATTTTCACTGCTAGGGCTGCTCGTGGATTTATTTTTATTTAAACTTAAAAAAAATAAGTTTCACTTTGTGGTCCCCGTTACTGTAAGTGATAAGATGGTTCGTTTTGATTTGGGATTTAACGAACGAACTTAATGATAAATATGGTGTCACAATAAAAAAACACTTACCCCCTTACTAATAAACGTTGAGTAACGGCTGAGTAGTTATACAATGCTTTGTCCTTATCTGTCATTGTGGCATTTGAATTCGACAGATAAGGACAAAGCATTGTATAACTACTCAGCCGTTACTCAACGTTTATTAGTAAGGGGGTCATTGTATAAATAATGTATGCTTCTCTATTGTACACGTATAAATTATTAGTATTTCTCTGCTAGTTTTCTATTTTGTGCACTAAATAACTGCGTAACGGTGTTATTCATTCATTAATTTATCAAATGATAGTGATTGAAAGTGGATATTATTATCACAAGTCTGCCATTTGAACTAACTGGAAAGCAAAGTATGGGTAGGACAAGGTGGACTGACGATCTGGTAAGGATCGCGGAAAACTGATGGATACGAGTAGCGCAAAACCGACCGTTGCGAAGTTCCTTGTGGAAGTCCTGTATCCAGCAGTAGACGTCTTTCGACCGATATTACTGATGACCAATGATGATGAATTAGATAAATAGCATCATTGTTCAGTACACATAGTACAATCGAGTTTATAAATATGTGTACACTTTTGTACCTTGTCACTTTAATCGCTGTGACAATTTCATACGGCAGTTTAAACATGACGTTAAATTGACAAGGTACTAAAGTGTACACATATTTATGAGCTCGAGTGGACAAGGAATAGAAAAATTGTAATTTTGTTTCTACAATCGACCACCAATCCTAGAAATTATAAATTAGTAAATACTTATAGTAAAAGTTCAGGAGTGACCCGATATTTACTTACAACACTTTTTAAAAGTTAAACTCCCTAGCCTAGCTCGCGCAACCAGTACAAATAAACTTATTTTGCTGCAGTCACAAAGTAAACTATAGTTTTGTATAGAAAACATTTTAAAATGTTAAATTTGTCCATCCCTGGAAGCACTGGACCGAGCCCGTGCGTGTCACGAGCCAATAGCGCGGCGTAATTGTGACAGCGGCGCGGGAGTTTCCTACAAAATTCAGTTACGTTCGCACCTACGTTAAAACGGCTTCCTATTTCATTGCCACACGAAAAATATGTGCTAAAAAAAAGAGGTTTTTTATTAGTAGTGATAAATAAAATGAAACAGCTAATAATAACAATAAATTCTAATATCAGTTGCATGTTGTCATTGAAATTTAATTTTAATTTATATTTTACGTTCAAATTTTTGCAGATTGTCTCGTTTTTGGAAAATAAATACACATCATGCTGGAGTGCCCGGTTACAGCACACAAAGGGCTACCCGAAGACTTCAAGTCCCTCTCGCTCGAGTGATGCCATTGAATACCTCAAATTGTGTAATCTATCTGTTTAGTTTTAAATTATCGCCTTTAAGTGCCATACGATAAATAAATAAATAATAAATCTACAAATTATTTATTCTTTTTTGAACGATTTTAATGCCTTTGATATTATATATTTGCCTATTTCACTGAATATTTTAAAATGTTCAGTATCAGAAGCTTAAAATTAGGTAGATATAGTAAATTTTTACATGTAATATGTATAATTGGACAAAATGTATTAGGGTTGATAATTATGTTAAGTAAAACAATTTTAATCAATTATGGGATACCACAAGGTTGGACGTAAGGCCCGCCCTTATTCCGCTATGTAAAATTTAGTTTTCTATGTGTTACTCGTCCCATTTTTGCATATTTCCGACCACTCTCGAGGAAATAGTAATTTAATTTCAAAACTATCTGCATATAATCTATTTTTTAAGTTTTCTTCCAACTTTTCATACCGTTGTAAATTCTCGAATAAAGGTTGAGAAATAATTAAACACATTTGGCTAAAACTTAATAAACGCATTTGCCTTGTACCCAATTTTAACTAGCTTCAACGTTAATTTTAACCTCACTCGGAACGGAACTTACTAATTAGCTCAAAATTTCTAAAACTAGGAAGTTAAATTAGAATTTTACAATATATCCCGAGTTTAAACCTGTCAGACAACTGCCGTAAATACAAGTTGAACCGGGGGATAAATTAAATGGAGTCTGAAGCTATAACTCTGTGTCAGTTGCTTCAACATTTTTACTTCATTCGCTTATTTAATTTATTGATTAGTTTTGTTGGACCGTTAGTGATTTGACTTTCATTGAAAATGTTGTCGTTGATAAGTTATAAAATGAGTGGCAGAGACATTGAAACCAAGCGAAATCTTTGTTAAGTGACATTTATTTAGTTACCAAGTAGGTTTATTATCTAAAGCTAAACAAATAGGTCCTATTTGACAATATATAGACAACATTATTTCCAATTGTTTCCTTTCTCGTTAAGTTTTGTCATCTCATAAGCTCCATTTACCAAGAAAGAAAAATAATAAGATAGAACATTACCAATCTAGAAAAGATTAGAAAACAATATTTTGTGAACGAATAGGTACTCTGGAAACAATTTCTTGAACGCCATTTATTTGGACGCTTGAATATGCCTTAAATGTTATGATTGCCCTGTTGAACTGGTGAAATAAAAAACATATTTTTAAGAAGTTCAAAAATTTATAGAAGTTCAAAACTAACTTTCGTTATCAGCACATCGCTCTACTGACCAAACCAAACACTGACGCCTTCCTCAAACAGCCCTAAACTACAAAGTCAGCCGGACCACCGGACCGCGGCGGAGGACAAACGCCTGCCACGAGCGATACGCCTATTTGCCCAACCACACAACTCCAAACTGACGCTAAATTCATTTAAACTTCACTAACTTACGTCTTTTTAGAATAACTACATCCTTCGCAATCAAAAGGACGTATTGTCAATATAGAAATCAACACAAATTCAATTCTACCTGGCTTAACTAATAAAGTCAAAATTTTGTTGTCGTTGTGGAACATGTACGTCGTTTTACTGGTGGGTAATTCAAAACTTACGGACATTACGGCCAAGTACTCAACAACTGAGGTTTTCGGTTTTTGCCTAGTTAGTTTTGTAGTTCTTGTTGCGAAAGGTCTGACAGTTTGGGGCTTATTTAGGCACCTCCAAGGTAACTTTGAATTATAAATGGTAATGTCCAAAGTATTTTAGATTTTATCTCTAGCTGATTTTGCTTTGTTCAGTGTACAAATGTTTCGTTGTTATAAATATTATATTCAGCTTTATTTTTGTTATAATTGAACTTAGCATATTTTTTAGGAAAACCTTATCAGTTTTAACTGTTATTAACTGTGTGTGTGTCTTGATTATTATGTATTATGTGAGTTTTAATAAATTTTATCGCATATTTATTTTTTCTCATCTTGCTTTTCTGTTCAATGATAGGAAAGAGAAAGAAAACAAGTCTAAATACAAACCCCAATAGGAAATAGGAAGAATGAAGTACTATTTATTAACTTTATCGAGTAATCTAGTTTATGTGAGTTACAATAGATACTAATCCAGCGAATGATCTCATTATGGCTGTATTAGGACATAATTAGGTTTGAAACTTGTTGTGTAATAGCATTAGTGGTGATCTTGGCCCTTTTCAATCAAAAGGGCATAAGAGCTATATATTATCTATAGCATGAACCATTCTCTTTCTAAGAGAATAAGGTTGATACTATTCTGGTTTTATTAATGTTGATAATGACCTTTTGGCTTAAGAGAAGAGATGTAAATGTTATTATGGCTGAAACTAGAGAACTTCCTAGTTAGATTATTAAGTTGTGTTTTATTAGTTGCAATGTTTAGCTTAACTTATGGTAAAACTTGGTAAAATGTGGGAAATACAATTTTTTTTATCTGTTACATGGTAGTTTGTTTTTTTACTTGATTGTTACTTGAGTATAATTAACAGTAGGTCCGTCCTCACGATTTAACACCTTAACCGATCGACGTGAAATTTGGTACAGAGATATTTTATAGCTCTCAGACGGAAATACTTTTTGTCCCAGAAAATTAAACAGTCTCTGGGGAAATCGCGATAAATGATTTTACGCAGATGAAGTCGCGGACAAAAACAAACTTTAAATAATGGTAAAATGTGGTGACTTTAAAACAACGGGGTGACTTTGATATTTTTTTTTAATCATTGACTCTGTGCTACATGTCAGTTATGCTTCAGCTAGGGGTGACTTTAATATTGTATTATAAACACAAGAATATCAAAGTAGCCCCAATTTAAGAATCAAGATTTTAAGCTAACTTATGTTTTCTTTCTCCTGAGCCATCTATCGCAGTTCCCCCCTAACTGCTTTAAGTTACTCCAAATCAGTAGTCGCTAATACAATATTTTATACATTTTATTATGTGAATAAATACAGGAGATAGAAAATTTATTATTTGAAATTAATCAAAGTAATTTTACGTTATTTCTGGAAATCCTCAAAATCAGACTTGTTTTAGTAACACATTGATGTCAGCGGGTGACATGCATCCCCGACGAGCAAGGCTGCTATTGACGAATGTACGCCATCTGTTACGCTTTCTGCGAGATCGATGGGGAGATTTCAGTGATGTTATTCAGTATCGCCACTTTCCTTTCATCGTAAACTTAAACCTTTTTGAAGGAGACGAAGAAGAAATGCATTTATATTGAAAACAATTTAACATAATATAGAATACTTACAAATTGGAAATAGGTACCATGCAAAAATGGATACTACTCAGCATGATGTCGAGTCGCTCGCGAGCGCCACGACGCTGGTCTTCCGTTGATCCAGGCAAACGAGTGCGGGACGGCGTTCAGGGAATTAATTACATTACGTTAATAGCACTAATAACAATAAATAACAATTGATTAATTTGAGCATTAAATTTAATCTTACAAACGGAGATAACACATGTACGCTGTGTTATCTCCGTTTGTAAGATAAAAATGTACTAGTATGTGGAGATCGCGAGAAATAATATATTGTAATAGTAATAATACAATAAATATATTTACAGGCTACTTATAATAATTATATACATAAATACATAACATAAAAGAGAAACAGGAGAACACAGGAGAAGACATAGGACGGCTAGGTTTGGGCTAAATGTAAATTTAAAAGGTACTCTTATAAATTTATTTTAAAAACAAAAAGTTAAGAGGATTTTACTAATTGGGGGAGGTACCTAGATTGTTCTAGGATTTCGTGGCAGCGTACCGGGAGCTGCCGCGAAATGCTGCCGTTGGGTGTATTTCTCGTTAAACGGGACCTAATCGCGTAAACAAAGCATTAGTAATTATTACCTCGACGTCGCAATACGCTCTAAACGTTGAGTAAATAATTAGTAATATAATTATTAAATATGTGTGTATATCGCGAATGTTTAGGACAATCTACCTACTTGGGTGGTTTCCAAAAAGATTGTACGTACGTTTAGGACTTAATAAATAGTCGGACTCGCACACGAAGGGCTACTTGAAAAAAAAATACAGTCAAGAAAAAGTAGATACACACTTTTGTACCTTGTCGCTTTACAGCCACGTTAACAATGTCGAACAATATTGTCAAATATGTTAATGCGATAAAGTACAAAAGTGAGTATCTACTTAACGTTATACGTTGACGTTAACTATACTGTAGACACCTACGTAGACCCCAAACTAGAGCTAGAGCTTTGTTTAATTTGCGTATAAATTGTCCGTGGATAAGAATATTATGATTTCACAAAAACAAACGCTTTGTTTTACGAATTATCAGGTTTGAGATAATATACTAAAAATGATTCACCCGGAGAGTATTTACTTCTCATAATTATATTTTCTATTATACATTATACGATATAAAATATATTGTAACATTTATACGGAGCCAGGTAATTCTATCCCGGGAACACATGTCCGGGACAATCGCGATACCGGGAAATATATTATTGCGGGGAACGGTCGGGTAGGGCGTCGAATGCGGGACCGCCGTTTTTATTTGGAGCATAAGTTATGCTTTGGGATTGTACTGTAGGTTTTCTGATTGATTCTTTAGCTATATAACAGTAAAAAGGTGCTACATATTTTAGAAAAAGAGTTCTTAGTTGTAAGATGTTTTCTTTTGTAAATTAATAATCAGTGGATAATAGGAATGGTGACTAGATAAAGAAAACTAAATCATAATGTAGTCCATCAGTTAGATTATCAAAAAATATTGGACACGTATTATTTTTTGTCAATCAAACAAAAATGTCAAAGATAAAGCGCGTCAAAGTTTGGGAGTGAGGGCTCGTGGCGTCACTTCGTCAAAATTGTGCGTCTCATGAAATATAGCAACAATTGATATTTAACCGTCACTTAGTTATAATAAACGTTAGTTTTGTAGGCAGAATTACTACCAACTAGACGAGTGTCTATTCTCCGCCGTAAAATCAAACTACGAGTAATATTTAGGTTGCATTGTCGGTTGTGAACAATGTAATGTAAACTACCCACTATCTTAATGCTTTATAAAGAACTTACAGAAATACGTTTTGCTTTTTTTAGAGGCTCCATAAAGTATGAGAACCACCTGTACTAGACTATCCGCGTGGTCGTGATTGTTATCTAAGTATATAAAATCCTAGTTTTAATGTGAGGCTAAATTAAATACGGTGAGATTTCGAGATTTTAATTTATTTTAATCACTAAGGTAAATAAAATACGAAACAAATTCCATTAACCACTTGAATTATTATCCAATATTACTCCACTCAAAATATTGCTCAATCAAGTAAAGCTAACCTCCACCTCGTTAATATCCACAGAAATAACCTCAATTCCAAAGTTACGAATAAATTACTCATTTGCTTAAACTTCTGACACTTTGAGTAATCTAATTTTAGAGTTCTTATTAGAGAGAATCATAATGACAATCAACTTCAAGGAACTTACTTGTAACTTTATTTGACTTCTCTATCGCAAATGCTTGGCTTGACATTTTAATTTGGTTATTATCTCGTTTTGCAAAGTGTTTCATTGCAAAGAATTGATTTCTTCCACTTTTATAATAGTGTTAGTCAAGAAATGGATGGTGCACCGGATGGAAAAGTCACCAACACCTTTTCATAGTCCAGCTTGCAAAAAAATGCAGGAGCAAGTTATAAATAATTTAAAGAACGTTGTATCCTTAAGGTTCAAATTTAAAGTATAACGTATAGTATAATATTAATTTAAAGTAATAACAGTAGTCCTTATTAACTGTATAGTTAATACTAAGGACTACTGTTATTTTACCAACCGCATCACTTTGAAAACGATTGTATCTCTTGGCTGCCATGTGGATATGAACCTTTATGCCTCTATCCAGGGGCACTGGAAATGCTTTTTGAGTCCTAATAAACGCGTAGTAAAAATACATACAGCAGGATAGTCATAAAGAAATCCTTTATTTTAATTCCTTAAAACAGTCTGAAGGACTTTAAAGATTCAAGAAAACTGAGAAAAAATGGTATAAATACAATGACAAATTAAAATTTAAAATCCAAATAGGTACTCATTTGCGCGCTATGTTATAATAAAATAATGATTTCATTGCTATACGAAGGTTATGTTAGTTATAACTATAAATCAATATCAGAAAATAAAATCTTCGATCAAAAATTACGTTCGGAATTAATAACTCTTTATAATTATGTATGTATTTACGCTTGTACTTGTTAACAATGAAAGTCAGTAACACGCACCTGCACCCTACTCGCGCCAGCACTGGCGTAATGAACTCGCCCAAGTTCTAAACAAGCGCATTAGTCAGCCGCAGGTGGCGAGTGCACTCGCACGGCTGCTCAACTGGAGGAAAAACTAAATTACAACTTGAACACTTAGGGTAAATATACAACATTGTTGTGAAGTTTAATCGAATACCTTTTGTCACAGCCGTTGTTAGTGTTGCAAGTAAATAAGCTATTTAAGATTTTGATGGTACATTAAATAAATAACAGGGAAATATCTCACACACTGACTAAGTTCTAAGGGTTAGTTCCATTTTAAAATAACATTCATCCTTCTTTTTTATTAGCTTTTATTTAACTTCACTTGTAGGTATCTATGTCCTGGAATTTTGCAAGTCAATTTTGAACCAGTTCCCGTTAACGGAATGGGCTGAAATTTGGAATACGTATGACAATGCAGTATTGTTGTCATTGAGCTGGTCTGATGATGGAGACGGAAGGTGGTCATAGGAACTCCTAAACTACACACGATAAACCCGTCGTGTTTGGACTCGTTGGATTTGTCTTGGTAAGCAGATGATGACTGTGCAAAAAAAGTACAGACGGCAACAAAAGCTTGTCCCAAAAACGAAATTTTTAGGTTAAGTTAACTCCACTTGTCCTAGTCCAGAGCGCGCTCCTGCCAATCCCTCGCAAACGCGTCTAGGGCATCCCGCCATTTTCAAAATACCTATTCTATAAAAATACTTTCGGTGACAATATGGGATTGAGTTTTGTTTCTTTGGACTATTTACATAGTTTAGACTAGGGCTAAACATCGCTCCTGTCAGTTAAAACACGCAAATCCCCATGCAAATGCTAACCAACGCCATCTCTCGCCGCAAACTGTAACTAAATTAAGCGTATCACGTGAGAGTAATGAAGCGGCTCCCAACCGATCAAGCAAAACCCCTCACTTGCCAACACTCTTTACTTTAAATCTTGACTTTTCGTGTCAAGCGAAGCTGGTGTGTTAGCGCGGCGCTCTTTGCGTTCATTTGCGCGTAATGTTGGAGAATCAAGGCGTTTGATGTGCTAAGAAGGTAAATCAGGTGCTTTGGGTTGAGATTATATGCTAATGATCCATTTAGGTTGACGGGAATTACTGATTAGCGTTGACGACGATGGGTACGAGTAGTCTGTTGGGAACAAGTGGCCTGTGCGGCTTTTGTTATGGAAATATGACGGTAATTTTTTAGGGTATAGTGCTTAAATGCTAAAATAAAACCCTAATGGCGAACACACATACGTCGTGACGTGCCACGTTAAGACAACGTGCAACGGCGCGTCATCGTGACTTTGACATCTATACGTCGCGCATCGTAAAAATCCACGCCACGACATCGTGACGCGCATCGTGGCACGTCACCGTGGTCATCATGGCTCGGCAAAAAAATCTTAAACCATTTTACTGAAATAAACAGTTATAATTTTTTTTTTTTTTTTAAAACGACGTCGGTGATATGATGCTAAACAAAACTATGACCCTATTTATACTACGATTAGGTGTCCATTGTGACAATCCTCACGTCACACGATTTTTACAATGCGCGACGTAGATATCAACGTCACGTTTTTGCCATTTTGGCTACGGAACCCTAAAAACCACACAATATTAACTTGAGTTCGCACGACCAAAATAACCCTCTTTTGCTTGCATTCGGATAAAAAAGAAACATATTTCCGAGGCTGGGAATTAGGGCGATACAGGAACAAAGGAACCCCATCAGGACAGAATTAGGGTTCGTTAGGCGAATTGGATCTCTCATCCGCCCGGTGATTCCGTCTGATTGATCCGCGGCACAAAGGTTGGTATTAGCAACATTGTAGTTATATTGCCGAGGCTTTTGTGTTTTTTTGCTCGAATTTTTGCTCGATATTTCTGGAATGAAATTAAAAGTGAACCAAAGTGTTTAAATTTAGTTGACATGTTTATATAGTGAGATGTCAACTAGCGACATATTTTTGGCTAAATTTCAAATTCACTTTTCTTAAAGTCTTTTTTATAAACTCCTGACGCAAAAAAGGAGTGTTATACGTTAAACGTGTGCATCTGTGTATTTTTGTATCTGTCTGTGGCATCGTAGCTTCTAAACGAATGGGCCGATTTTGGTTAATTTTTTTTTTGTTAGAAAGGTGACAATCTAGAGTCTGTGTTCTTCCTCCGATACCTACCGACAAAATCGGGAGCTCTACTTTGAAAGCGTATATCTCTTAAAAGGTATAACGGATTTTCATGAAACCAAGTTATGAACACTCTAAGTCCTTTCTAACAAAAAAACTAAATAAAAATCGGTCCATCCGTTTAGGAGCTTCGATGCCACAGATAGATAGACACACAAACACAAACACACAGACACACACGTCAAACTTATAACACCCCTCTTTTTGGTCGGGGGTTACAAACTCATCAACCCTTAACTATAAATTATTCGGAATTGCTAAATAACCATTAAGTTACGCGTTTTCAGCAATGCTGACACCTCAAAGCGTGCATGATAACTATGAAAATCACAAAAACGCAAACCGCCGTGCATTCATTGCGTGGTTTGACAGTCTCAATGATTTCAAAGCCGCATGCGAACCGCACGTGTTCAGCGCATCACATAATTATAAGCCGACCGCGAATAGACGACGTCGCGTCAAACTTTGTAACATGCGTAGTTACACTAGTTACCTACTTAGTAGTTAAGTATTTATTCAGTGGCAGTGGGCGCGGCACATTGCTCGTAGAACCGATGGCCGTTGGAGCGGAAAGGTTCTAGAGCGGCAACCGCGAACCGGGAGACGAGGTGTCGGCAGGCCGTCCACAAGGTGGACTGACGATCTGATAAAGGTCGTGGGAAACCGCCGGATGACAGCAGCAGAGGACAACCTTGGAAAACCTTGGGGAATGCCTTTGTCCAGCAGTGAACGTCTTGCGGCTGATGATGATGATTAAAAATTAATTGGCAAATTTGTTGATGTCGAAAGCATACTATACGGTCGAGGACTATCTAACGGACAAAAATGCTTGGCCTAAACCAGAAAATTTGAAAATTAAGTAATAGCTTAGTACCTCATAAATAATTCATTAAAATCATGTAAACGCTGTATCTTGTCTAAGGGACACGGTTTATGTAAGAAAACTTATTAAACTCTTTTAGGTGGTTATCTTACACGTACATATAATATATGTAGATATATAATAATTCATATATAATAATCATAATAATACTGACATGTTTTCATATATTTTATATTACTTTTACAGTTTTCTATAATGCTAGAATAAGTAGTATCATTGTCATAACTTTTATTTAAAAAATTACGTTAATAATAATTAAGTTTATTGAGGCGCTTCTTCTCAGCAGTGGTCTCCTCTTTGGAAGCGCTGGTAGATTTTGACGTGTAAAAGTGCCCGTGCGGCTTACTTACTGAATAAATTTCTTTTATCTTTTTTTTACGGCATTTTTTTTACTGAATCATCTACATCTAAGTAGATACCTAAACACCGTTGCTTAGGACTCATAGTTGTATGTATCTTTGTCTGAATAATATATGAGTCACTTTTTGTTGAATGTTGTTTGAACTAATATTTTTTTTTAAATAAACTTCAACAACGCGCTGAGTGAAAGTTTTCTCACTACGCTCTAGGGTCTCATTACTGTAAGTATTCTGAAATAAAAGGTTCAACACCTTAAAGTTGAAAACACTTCAAGTTCTACTAAAGCCTAACTTCATACTTTTAGCTTGCAAAAAAATCTGTTAAGTGTTTAAAGTAGCATCATTACTAAATAAAAAGCGAACGCAGCGTTGTAAACACCAATTAAAGGTTTAACCCAAATAACAAAAACCCACTAAACAAGGTTAAAGTGCCACTAAACAGTTTTCATATGTTTTTAACTGTAATTGAATATTATATTGTGTTTTAATGTAATGGCAGTGTAATAATAGTGTTGTGTTAGTTTTTATAACCATGCTGTGGTCACATCTAGTAGAGCGTACACCATAATGTAACAATGTGCAACACTTATAAGCTAGTTTGTGTAACGTTCAGTTTTGTGATCCTATAAAAAAAAAAAAACCTGGCATATGATATTGCCTAACGAATCAAAGGGCGAAGCAAAGGACAAGGTCTTAAAGAGGCCCCGGTTAAACGTTTATTTTAGACTTGACTCGCTTAAACATCTTCAAAGGCGTAAATTAATACTCAAGCGACTTGCATCCTTAACGTTTATTTCTAACGTTGAAATTACTTTGAAAAACTCATGATACATGGTTAGTACTTTAGTACAAGTTGTTTACGAGTGTTTGCAAGTCCGCGAGTGATTCTAATTGCCCAGACAAAGAGTTTGTTTGATGTATGTGAATTTTGAAAGCGAGTTACTTGCGCAAGTTGACTTGGTGTTATCGTTGCCAGTTGTGTAATTACTCGTACGACCTAGTTAAGAAGAACGGCTTGATTTAGCGTTTCTTTAAAGATTTGTTATGCTGGGGCCACACTAACGGGAAACGCCGTTAAAAATCAACGTCAATCGCCTTATGCATAGTATGTATAAGGCGATAGACGTTGATTTTTATCGGGGTTTCCCGTTAGTGTGGCCCCAGGGTTAGAAAATGTTAAGTTGGCCGTTGGTGCGGAAAGGTTTTAAAGTGGTGACTACGTAGAGGACAGTGCAATGATTGCAGGCCTCCCGCAAGGTGGACCGACGGTCTAATAAAGGTCGCAGGAAACAGCTAGATGCGCAGCCTCAGGACCCCACATCGCAATCGAGGGGGCATTTTGCGGGCACGTCAGTGAGTAAGATGTACAAAAAAAGTAAATTAATTTACGAGATCTCGGAGCGATGTATTTATACTTAGTATTTATAGCTACCAGGGCCCTTAGCCAAGATGCACTACGCTAACTAGCTTTTCTATTAGTTTAATTTTTAAACCAATGGCGTCACTGGTAGATCACGTGACTCCTCGTATCACGTATGGCGCCGTGGTAGTCTAATGGTTTGACCTGCCGACCCTTAAGCAGAGGGTCGTGGGTTCGAACCCGGGCTCGCACCTCTAAGTTTTTTAGAATTTATGTGCGAAATATTTGTAAATTTACCATGAGCTTTTCGGTGAAGGAAAACATCGTGAGGAAAACTGCACACACATGCAAAGCAATTTGACGGTATGTGCGAAGTTCCCAATCCGCACTGGGCCCACGTGGGAACTATAGCCCAAACCCTCTCATTGTGAGTGGAGGCCTGTGCCCAGCAGTGGGACGTATATAGGCTGGATTATTATATTATTATATATTATGTTGGCTAAGGGCTCTGGTATTTATACCATAATATTTATAGGCGATACCTAGTACATTAGTATTACACCTTGGTAATTATAATGTACGTCAAGCAGTGGTATGGGAGCCAAACGTATATTTAAGATTTACGGTAATTTGACTGCAGAGTTGGGTCGTTATGAAATTGTTATAATTACAAAAAAGTTATGTTAGTTTTAATACTATACAGTTATTTAAACAAGTACTAAACACAAACTGAAACAATCTGCTTCTTACTACGTAAACTAAAACTTATTATGCGAATATGCTATTAATATTTTTTACAAGGTTTTATATTGATTTAATTTTAATGTTATCTAATCGACATCTAGGTTAGGTTAGTTAGGTTTAAATAAACTAAATGTATTTTAGGTATTAATTAGATTTCCATTGTATTCAAACAGATGTCACTAGGCAGGCAATTTAAAATGTGAACGCGCACCGTCGTGAACCTATCAGCGAGGCTTTAAAATATTCACCTGGCAACACTTTACAATATTCAAAACGCCGCAATATCGGCTATCTCGCCTGCGGATAAAACGCGCGATATTTGAGCCTTTATGTGCAAATAGTATCGGCGGTAACGACGGCGCAAATCGCCTGGGTTCGATGTCGTGGGGCCAGAGAATTAGCGAGCTGTACAGGGTGTCCCAGCACTTGACGTGAATATTAAGGCGTAACAATTTAAAAGTATAATGGACCGTTATATTTACGTCAAGAGCTGGGGCAAAATATTGCCGTTTTGTAAAGACGTATAATACTAAAATGTGCGAGTGGGACTCGCGCATCGAGGGTTCCGCATATACTTGTAGGTATGCAAATAGTACGTAAATCACGGAAATCGAAACTCGATGATTTTTTCCTCTTTTTCCGAGTTTTCCCTTGGAGCTGTGAAAAAGTCAAATACTTATAAGCTAACGCAATCTAAAGATACGGCCGTTTATGCCGCATATTCAAGGGAATCTCAAGGGTATCAAAACCTATAGGGTACGTACTTCCCGTTGACTTAGAATCCTGAAATTTAGCAAGAAGCAATGTCTCAGAGCACAAACAAAGCACAAACAAAGGAAAAAATGCCCAGTTTAAGCTGACACTCACTAAATGTGAGTGTACAAACAAGTCTTGAAATCTAGATTACTTGTGGTTGTGGAGTTTTTGAAACTCGAAAACGTAACACTTCGTTTTGAGCATTTCGCGGGGAGTCATGTAAAAATGGAGGTCCTATAAGGCTTGAACTATATTGCATCCTGAATTGGTCCGGTCCGAAAAAACCCCGACCCCTCCCACCGCCCCGCCCCGGATCCCGGAAGTGATTGTTCGAGCAGCGCTTCCGGGCTTATCTGGGGTCGTTATTTTTTGGGACCGGACCGATTCTGGATGCGTATAGCCTAAGACGTGGTTTCAATCTGCCCGCCAGTTTAGTGGCTCTACTTGGCTCCGTCGCCGCACGGGGCCTGCAATCAGCGCCTATTGCTGCAAGGTAGAGTAACATTTCAAACGGGCACTCGATGGCGCACTGTATTGTAATGAGGTGCTTGGTCTATGGATTATGAAGACGCAAAAAACTTGAACAAATTGTTTTAAAATCGGCGATGGCGCGCCCCGTCACTCAAACTTTGCATGGCCCAAGTAGCGCACAAGCAGTATACGAGCTTATATAGCCCTTAAAATGCTGAAACTAGAGTTATAATGGCTTTATAAGCTCTTTCTTATTGTAGCTTCTTTATTATTTAGTGTAACAAACTCGTATAACCATTATAAAATAATATAAAAAATACTATAAAGTTTTTAAAAATATGTATTTTAGTCAGTAAGTCTATGGGTCTAGACTAGTAGCCCGAAAAGAAATAAATTTGATTTGATTTTTGATTTGATATAATATCATATGTGCAGAAGAACTTTATTTTTTTATGGCAAGGAGGCAACGCTGACACAGGCTACCAGATAGTAAGCGGAACCTGAGACCGAGGGTGTAAATGCGCTGCTAACTTTGAGGAATAAAACCCGACAGTCAGTTGTCGTCATACATCACTTCTTCTTCTTTCAATCTTCCAACTCTTCCTCTCTACTTCTATTGCAAATAAAAATGCCCGCGGGCTGGGCGCAGTGCTCATAGAACTGATTGTCGTATGGAGTGACGAATAGGTGACGGAAGCCGCAATATAACAAAACTCAAATATTTTCTTCAACGCACTCGCCGTTTTAAAGGTTCTGACAGAATGACAGCGTTGTGATTGCTCTGCAGTCGCAGCACAAGTTGAGTCAGACCCTTTTCATCCACACACTGCTGGTTCGTACCATACCTACATATTTAATTTGAATTGTCTAAATAACTTTGCATGTAAAAATGAGTAGCACTTTTTCTGTAACTATGTTGTTTGAGCTGTGTGTGCTGAGTAGTAAACAGATAAAGTGTTTTTCTTTCTTTCTTTATTTCAATGTTGGCAGTGTGCTTGACAGGTGCTAGGGAAATGAATACACCTAATATATATTCTAACGTATGACTTAACGCTTAAGGTTTAAAATAAAAGTGTCCCGTCTTGATGAAATCGCTATAAAAAAGTGAAAATCGCTATAGCCGCTTAGTAATAAAAGGTAATAAAAGTGAGGACGAGACACTTTTATTTTAAACCTTAACGTTAGAATTTGAAAAAGATGTAGGTATCAATTTCCCTAGCACCTGTCAAATTTTATCTCGTCCAAGCATGTTAAGCCCGCAGGCCTTCCCAAAGTGGACCAACGATCTGGTAAGAATCGTTGCAAGGACGAATAATGGTGAAGATCTTTAGAAAAGCGTAGTGATGATGATAAAAATGACGATTCCATACGCCGCCAAGAACTTAAGTTTGGGTTTAACTCTATAAAAATCAAAAATCCTGGCACCAATTGTAACAAATCACCAGGTACGAGTACTTATTTAAGCATTGCGTTCCCACAAACAAGCAGTTGACGAACCGCAAACGGTCGAGCTGCTAGTTTTATGGTTAAATCAGCAAGTGTACGGCAAATAAGCGCGAGTGAACGAAAGAGATGTATTATTCACGGGCCAAACCAATTGTTTACCGCCATCGCTAGCTTTCTAGAGATGAGACACGAGAGAACTCAGTTCATTTAGAAATAAAATCTGAGGTCAGAAATGAAAGGGAACCACTACAAAGGTAGTTTATTAAAATATGTCGAAAAGTGACTTGCTAAATTCATAAAATGATTAAAGATGAAATACTAAACTGTTAATATTTTTGAGACAAGGCGAGAGTAAGAGGGCCCAATAAAATGTTAAATGGAAGGAATAAAATGGAACATAAACCCATTTGTCAGAATTCGGGTCACATTCGCAATTTCGTTACAACAATTAAATGTGCGGTTACTGTGCACTTGAAGATAGAAATGATCGCCTTTTGTTTTATCCGGGTTGTATTTTGGTGCTCACAGTTTAATCCAGTTGAATTTCAGCACTTCAATGTTCACTCATTTTATTTTGATTTTTATTATATATTTGCACTTTTAGAAATATATATCTAGTTATAAAAAATAAGTTAACAATTGGCTCCGATTGTGAAGTGACTTAAAATTTTTATAATAATAAATAATAAATATCAGGGGACAATCTCACACAAATTGACCTAGTCTCAAACTAAGCTCTAAGCTTGTACAGTCAGCATAAAATACATAGGAGCAGCGAAAGTGGCCAAATATATAGCAACACATCATATTAGTATAGGATTATGGATGTGTTGCGATACACTTGGCCATTTTGGCTGTCTATTTAATGCTGATTGTACCTACTAGGCAACGATATACATACTTATATAGAGAAATACATACTTAAATATATAAAAAACATCCATTACTCAGGAACAAATACTCGCTCATCACACAAATATTTGCCGGGATTTGAACCCGGGACCGCTAGCTTCGTAGGCAGGGTCACTACCAACTAGGTTAACCACTGATAACATTCTTGCAGAGGTAACAAAGAGTTGATTTGCCCAAATATCTAAATGCAAGGCTGAGTCGAAAGCTATAACAAGGTTTTAAACTTACTATGACGATGTTTGAAAGTTTCTCTCGCATTTTCCCTAGCTTGAACGTGAGGCGCTATCTGCATATATATTAAAGGTCCGGGGCGATTTTTCTTAACGGATAAACATCTTAACTCCACTATACATCATAGACTGCGGGAAATTTGAAAATCCCGGGAACTTCCCAGGTGAAGCGAAGACTGCCGATAAATACTGACGATGAGGTTAACCGAATAAAAGCCAAGAGCAGTTTATGTTAGATCGAAGAATATTATGATTTTGATGAGAATATTATGATCAAAATATTCTTCGATCTAACATAAAGTGTATAATATTATTATATTTTATTATACAGTTTAAGTTAGATCGAAGAATATTATGATCAACATTATAAGTTAGCATTCTATGTAAACTTGCCTTGTTATACATTTTATGTTTACTAGATTTCCGTCCGCGACTTCATCTGCGGAGAGTCAGACTTTCGCAAGTTAAAATATAGTCTGTCCCTAAAATTCAAATTTACAAACTTTACCTCTTTATATTTTTACGACTCGCCCTCACTTTGCTCAGGGTACTATTGTATACATAAACTTTTCGTGAAAAATTATCCAACTGATGGTGAAAACCGCATTAAAATCCGTTGCGTAGTTTGAGAGATCTAAGCGTACATACAAAGGGACAGACGGCGGGAAGCGACTTTGTTGTATACTATATGTAGTGACTATTGTTAGTGCAGAGGGCCTAGTGTATCTTTTGCAACATTTTTTACATCTCGATCGCGTTTGCGTTTAGTCTCGATTAGTACGGAAGTGTGACAGCGCCCCTAGCGGCGCGTATTCGAAACATTTGACAGTTCCATACAAAGTGACACTTTTACGCAAACGCGATCGAGACGTAAAAAACGTTGCAAATCTTACACTAGGCCCTCAGAACAGAATAAAATAGAAACGAAATTGGTTTGCAGAATTTATGATGGAACAAATACTACGACACGATCTGTTTTTAACCCCCGACGCAAAAAGAGGGGTGTTATAACTTTGACGTGTTTATGTGTGTATTTGTGTATCTGTCTGTGGCATCGAAGCTCCTAAACGGAGGGACCGATTTTGATTTAGCTTTTTTTTGTTAGAAAGGTGACAAAAATACATTGTCACAATTGACAAAGTCAAGATTTGAGATTTGAGATTTGATTTGATTTTTTTTTATTTGAGATTTGTTACATTTCCTAAGTACTACAAAAATATAGAGTGACCATACTCGTAGTAAATAATTGAAAAATATTAGATATCGTTAAAAAAAAAAGATAAAATGTTGAATAATGTTACTCCATTAATAAGAAACGATAGGTAATCATTAAAAGAGCTAGAATAAGTTAATTCTGATCATGTCTTCCATTTCACCCTGTAAAAAGACCAGAATTTAACACGAAGCACTCTTCGCGTTAAATTCTGGTGGATGACACTTCATAATTAGGTACTAAATCGTATCTCAATGAGCAATGGCAGTGTCGTATTGAGTAGAATATATTTTATATCCTCAAAATAGTTTTGGATAGGAGATACTTTAAATCAGTTTTGTCTCTTAATATTTCAGAAACGCCTAAGTACATTTTATTTAACAAGATAATAAAATAAGATTAGGATATTTTATTCAAGACATACAAATAAACTTCAGTTCTTCGATAGAATCTTGGTGATAATATAATAAAATGTTTAGCCGTGACTACAAAGGTGGGTGTTACGAATTATTGCTATAATTGAAGGGAATAGGATATTTTTTATTAGACATAATACGGCTTGAAATATAATACAGAGTGAAATTAAGTTCAGTGACAAAATTGATGTAATCACCAAAATTTTGTCACTGAATTTAATTTCACCCTGTATAATGGAGATTACTCCACCGAAAAGAGGATGGCTCTTAGATGAATGATGGTGATGAAAACCTTATCTCATATAGTCAGCGTTTGATCACAATCTTTTTTTTTATATAACGATGATGGCAAACAAGCGTACGGCCCGCCTGATGGTAAGCGGTTACCGTAGCCTGTGGACGCCTGCAACACCAGAAGTATCACATGCGCGTTGCTGACCCTTTAAAATCTCAACTGTAAAAAGGTTACATGTATTAAGTAATGTTGGTTACTTATTTAACCTTGTGCCATGAAACCTGATAATGGTATGAAATCACATAAATTGAGAATTGATACCGTCACATCTCACGAAACACGACTGTGAGCGAGGAGTAACTTACAGTAACGAGCACCTCAATCCATAAATACTGCACTACTTTCACGCAAGGCTGCGCTACTGGGTTAGGAGCCGAGGTGTTATCCTACAGAGAGGAGCGAGATAGAGCATCGGTGGCCAAGTGGCTATGATGGTTCCATTTTCAAACCACGGGTAGATTTGGTTACTTCACGTTAAAAGGCTATTTTGTTTATGGCCAATGTCAAATTTTAAATCGAAGTCATTAAAGAGTCGCCTGGACACTCTTGTCTCCATACAAAAGTAATTTTGTTTTCATTTTTGAAGTTTGCCTTAACGTATAAAATAAAACTTGTTCATTTTGAAAAAAAATACCAAGTCTACATAATAATACAACAGAAATTGGTTTTAATTAAGAAAAGTAAACAAAGTAGAAAAAATACTCACAGGCAGTTTTAAGTTTTGATACAAATTAAAACCGCTCAAAATTTGTTATACTTTTAATTTTTGGGTACGAATCCTGGTCTTTTATAACGGTTTAAAGTACAATTTTTCTTCATTCTAAAACAGACTTCATTTTCAAAAATACATTGACTATTTCCGAAGGTTAAAGTATCCCCTTTAGCCCCATTTAGATTTCCCCCTTGTACATATAACTTGTATTGAAGTAGTATAACATTTATTGTGCGCGAGATATCATTTATTTAGGGCCTTTACAGCCCACTTACCCCGAGCGTTTGATTAACGATTATGTGCCCTATTATGAATGCTAGTGGGGCCATTATTCCATGCTAATAGAGGTCGATTATTGGGCATAAACAAAGGTTGAGGGGTATATGTAAAGGTCGCCGGGGACATATTTATGTATATTCATAAACTAGTGTATTAATATACTTACGGGAAAAAAATCTGGTGTAATATTGAACCGAAATATTTGCAATGTGATCCGTTATTTTTTCATTCCAGTGTTTATTAATAGTGGTTGTTTGTTATGCTTAACGCTTAATCAATTATACTGATATTAAACAATATTAGTACAGCGAATGTTCTAATAAAACCAAACAGAGAATTTAATAAGTGTTTGTTAAACAACCAATAAGTAAGAAATCCGTATTTATTAGACAAATATATGAAAGCTGGCAGAATAAATATCAAAGAATAATCTATCTAGTCTCAAAATACATAACATGGAAACTAAACAATCAAATAAAATACATTATTGACTCATGGTCGAATTATTTGCGCATATTGCTAAAACATTATTACATAAAGATTGCTCCTAGCGGGTTATAAACCCGGGACCGTTAGCTTCGTAGGCAGGGTCACTACCAACTAACTAACCACGTCGTCATGTTGTGAACATACTGAAGATTTACCATCTGTTTCACAATCGTCAAGTAAAGCATATCTGTGAAATAAATTTAGTGCTTTCCCTTTCATACACTTGAAAATAGAAGGAGAGGGCTATCTTTAACTGACAGATGAATTTGCTGCAGATTGTGAATCAGGCCCTAAATCTCATAATTTCATAGGTAGACGGCAACAATATTTACTATATACTTTCGTTACCTAACATTATATCTATTTTCCTCCGCAACAGTACCTCGAGGGTATTAATCCTAATATTTAATATAATATTCAACGACTATGTTAAATTTACATTCGGGGCTCAGATTAATCGGCGCTCAGAGCTGTTATAAATTCACGAAATTATTTACTTAGAGGATTCCGCTGTTTATTTACTTAAAATTAAATGTTTTAATGTTTCACAGTTAAAATACGGTTTATTTCTTCGATCACAGACCTTAACCTAGTAAGCTAACAAAGTACAGTCAAGGTCATAAATATGTTTACACGTTTATTACCTTGTCAGTTTAATCGCTGTGACATTCATATATAGCAGTTTAAACATGACATTAAATAGACAAGGTACTAAAATGTACACATATTTATGACCTTGACTGTACTGTCACGAACGTTAATTTAGGACGCATTTCAAAAAAATATTGTTTGAAGTTGTCAATGTCATTCTTTCTTCTCATCTCTCGTCATCTTATTCGATTAAGTATTTGGCTGGCAACCGTGTTACAAAAGACCTCTATCTTTTGTTTTATTTGGTTATTAGTAAAAAAAACGATTTTTTTTATTGATAATAGGTTTGTTCATGACTAACTAACCCTTGGAGGACGAAGATTCAGTCTACGATGTAGCGAGCTCACCCAGAAGATGCCTATTCACCCTAGCTTTAAATAGGTTCAGATTGTATGCACTCGGAAATACAGACGCCGGAAGCGCATTCCACTCTTCTTCACATCTTTTAAACATAAGATATTACTTACTCGTTTCTTTGGTGTTCTATTTGTTATTAGGGTGATATGTTATATTCGCGGTACACAAAATGTGTCCAACTTTTACTCGGAGTAACCTAATCTATCAACAGTTTCAATATGACAGAACATTAAATGTTTTCACTGGCTATCAGAAAACATTATTTAACCTCAACTCAACCAATTCTAAATTTAAATTCCACGCCCTTATTCCGTATCGCGTATCCGTATTCCGACAGACGTCACAATCACGCAACGCCCCCGGGACGACAAATTTAATATAAAACTATGGCAGCCATATTTCAACTCGCGACACATCTGCGCCCAACTTCGTCTGCCGTTTTTTACTGGAAAATTTTAAATTAGTTCAGAAAATGTAAGCAGAGATGTGAGTTCGAAGTTTATTTCGCCACGTTTTTGTTGAATACGCGTGAGTGTGAATCCATTATGAACAAAGGTTTTACGAATGGGGATTTTAAAATAATGAGAATAAGAGAGATGTGATGTGATTTTTTGACGGTGCTTTTTAGTAACTTTATCTCACGTACGTAGTCTGTTTAAATATATAAAACAAAGTCGGGTTAGTTACACCATCTATAACTCAAGAACGGCTCCACCGATTTTTATGAAATTTGGTACATAGATGGTTTATTACCTGGATTAACATGTCGCAGGATATTTTTTATCCCGAAAAATTTGATAGTTGAGGGATAAGTGACAAATGTCTACTACGTGGACGGAATCGCGGGGAAAAGCTAATAATATAATAAATTGAACTCAATGTTGAGTCAAAGGCGAATAGTTTTAGAAATAATGACCTATTACTATTTTAAGACTGTTCTTTTAATAAATACAGGGTGTCCCAAAAATTAAACGTCACCAGATGTGACGTACCATCCGTCTTAGGGTGATCTACCTCCAATGTCAATGTGACGTGCTATTTTTGGGACACCTGTATATTCATAAAATAAAAAATTAGAGAAATATGTTTCGTAACTGAATGTGAGTAGGTCTGTTAAACAACAATACAAAGATATTGTGAACAATATCTCAGAAACAATAAAACATTTTCAAAATATTGATTAATATTATATCTCGGTGGTATCAAGTACACGGCTCGCAGTAAAGCAGAAATAAGCACAAAATCCTTCGCAAACCGTTCCAATAATAATTACAACCATCAGACCGCTTTAGAAAATTCCAAACACCAATAAACGGAAACTTAAACTGCAATAAAACTTTAGCGATAACGCGGCGTCCAAGGAACTAGCTGTAATTACGGAGTTTTAAGAGATGGCAGTTGCAAAAACTGACTTAGCGCGCCCGTTGAAATATTCGCTCATTTGTCTCTGTCGCCCATCCCTTTTGGCAACGCGCAGGATAAAGACGGACAGAAGGTGAATTTGTGGTTTGATCTACTTTTTCGTGAGTTCATGTTGCAGTTTTGGTCTCCGTAGTTAGTTATTTTGATGAAATTGAGAATTGCTGCACTTTATTATTATTTACACGAACTGCTGATTGCTGCTGAAGTGATTTAATTTGCTTTATACAGAGTGTAAGGGTCGATTTCAGACTATTGACTTCTTATTTTAAATAAAGTTTTAAAGAAATTAAAAAAAAGAAATTAAAAAGTGGTAATATTAAAAATATATTTACACGTTAATGTCAACAACGTGCAATTTCTACAAATTTTTCAACAATAAATTATTATGTACTAAACTACTAACTATGTATAAACGAAATCATTGTTATAAAATGCCGCGAAGAAAATCTTAAATTTTTTCTGTAACTCTGTGTTAGTTTTCTGTGAACGTTAACGACCAACGAAATCAAATAAAATCCCTCCGTCGTTGGATATCATATTCGCAAAACATGATATTCTCAAAATATCATAAAAGCACAAAACGATATTTTCATAATATCATAAAAGCACAACACGATGTTCTCAAAATATCATATTCGCAAAACATGATATTCTCATAATAACATATTAGCAAATCATGATATTCTCAAAATATCATAAAAGCAAAATATGATATTCGCACGACATGATATTCGCAAAACATCATATTAGCAAGATATAATCTTCGCTAAACATTTCTGTAACAAGCTTTGTTGCCTACCGTATGGCTCAGGGCCTGAATTGGAAAAAACACTCCATATAAATTGTTTTAACAGACACACAGACACACACGTTGAACCTATAACACCCCGCTATTTAGCGTCGGGGGTCAAGAACTTGCTTTACTGCTCCGTTCACCCTGTGGCTCTGGCACTCCCCGAATTGGAGCCGACTGCCAGCTAATTGGCCGCTGAGTTATTGAGAATATTCGGACGCGCAATTCCGCGCGATGGGCTTGTTTATGGCGGGGGTGACAGGCCAACTGACTAATCATTTAGAGAATAAACAAAGACTTTGTCTAGACAATATTGCAAGTTTGAGAACCAGTGGCAATATTGTTAGCCGAATGAGTGAAGTCAGGTAATTATGATTTTAAAAGAATAATGTCACATACATACATATGTATGTGACTAAAAATCAAATGTTATACTCTTGTTTCTAAGCAATAGGGATGATGGCTAATTTTTTTTTGTCGGACAAGTTGATTATCAAAAAGTATTGGACAAGTATTTTTTTTACACATTATCAAAAAGTAACGGAGATATAATAATAATAATCCAGCCTATATACGTCCCACTGCTGGGCACAGGCATCCACTCACGATGAGAGGGTTTGGGCTATATAGTTCCCACGCGGGCCCAGTGCGGATTGGGAACTTCACACACACCGTAAAATTGCTTTGCAGGTGTGTGCAGGTTTCCTCACGATGTTTTCCTTCACCGAAAAGCTCATGGTAAATTTACAAATTATATTTCGCACATAAATTCCGAAAAACTTAGAGGTACGAGCCCAGGTTCGAACCCACGACGGAGATATATTGAGATGAAATGTCGCATGACGTCACGTCTCAATACAATTTTTACATAGAAATAACGTCACGAGCCCCCACTCCCGAACTTTGGCGCGGTTTATCTTTGTTATTTTTTGTTTGATTGACAAAAGAAAAATACGTGTCCGATATTTTTTTATAATCTAACTGACGGACTAAATATATTTTCGTTATCTTTACCCAGTCATCATCCTTATTGGACGGATTTTTGTAAATGGCGTGTCATTCGACATGTCGGAAACGTTCGAGTGTCATTAAAATTATAAGTTGACGGGTTTTAGTTTGCAACTGGAACCCTCAGTGCGCGAGACCGACTCGCACTTAACTGGTTTTTTAACATATGACCTCCAATAACAAACAAGCGCTATGACATTACGGGTCTAAATATAGTTACTGGTGATTTTGAACATGAAAATGTGACAAATTCAGCGGTTGAGAGGTTACATCCACCCTAAGTTATCACTTTCACCGTTTTCACATAAAGCCATTAATATCAACCACTTCAAGCTATGACGTCATGACGGTGTTTTGAAAATTTCGCTAAAATATTACAACCATCGATCTTTCTTTCCGTTGACAAGTGAGTAATTTTATATCCAACCTCGTTGGGCCTAGGAGATCATTAAAAATATTTAAGCTTGTAATATAAGTAAGTAAAAAGTAAAAAAAAAAGCCGGTCAAGTGCGAGTCGGACTCGCGCACCGAGGGTTCCGCACAAACTTGTAGGCATGTAAATAGTTCGTAAATCACGGGAATATAATATAAACATGTCCAGTATAAACTGACACGCAATAAGTATGCACTTTGGTACTTAGTGAGTGTCAGCTTATACTGGGCTTTTTTTATGTGATGTAACTACAAATTATCGGTTTTCGGATTTTTTCCTTTACTTGTGCTATAAGACATAGCTTCTTGCAAAATTTCATGATTCTAAGTCAACGGGAAGTAACCTATAGGTATTGATTCCCTTGAGATTCCCTTCAATATGCGGCATAAACGGCCGTATCTTTTGATTGCGTTGACTTAGATGTTGATTTTTTCACTCATCCAAGGGACTGCAGACTTATGTATTTGATATTAATTTCAACTTGATACCTCCACGCGTTCCTGAGAAAAAGGGTCCTGACAGACACACAGACAGACAGACAGACGGACAACAAAGTGATCCTATACGGGTTCCGTTTTTTTCTTTGAGGTACGGAACCCTAAAAACGAATTGAAGGTTATTATACACAATATCGATGGCCCCACCGAATAAACGTGCAAAGGTTAATACAGTAAAAATTTTTTTTTGCCGATTTGGATTCCCCATGTTGTAATACACCCCCCCTATTTTTTTGAGGGGGCCACGCTTATTATTTTCCGATTTATTAACGAAAATATTTTTATTCTACGGAAAATATAATCAGCGAGACCACACGAATAGTGTTATTCTCACTTGTTACACAAATTACAATCCATCGCCTAAACACGAACAAACGTGCGTGAGTCTAAAACATTTTTGTTCAAAACTTTACTAAATTTTATATTTGTGTATTATTCTGATGCACGCTTTTTGGTGTTATGAACGATATGAATTTTGAGAGTATCGCTTCTTGCAGTATAAAGTCGCTATAAAAATTATAGTAACAACTGTTTGCTATTTAATAAAATAACACTCACATTGTGTAATAACGGTTGCAGCATAGAATTTCTCTACGTAATATTGTAATAATTCAAAATACGAATATTCACTGATAATATCCTACGCGTCAAATTTCGTTTGATGAGCTTAGACTTTCTTTGCACCTGTTATTAAAACAGCAATGGCTGCTTAGTTGAAGAAAGAGAGGGACAGGGAGTGGCGCGTGACATCAAGACTAGCTAGTAAACGTTTGCAACGCGCACTAGGTGCATTGTCGGCTTAATTCTAAACTATCGAGCGTTCTCGTACATGGTGCCAAATTTAAGAAAGTGAAAGAAAATTTAAGATTATTACGGTGAGGTTATCTTATCCAGACGTTTTGGATCACGCACAATCACCTCTTTGACGCTGTCGGAGACCCGCGGTTGAGAAAAGTAACGAAATGAAATGTTTTCATTGGATCCTTGTTCCGGAGCAACGCCTTCACCAGCCAGCGGTGTGCCGAAGTCTGCGCCAGATGTAGAAGGTATATTCCAATACAGATAGGTGGTGGTGGCGATCGTGCAAACCACGATAAATCCGATGAAGATGTAGTGATGCGTCTGATACGATGACTTCTTCTTCTTGACTTCGAATGCATTCTGTTGTCCTTTTACCGCCTCTATGCTGACCTTTATTCTGTCTAGAGCTTCTCCATAGTCTTCAATTATAAAGCGGTAGTTTTTCTCCACAGTTATTTATTACGGATTGCTGTATATACATGTCGTTGATTGTGATGTCACTGTGGAAGTTGGTATGAGAATGGATAACATGGTGCTCCCGTTTCTATCGTAATGATTCCTGTGCCCTGTAACAAGAGTGGCGTCACGCCTTTCCTTTTCGAGGTTGACTGCTAAGTATTCCGATGTTATGGCGACTCGCTAAGTGGTGTCCGAGACGATTTGCGGAATTGGAATACAGAATTGACGCAGGGTAGTGATAATTCGCTAGGAAGTTGTCCAGCGATTTATTTAGTCGTTCCTCGAATTGTTCCGGCTTTAGAAGGTTGGCATCATTTATCAAGTCCAGTAGTAGCCTTTGTTGTGGATGCCGCAGGTTGTCCATGTCCATCCCTGGGGCGAGTGCTGTGGCAGCCGTATACTGTTGTCTTGGCGGTCAATCTTGTCTGATTCTGCTAAGTGTTTGTTAATAGTGAGTTTGCGACTTAACCAACGCCGTTAATAAGATCACATCTTGTTCTTTTAGCGTGTGATCCATTTTCAGTCGATAATTAGGTCGTTATAATGTTCCAATTTTCTCAAGTCATGTTGTAGTTGTGTTGTGCTGTGTAGTTGTATTAATATAATAGCACCACCGTTGGTGCCCATTTAAACTTGAATACTTGCATGATGGGTGTCCGTAACTCTTCCTAGTAACCATTTCGCCGGAGGTATGTTATCCTCTTTCACTAAGACCATGTCTCCGACTTTCAAGACTCTTTTGACAGTGGTCTATTACTCCGGGTCTGTAGTGTTTGCAGGTATTCAGCCAGTTTTCCGGTTAGTTGCCACCATGTTCGAAGGTTACGTAGTTCTGTTTCTGGCGAAAAGGGAGAAATGCCCCGGAGTGAGGTAATCCAAGTCACCTATGCCCTCTGTTAGAGGTGTACTATTAAAGGTCTGGAGTTGAGACAGTTCTCTATTTATGCCAGGAGGGTGGAGTAAATACTCTTTAAGTGTTCGTTTTTGTTCACCAATCACTTGTCGTAGGTGGTCTTAACTGCAATCTCCCACTCTCCATTATCTGTAGGCTATGCGGGCGCGGTAAAGTTCCATTCAGGGACCGGCCCGCTATCCCTTTCAATGGGTTTTGTATGGGTTTTTCGTAAGGATTTACTTACCAAACCCTCTGCCCGTCAAAACCCTTTAAATGTGCTTTTAAAGCGCTATTTCCAAACGATAGCCCATTCTATTAAGCGCTAACCAATACCCTTACAAAAAAGGTTACTAGTGTATACGCAATTTTAGACCTTTTGTAGACTTCATAAAACACACGTTACCTTGCGTCCCTTTCGAAGCAAGTAAACAGCCCATTCAACTAAGCGCTAACCCAATACCCTTATAAAACCCTTATTAGTATACGTTACCGACGGCGTATCGTTTGAAGTTACCGCGCGGAGCGGCAAAAGATCTAATACGGTTCGATTTCCTATGGCACACGTTTGTGATTGGCTCGTACAAAAGGGAAAGCTTTATAATAAGCGCTTAAATCGTTAGGGAAACCATTTCTTAGGGACATCAAGATGAATCAGTTACCAGTTACCTATTTCTAAGGGCTACCCTTATCGTTGGGTTCTTCATTCGATAAGGGAAAGTCAATCGTATGGGTTGCCAATTGGAATGGGTGAGCAAATCAAGGGGCTAGCTATATCAAAGGGAAGCCCTTTGAAAGGCTTTTCCCGATGAAAGGGTTGTCCGGTCCCTGGTTCCATTCAATGTTTGAGCTGGCCCAGTGTATCCATGATCTCGGTGTTGATGTAACGTTTAAAAGCTTTTTTCCTTTTTCTTGTGCCAGCACCTTTGCCGCAATAATAAAATTGATACCGTTGTCACTGTAGATGTGTAGGGGTAGGCTTCATCTAGCGCCTATTCTTTTAAGAGCTGCCAAAAAACGTTTCGGTGCTTAAATCTGACACCAGTTCTAAATTTTTTACAAGGTGAGTACCGTAAACACGGGTAACTTTAACTTTAGCCCCTATATTTCCAGCTTTTCTTCGTATATTTTGCAATTTTAAGTAACAAATACTTTCTTTAGAATACGTAGTGAAAGTCCGTATAATCTATTTTGATAAAAATAAAAAAGTAATGTATTTTTATTGGGTGGGCAATGTTACCCCCCAGGGCTAAAGTAACCCGTGTTTACTGTATGTGTTTACTTTACAAATCCATTTTTAACCAAATTTTTATTAAATTCACAAAAAAACAAAAGGTATATTAAGTTTAAATAGTAAAAAAGAAGACAGTTATAGTTACAAAACATTAACAAGAACGCCTTAGTTATTGTTAAGAATATTTGCACAAAATTGTCTTACGCAATCTTGCACAAGTAAGCGTGTTACTGTTTAAAACTGATATTAACAATAGTGTATTTCTTCCTAATAAAGCATGCGAGAGCTTAGTACCCATCACAGCAGTAGTCTGGATTCTACGCAAAAAATAACGCAACATTGCGTTACATTTAAAATAGTCGGACCTTATAACACGAAAAAACGTGTAAACGTTTAAAGCACGTACTATCTGCGCTTATCTACACTAGAATAAAAAAATAACATGCTTTTTCTAAATTTTCTTGAAAACTAGCATTTATACTTAATGTATTATAAAGTTAATAGAAAGATTATTTTAAAATCTATCTATTTTATGTACATGTTATATACCAATTCTGTCCCATTTGCTCGTAATCACAGTTGTAACGTTTTTATTTTTTCCTGTAAAATTAGCTTTTTTCACATGCACGTTTATTCGGTGGGGCCATCGATATGTGCAGTGTAATAGTTTTTAAAACGACCTCGTTTGTGTTGTTCTTCTCTTTTACTCAATTTTTACCTACTCAACACTCTCATGCGCGCGTATGCTGGTCCAACAGACTTTGCCCGACCGTGAGCCCCGAAATTTGATTCAAGATATTATGTTTATCCTATACTATTAAACGACAAACATTTGTATATATATTTGTTCTCCAGAACGGCTCTAACGATTTCGATGACATTTGCAATATAGAGGTTTACGTGGGCGAAAGTTCGATCTAGCTAGCTCTCATATCTGGGAAAATTCGTTTTCCCCGTATTTTAACGAAAAAAGATTTCCCGCGCAATATGGTTCGTAATTTCGGGTCAGCTGCCGCCGTATGAATAGACTGATGGGTGTTGACCTACAACGCAGACTGCGGGTTTGAACCCGAGCTATGGATAGGATTTTTTTGTTTTCTTTTTTTTTGATTTTGCATAGAAAACCGATGAAAATTAATCGACCTGAGCGACGACGCTCGGTCTCCCAGAGCCCTTAGCCAAGATGCCCTTCGATAACTAGCGTTTATATTCGTTTCGTTTTTAAACCAATCGCGTCACTGGTAGATCACGTCACTCTCCGTATGACGTGATCTACCAGCGACGCGATTGGTTTAAAAACTAAACGAATAGAAACGCTAATTAACGGTAGGCATCTTGGCTAAGGGATCAAGGTACTTTATCGTAAAATGCGTAATAATTAGAAAGCATACCAACGAACTTAATATCCATGCACTAGACTTCATTCAAATAATGCCGGGTACGTATTTGCCTATATCAAAACTCCGTTTGCGTAGAAGTCGTTTATTGCTGCTCCCGCGGGAACTATCCACTTTTCGGGATAAAAAGTAGCCTGTGTGCTATTCCATACTATAATCTATCTCTGTGCCCAATTTCACTCTTTGTTTTTTTTTTTATGATATTAGTAGGATTATTATTTTTGGGAATTTTACGACAAGTGATTGAAGTAGGTATTTAGTAGGAATTTGCCTTGTCAATACATAGTATAAAATAAAATCTGTAGTTTTTGAGTAAAATGCCTGTGATACACGGTAGGACGGACCGTCATAATTATTATAGGTATACATAAAATTTATAATGCCAATTTTAGTAATGCTACGGATGCCACGCCGTAGCCCGTAGCAGCATTTTTCGCTGACTTGACATCCTAGGCGGTTAGCAAATGTATTTTTTGAGAAATTTCTTTCAATTACATGAAAGCTAAACTTAACATTTTTTTAATAGTTTTCATTATATTTCTTAATTTTCATAAGATTTTACTAGCCTTACGCTTAAGCTACTTCGTCAATAATTCTTAACCCATTCAGCGCCACTCACGACACGTTGTCGTTCTCTGTTCGTAGAGAGTTTTCGCTACATACGAGGATTACACGGCTACGCGCTACGAGCGTAGCGGCGTAGCACTGCTGGCGCTGAATGGTACTTGTGCTTTAAGCGAACATACGTATTAGGTATTTCATTTTGCTGTGAACATCAAAAGCTCCAGTAAAGTTTAAGTGTAATAAACACTCTAGACAGCTATATTTCAAGCGCAAAGTGAAGTTTAACACTACTGGTGCTTAGTCTATTCTAGAAATTTGACATTCTAATATCTAATAAACTAGATATTTCGTACTTACGTCACTTTCCTAAGGCTGAGGCTCACGTCGTTCGAATGCGCTCGAGTTAATAATCACGCCGCAGATATGTTCTTATTGCCGGGTTAGGATGATGTACACTCAGAAAAAATTATAGCGCCTAGAGCTTTATCGGGTTTTTTATACTCTTATATCCGGATAAGATTTTTTTATCCACGTCGTGAGAAATTGGCTTCCAACTTGGAAGCTTCCTTCTTGGAAATTATTACTTGGAAGTCCCAAGTAATAATTTGTGGCCACATGCTTTGAATGATATACTGATGAATGGTCTATTCCAGATAACTACGATGTACTTGGATTCGAGCGTCGTTCGGTTCGAAACCGAATTTTCCCAATGATCACATTGACAGATCGATTTATTTATTGATCCAAAACCTTCTATTGCGCAACTTCATTAAAATCTTCAGAGCCGTTTCTGAGAACACGATTAAAATATTTAATTATAATAATAATAATCCTCAATGCCTTTCTACAGCAAATATCTTTGAACATTTTGTTACTATTGTACCTAACTGTTAAAGTGTAGGGTTCTAACTAAATAAACCAACAAAAGAAAATAATAAACAAACTCGGTGTGCCCCCGTCCTAAAAAGTAAATCACTGAGTAATTTGCCAAGTGACTTTATACTGCGGAAATTATTTAGGACGCCGTCTGAGACACAATAGAAAATTAATGTGACAGAGTAACAACGATTGCCCGCATTCTTGTGCGGTGGGACCATGCCGCAGTAAACACCGCCGAGGCCGGGTAATGAAGAATGCCGTTCTTAATTTGATATTGTGAATTTGAGCGTTAATTATGGCCTGTCAAGTTTGAACGTGGCCCTCCTAGTCCTGCGGGGAACGTTTACTTATACGAGTAATTCAACAAAAACGTGAGCATGTCAGAAGCCGCCCAGAAATAAGAGCCCCGCATAGCGGAGCTCCATTGAACTCGTTAATTTTGAAGTGTCAAAAAACTATTATCTTCACAATCAATTAAAGTATATATGGATTATACACTCATCGGCAAAGCGAAAGATAAAAAATTGATTATTTAAATTTGTTTTTTTTTTTTCAATAAATTACTTTATTATTATTATTATGCATACTTACAATATGAAACAGGATTAAGCCCTGCGTAAAAAATAACATTTACCTCGACGTTTCGACCGTGTCACATCAGCCGTGGCCGCGAAAATAATAAAGTGTTTCATTGTGTATGTGTAGCAATCGTGTTAGATTCAAACAATGTAACAAACAAAGAATTTTAGTGAAGAAATGTACATCAAAGTTCTCTTAAAATCCTACTAAGTGTACGTATTTAAACCGGATTTTCCTGACAAAAACGCTTGCTCTTCTGAAAGACCCCCCGATCATTACCCTTGCAAAGCACCGTAAGTATGAAGTGGAAAATTAAAGTTGTAAATACATTCAAGCGTCCCGCAAATTGTTTCCCCATTACGGAGCATTTGCATAAATATTACACTTACAGCGATTCGCCTTGGTGCCCACGGGAGGGGCTCGCGGTCTGTATATTCTTGAAATAAACGCTTTTAAATCTTTTTGTTCCTAAGTTTGCTAACTAAAAAGGAAGAGCAGGGGCTTTATTCAACACTGGCTACCCATATTGTTATTATACAGGGTGATCAATGGTTCAGCGCGAGTTCAACTCGCGTAGAAAGGGTTCCGTACATGATTCCATAGTTCTATAAGTTTTTGTAAATATGACCCGAATTTCTTTGTGGCGACTAAATACCATAGACTTCTTATAGGTTTTCTTGTATTCTATAGGTAAAGAAAAGTTATCTGTATTTTTTCAAAATTTTAAGCCTAGTAGTTTCTGAGATAGAGTAGGGGGATGGTCAATTTGCAAAACTTTTTTTGAGGAAGACCTCCGAGATGGAACAGATAGGGCGATCAGCACCGCTGCATTCTGGGCGCGAACTGTCTAGATGGAACCATCGACACGAGAAGAAGAAGAAGAAGAAAACTTTTTTTTTAATTTTCTAATTTACCCCCTAAAAGTGGCACCCATCTTTAAAATTCATTTATTTACGTTACATGTTCGTGTTTGGGTAACTAATTTACAAGTTTGTACAAAATTTCAACTCAATCGGTTCAGTAGTTTCGGAGCAAATTGGCTGTGACAGACGGACAGACGGACACGAGTGATCCTATAACCCTCCGCACGGGTGCCGATTCCCAAAAAAATTCTTTCATACAAACATTGCCCTGACTATTATAAACATAATAAAGAAAAAAATCTGTCAAATCGGTCGCGCAATTCTCAAGTATTGATCGGTCATACATGCGGCAATAATTTTTTATTTAAAGAGTTTATCACACTAAGAACGTACGAGTAGTTATGTCTAGTTGATAAAATTTACTATCAACTAGACATTAATTTATGTCAATCTTAGTTGATTGCGATGACTATAATTTAATATAGATCTAGTATCACGCAAAGAACATTATGTTCGAGTTGTTGGAAATTTAAAAGAAAATTCATATCACATTTGTGTCACACCCCAATGTGTAATCAAATCTAAACATATTCTTTGTTGGAAATATAGATACGCAACATAATGAAAACATTCATGTTATTTCATTTCATAACGAAGCAGGGGATCTTTTGTTTGAAGCTGAACATGTAAATACAATTTTGTATGATAGAATAACAAGAGCGGGCGTTTGTTACGAAATATATTAACTGATAGGTGATAAAAAATATTTTGTGATTCGAACGATTAATATAACCTTATATTGTTTTCGCTTTGTTCACATGCATTTTCACTCCCGACGCATAAAGGAGGGGTGTTATAAGTTTAACGTGTGTATTATGTCATAGCTCTTAAACGGATGAACCGATTTTGATTGTGTTTTTTTTTGTATGAAAGGTGACTTAATTGAGCGTGTTCTTAGCTAAAGTTGGTAAAAAATTATTGGGCTATTTAAGAAACTCAGAAGGTAGAGGTCTCAATTTTGTCCGGGGTTTTTATCTATTTAAAAGTTATTTGCTGTAGTATGTAAACTTACTGGGCTTTGCGAAAAGACTTAACTTGACATGTACTGTAATGTTCTTGACAGTTCGTTATAATTAAGATAAAGGCACATCTTTTATTTACGTTTACTGGTCTGACCACTTCCCTATGCGCATTGAGTGCTCCCTAAATATGCTAAAAACTGTTTATGTGCCTGCTAGTAAGCTAAACAACAAAGTAATTTGGGGAGTAAGAACCGAGGAACAAATAGAGCAGTACCACCAGCTTTGTCACAGTAAATTGAAAAAATTGGATTTTCCCCAAGATTTAAGCGACTGCTGCGGCGGGGAGTGTAACTGTAGTGATCACTGTCTAGTCCTAGATAATATGTATAGTGTTATAGTAAATATACTCTCAGAAGCGGCGGCTGCAACCCATGAATGTAAAAAGCGTAGGAAAGGCGGCTATGTGGCCGGGTGGAATAGGTACGTGGCTGATGCGCATAGGCAGGCCCGGCTTCACTTCCAACAATGGGTACTGATGGGTAAGCCTGTGCAGGGTAAATGGTTCCACCTAATGAATGAGGGTAGGAAGATATTTAAACGTAAACTGAAGTGGTGCCAGGATAGAGAAGAGCAGTTTAAAATGGACAAACTTGCTTTATCACATAAGGAAGGAAATTTTAAGCAGTTCTGGAAAGGAACCAGGAATATGGAGGTGAGGCCTGGCCTTCCTGTGAGTGTGGCGGATAAATGTGACCCAGTCCAGATAGCTGAACTGTTTAGGGACCATTTTACGGTCAAGTCCCTAATCGGTACTCGGTTGAGCACGGATGTAGCGCAGGTACATGGGACCGTCAGGGCTAGGACTGTCTTTGCGGCTAAAGCAGTCGCTAAGGTTATAAGCAAGATGCAAAGAGGAAAGTCGCCTGGCCACGACGGTCTCAGTATTGAGCATTTTAAGTATGCCGGTGTCCATCTACCTCGAGTTCTGGCTATATTCTTTAGTCTGTGCTTGAGCCACTCGTACCTACCTAAGGCCTTTATGAGGACTGTAGTAGTCCCGGTACCCAAAAATAAAACTGGGGACTTGTCCAGTAGGGAGAACTATCGGCCCATTTCGCTTGCGACGACAGCTGCTAAGATACTCGACAGTATGCTGGACTCTATTCTTGAAGGGCACCTGCAGATACAGGATACCCAGTTCGGGTTTAGAACTGGGCTATCCACTGAAAGTGCCATTTTAAGCCTTAAGCATACTGTCGGGTATTATACACAGAGGAAAACGCCCGTCTATGCCTGTTTCCTCGATTTGTCAAAAGCCTTTGACCGAGTTGATTATGTCATCCTATGGAGAAAGCTAGAGGAAGCGGGCATACAGACGGAATTAGTGCAAATCCTGAAACATTGGTATCATAATCAGATAAATCAGGTGAGATGGGCCGATGGTCTGTCGTCTGAGTACAAACTCGAGTGTGGGGTAAGACAGGGGGGGCTGACGTCTCCCAGGCTGTTTAATTTATATGTAAATTAACTGTTGGCCGGACTCAGCAGCATGCGGGTGGGATGTCACATAGATGGCGTCTGCATGAATAATATAAGCTATGCTGATGACATGGTGTTGCTGAGTCCGTCCATCAGTGCACTCAGGAAACTGGTAGCGACTTGTGAGACGTTTGCTGTAGCACATGGACTGCAGTACAACGCCAGTAAAAGCGAGGTTATGGTTTTTAAAGCGGGGAAGATTAGACCAACGTATGTACCACCAGTTGTGCTGCACGCACGCTGCACCTGGGTCACATTTTAACACCTGACCTAAATGATGACCTTGATATTGAACGTGAGCGCAGGGTGTTGGCTGTACGGTCGAACATGCTTGCCCGCAGGTTTGCTCGTTGCTCCATAGATGTTAAAATCACTTTATTCAAGGCATATTGCCAGTCGTTTTACACGAGCAGCCTGTGGGTAAAGTACACCAAAAGAGCATATAACGCCCTGCGTGTTCAATACAACAATGCATTCAGGATGCTTTTGGGACTGCCAAGGTGGTGTAGCGCTTCGCTCATGTTCGTGGAAGCCCGAACGGACGGTTTTCAAGCGCTTATGCGTAAGAAAATCGTCTCGTTAATGAACAGGCTTAGAGCGAGTCCCAACAGCATCCTGTGTGTCATTGCTGGCAGATTTGACTGCCCCATACTGGCATATTGGGTCAGTCAAACAAAGGGGGTAGCACAATTTAGATTTAAGTAGCTTAAGAAATACTAACATAGGATAAGACAAACTAACACTATTATGGACACCTAGTCTGAAATAAAGTTTTATTTATTTATTTATTATTTTATTTATTTTATCTTGGTCTCCGCTCTTTGTTTAAATTCATCTTGTTTTCAAAACCATATTGTTTTATATGATTCCGTAGTCAAACTAAGACAATTTTTTTCGTCAAAAGGGTCGTTTTCAAAAAAAATGTACATAGTTAAGGGTTAATTAACAAAACTTAATTGATTCCTTTGTGTAACGAAAGTTACCCGTATAGTTTGTATGACTAACTTTCGTTACACAAAGGACGCGATCGTGATTTTGTTTTCATTAAGCCTTTAACTATGTAATATTTTATTGAAAACGACACATAAGGATCAATTTTAGTTTGGTTTAACTGCCTCAACTCACTCTTACACTTAATAATACTGGCATATAATCGATACACCATTTACCTAAATTCTATATTTCGCCTGTCAAAATTTGGCAATCAGTCTTACTTACATGGCAATTTGCCAACACAATATCTTGAAAAAGATCGACTCTAAATATTTACTAACAGGGCTTGGTTTACCTTAATATAATTCCTGGTTGATATGCTAAAATCTTTTTGAACTACTTTACAAGTATAGCATTAGAGTTCGTTTTTGGTCAGCAAATACCAAGTTAACTTGTCTTGTATTTCTTTTAAGATTATTCCAAATGCAACTGGCCGTAATAACGGGGCGAAAGCCGTTAAATCGTTCTTAGTTTAAATTTCAAATTTGGAACTCGCAAATGGTTCGACGGCTAAGGCCCGTCTGCCGGACAACCGATAAAGCTGTGCACAGGCTAATGTGATTTATTTTTTGTTGTTCTTTTTTAGGGTTCCGTACCCAACCCTACCCTAATAATATGGGACCCTATTAATATGCCTACGCTGTCCATCGGTCCATTTGTCCGTCTGTATGTACTAACTATAAGAAGCGGTATCTTTTGAATCGTAATACGAGAAGATAGCAGTTTGATTTTCTAGAATGTGTTATTATGGCGGATTTACTAACAAATAAAAAATTACAATGAAGTGAAACAATAAAAGGGGTCCCCATACAAGAAACGTTTTTTTAACGTATTTTTACTTTTGTTGTATCGTAAAAACGGTAAAACATACAAGCGTCAAATATGGTATGATCATAGAACAAGCCCTATAGAATAATATCAATTACTAAAAACCAGCCAAATATGTACGGAACCCTCAGTGCGCGAGTCTGACTCGCACTTGCCTGAGTTTTTTTGTATACAGGATATAAAATCGACATAGCTCGGTAAATACCGGAAATGTATCCAGGTAAAGAATAACACACCTGGTTTTATTTCGATAATTGCCCAAGTAGCACAAAAGCTGTATTAGAGCTTATACAGCCATTATAACTCTAGTTTCAGTATTTTAAGGGCTGTATAAGCTCTTATACAGTTTGTGTGCTACTTGGGTGTACGGTGTAAGTTCATCATTAAGTTGTAATGTGTTGGATGAAAAAAAACGCCGGGACGTAACGTTTCTTTAAAGTGTCGCGTTTTTTGTCTTGAATGCAGTTTTTATTAATTCTTCACTTTGATTAATTAACGTTATAGTTGCTAAGAAATAATTCCTATAATTTTATGTTTTCAGACCTGCTGCTGCTACTGAAGTACTGACCTATTTTGATTAACCACCCTGCATATTTAGTTTTTTCAAATGTGTGGTAGGTACGTATACTCGCACAGGGTGATTGGTTATTTGATACATTTATTTAAGTCGGCGCATAGTTGAGCACATTTGGGCAAAAAAGTTCATGAAATACCTTGTCAATTTTGTAATTGACACGACGTTAAATAAAAAAAAAATAAGAAAATATATCTAGTGTGAACTAGCCTTGTATGTAAATGTCATCCTGACAGGTAACCGTGGTCACTGCAGCGTGAAAGCGATTGTACCGTTGTCTGCACGTTCGAGGAAATGGACAGAATACAGCTTACGTTACATAACATTTACATTTCTTTACATATTATTTACGACGGAATCTGGAAGTTTAAACTGAAAATAGTTGAGATGAAAACTAATTGAAGTTTTTGAGGCAAGAATGTACTTTCTTGGTCATACCGGAAAAAATATTCAGTTTCACTTAAAAAAGGTTTCATACATTTTCTTCAGACATATATTTTGCCTTTTATGGCTATAAGATGTTCCGTCACTGTTTCAAGTTTAATTTCCGGTGGCGAAAAAAATCATTTGAGGAAATTATTTTTTAGAAAAATATAAATATGATAAAAGTTGTGAATGTTAAATATAACGTACGAGTAATAAAATCACTTCAAAGTGAATAATGACTTCCTGAAAAATATATAATAAATGAGATAACTTTAAAACGCAATTTCCGTTTCTATATTAAAATCCCCAAATTGACAGAATTAATTACAAATAATGGGAATTTTCTTTTGCGTGCATATTATTTGAAAAATTAAAGAAAAAATCTTTACGAGGCTTAATTTGCAAATCATACTGTTTTTTAAAGTAAGTAAGAAAATTCCAGAGCTTCCTGAAAATAAGGTAGAAAGAATTATTAAAATACCTGAGATGGGAAAAAATAACTGACGATTTTCCTTCTTTTTCTATTTAATAGTTAGAAAATAATAACCCATATTTTATACGATACGATAAAAATAGAGAAGCGACAACATTTAGGGGTAAGCAAAATTCATTTTTTTTTAAAGTAAAATAAAATTCGGTACGAGACGCTTTTTTAAAGGATTGACTGGAGATCGCAATAGACAGAGAATTATGAAAATCCTGTAATAATAGGCTGATAAAATAAAAATACATATTTCATAACCTTACTCTACAGTGGTGCCAACCTGGTGCGCACTAAAACGATAGCGCTCATTACATTAAAAACTCTTCAGTATCACTCAGAAGTTCGGTTTTGGCCCGCTGCCTAAATTATATCGAAAGTAACGGAAAGAGGTTTCGTTCCGTGCTCGAACTTATCAAACATAACCGTAGCCATTTCAAATTGAAATTTGCATTTTTGAATTCCGAATTCAAAATGGTTGCTTAGCTTTCGGATGTGGGCATCAAGGTGAAAGAGTAGGTGCGGGGAGTGGGCGGGGAGGGTACGCACGCAACCTAGGGTGACCATAGATAAGCATGTCTATTAATTTATTACAAAACAACTTTGCAAAAAAAACGAAATCAATAGCAAAAATATACATGTTAAACATTAAATGCAATAAAAATATACATTTCGGTGAGTCTATTCTGATATTAACTTTTTGAATGTTTTTTTAAATAGCATTAGTACTATCATGTTCTTAGAAATAATTACTTTTGTATTTTGACTACGTACATGATTCAAAATATCAAACCATTTACTCTATAAGAATTTACAAGATAAGCTACTCGTAGGATCAATTAACAAAGGCCACTTTTAATACAGAACAACCTTTTTTAGTCCCGTTATCCATGGCCACCGTACTCCGGTGCAAACTCATTCAATTATCGTCCGTGTGCCCTAATGAGAACTACCCGCAAACTGCTCGGAAATTACCTGTCTCTTTACTGACGCTCTTAAGACAATGTCGGGCAAAAACTCGTTGCAATTTCGACTTGGTGAGTTCTTCCGTTGTTTAGACTTTCTTGAATACTTTACTGGTAGTATGAAGCTATGGGGAAAAAAGAAAAATAGTTTTAAGTGTCTAATTTTGGCCATAAGTCAAAAAATACATCGTATACAATTAAATATGAACAGTTATTTTTGACATCACACTGTATCTCACGTTTCTAAATTCGCTCTCTTTTATTTTTAAACAACTGCGTCTTTTTAGACGTGTTTTCAGTAAAAGAGAAAGCGGTATTATGAAATAAATTTTGTAAGTTTGGGTTTTTTTTATATTTTTATCATAACCAGTATTTTTTTACCCATGATGCTTATAATAGATGGTGTGGTTAAAGGTTATAATTGAATGTATGTGCTAGATTGGCTCACTAGTCAAATAGACCAATGTACGACCAAAAACAAACACGAAAAAGCATTAGCCAATGTAAACCGAACACCTTCCGATCCAATCTCCGATACCGAGTCGAAAAGCCCTCGCATACAGGGTGCTCCGCATCTATGCAAGTTGGTTTTTCTATTAAATTGAATATCTCTTTTTTATAAGAGGTTCTTGTTTCATTTCATCAACCCACGATTGTGACTGCTTAAATTTAAGAACTTCTCTCCTGGACTTCTTGTGAGATGAAATATTTACAAGTTTTTAAATGTAAATAAAATATAAGCCTTTAAAGATTGTTATGCGGTTCTGTTGATGATTTTTTCAAGTTTTTTATAACGTTTACAAGTAAATAAATGACAAAACATTACAACTCTCATCAAACTCAGCAGAGATAAGTAAAACTGCATTTTTTTATTTTTTATTTTGTTGTTTTAATAGTGCTGATCACAGAGATCATTTAGAAACATAAAACTATTTAAATGACATACACGACGGCGGTATAGGGCGCGACATACGTGTATCAACAATGTATATAATATAAATAACACTTCATAAATTCAAGTTCAAGTCCTTCGTAAAAAATCCAATCTACCTATTTGCCATTGATTCGGCGCAGGCAAGGAACACCCCGTATGTGCAAGGAACGATGACTTACACATTCTCGCGGCCTATCAGGCACGTCCATCTATTTTTGTAACGGAACCCTAATAAAATCGTAATCGATCCCGGAGATAAATATCTCCGGGTTCCGTCCAGTCATGGAGCCTTAATGAGGATTCCTTGCTAATGACAAAAGAAATGAATAAAGTCATTAGTAGGGTATTGCATACTTCGTTTCGGGAACGGTTGGGATGACTTCGGATAATTTTAGGCGATTTAGTCTATGGTTCATCGGCAATTAATGCTACGATTGAAAATGGAAGCCCGTTCCTATAACAGGTCAGGTCAGACTTGGAACCCACAAAAAAAAAAGAAATGCTGCAGGATGTACCTACTTCTTTGTGATTTTGCGATGTATTTATTTATTTTAACTTCAATACAATACAATCAAATGTAAAACGTACAAAATTAAATGACAGACATAATGACTAAAGGCATTTTCTACCATATGATGAACAAAAACAAATACAGGTGCATTGGAAAAACTAAACAGTAATGGAAACAATGGTATCTACTTAAATTAATAAATGTATATACAAATACACACCTATAATATCAATATTATAGAATGTAATACAAAATATTTAAATTCATACAATAACAGTGCGTGATGGAGAAGATGCCACCTTACTCCAGTCATCGGCAATTAATGCTACGTTTGAAAATGGAAACTCTTTTCCATAACATAGGTTAGTTCAGTCAGACTAGTCACCACAAAAAAAAATCCTGCAGCAGGATGTACCTATTTCTTTGCGATTTTGCGATACATTTGGTAAAATATTTAGTCAACTTGTTTATAAAGTGGTGAACTGTATCGTCTTACTAGTTTATAATTATGTATGTTCTCATATCATGATTTGTAACAAGATAATTCTTATGCAATCTTTTCCATTGCAATGGTTTCAAATACGATTAATTGTTTATTATAATTAATTTTTTTTTTTAGTTTAAATCAGAACTTGAATATCTGACTTTTGTTCTTTTATTTTATGGGTAATGCTTAAAATCATGAGTAATATATAATATTTTTATCACTGAGAGTACTCACAACTGACCGTATAATTAAATTAAAGATTATAAAATCATGTATTTTCGTCAAGCATGCGCTATACCGGATAGTTAAAGAATTCTATCTTCGTATATTTGGTCTTTAAACCGAGGTCATCAGTTTCCCAGTAGTTTAGTTTACTAGCTCTTCGTCGTATTAAACAGCGCGGCACGTCACACCGCTCGTCATTTGGCACGGTTCATGTGGATGTTGTAAAATTCCTTTTGTTCAATATATTTTGATGACTGACTTAAGGAAAATTATCGCTTAATATAAGTGGATAAATTGACGTTAAAACATGAATACTTAAAACAAGATGCAAATGAATACAGTTGTTGACTTCTGCAGCAAGGGGACTGAAGAGTAAATTTTTCATTTGAAATTTAGTGAAATAGTCTTTGCTTTATGAATCTAGGGTGAAATCAAAATGAAGTAATCCTTAAAAACATGGTTGAATCACATTCGTTGTCTTAGAACATCCTTTATATTCTACTTAATATCCGCCATTACTTATGTAGGTAAAGTATAAATAAACTGGATTCTACGGTTCAAAAAAATTAAATAAGAAAGGCACAGAACCTCAACAACGTCATACTCAGAGCATTACCCAGACGTTACATAACACTCCTACGTTTAAAGCGTAGGTAGACATTAGGTAAAAAGAATAGTCGGTAATAAATACGTGCTCATGACAATGAAAAGTTCAATAAAAGCTCGACATTTATCAGCCGCTGCTCGTTTCGAATGTAAAGCTCCAATATCTTACACAAACGCTGCAATCTCTTATTAGATTTGTGTGACAAATGTATTTTTATGACCCTAACAACTTAGTTCTGTTAGTGTATGACGGTAGTTCCCTTCATGCTTACAACTTCTGAAATAAATTGAACACTTTACAACTTTATTTCTAAAAGTTTCCTTGATGTACAGACAATTTTTTTTTTATGAAAAGTTATTTTTTACGTCCCTAAAATATACAAAAAAGTGCTTATGCTTATATAATGTTTACGAATTCGTCATTTGTTTTAGTCAAATTTCAAACTAAATAATTTTTAGGACTAGATAATTTTAGAAACAGCCTTTAACGTTATAAAATCTATTGCAACTTATTGTTTTTAATTACCACAGTCGATACATTATATTACTCTATTTGCACAATTACCCACGACCAACTAGCGTCAACTCATAATCTAGTCGGTAAAATTCATACCGATCCGCAGTCGGTGAAATCCCGGGGCGGTAAATAAAGGCGCCGGTACACGCGCGTAATCCCGCCTTATGCAATTCAATGAGCATTTTGTCGCGGGACACGCGTCGCGGGTTGTAGCGTCGCGCGGGGCAAGTTAGGAACGGCTTCAGAAAAAAAGTTAAGAAAATAAGTTAATATAGTTTAAGTCAAAACAAAGTTCAAGGTCAAAGGTCAAGGTCAGAATTCCAAGGTCAATATGACGAGGTAAAATTCAAAATAGAGTTATGTTAAAGGGGAGCCCGTTAACACGCATAAAATTGTTTGACCTAATGTATTGTTTGGTCGAAAAGCTTGTAGCGTAACACCCTTTTAGGCTGAAATTTCAGGATTTATTATTTTATATAAATACTAAAAAAATCCCTTTCAATTAAAAAAAACGTTTTCGACCAAACGATACATTTTAGGTCAAACAATGATTATGCATGAGCGTTAGCGTTTGTGCCCAAATTTTTTCAAGGATAATGTGCAGTAACATTGTTCCAATTTTTTAGAGTATTCATGGCTCTCGGTGTCCTTGTCACTATTGTCAGCAGCTGAATGGGCTTTTTTATTTGAAAGCATAATATTACTCAACACAAGATATTACTATACTTATTATAGAAATAAAGATGTTTTGATGATTTAAACTACACCGTCAAGAGCATAGCTCTTAAATAAGGAGAAGAAGAATATTAATACTTTCACTAAATGTAGGCTTGGCTTTACAAGAGATCTCACAACTTTTTACGGTGGAAGCATAACATTGCGAGACTTGACATTTTTGTACATTTTATGATTTTGATGGGATTATATATACACATTGTTTCCGCTACATCTTATCCCCCGCACCACTCCCCGCTCGTAAGCCCCGCCGCTTGACACTACGTCTCTTTGCCAGGACCAACTTAGCCTTGAGAGCTTTATTTAAGCCCCACTACTGCCGTTACCTCGTACGGAAGCTCCTTGAAACTTATACGATTTTATTGTTTTTGTACATGTTACTTGAGCTGAGAAGAGATTGTATTAGCACGAGGAGTGTTCGGGTTTAGTCAGTTGGCCACCCAGCCTATGAAACTGGCGGTCTGGGTTCAAAACCCGGTGTGGGCAAATTTGTGTGATGAGCGCGAGTATCGGGTCCTGAGTCATGGGTATTTCTCTACTTATATGGGTATGAATGTTTGTTTGTATGCAAAGTACAAGCCTGGAGCTTAAGTTTGGGACTAGTTCAAGTTGTGTGACTTGAGATTGTCTCCTGATATTTTACCTGAAGCAAGCTCACGAGGCCACACGTTGGTAATAGCCAGATAAAAGCACACGAGAGGCAACGACGTGATAACAACTTTTTTTCGTAGTCAGGTTTTAGTTTTATAACTTTGTCTTAAAATACATAATTACATAGAATAGATACCACACTCATACATACCTATAAAATACCTTGAGCTAACAAACACAAACGACCTCAAAGTCGTAAAGCGAAAAGTTACCCTTACGACCCCTAAAAAGTACCTACCATTATCTTTAAGCCTAAAGAGAAAATCAGGGTTAAATAAGGCCAATATTACAGCTGGGCTAAGTCAACGCCGAAAAAATTGCGAATTGGAATCGGTCGTAAAATGAGTGCTTAAAAAGGGTAAGGACCTCCCTTTACACCTTCCCTGGGGACCTCGGGACTCGGGAAAATGTCTGCTGAAACTAGTTTCATACGACGACTTTGCTTGATGAACATAATAAAAAATCGATGTTTTGTAATCATATATTATCGGTAATAGGTATCATGAGGGTTTGATAGCTATTTGAAAATATATAATCAAATATGCTATTAAAATCCTCAGAAATCCATTAAATTGCTGTTACTATTTATTATTGTGTTGTTACTATTTAAGTGTCTTTTGTACAACCTTACTTAAAAATTATTGGTGTTCAACATGTTATTGTACCTAATAAATAATAAAAAAACTCTCATTAAAGTTTGTAAATAAGATAAGATAAGATTTAAATTAATTAATTGTTTAATTTGCAACGGTAACTTTGCCGCGACACAGTTGCACATTTTGTAAAGTTTATAATATCTAAAAAATGAAGCTAAGTAGCATTTATTTACAATATATGTGATGTCTGACATAGTCTACGTCGGTAGATACAGTAAAAATGTAAAAATACTTTTTTTTACATTTTATGTGACACGGAACACTTAATTAATGCTCGATACGCTATTGGCCGGCTTTTAAGACTTTTTAGGGTTTTTCCTGTTGCGCTTATTACTCGTATACTGGCGTAAAACGTTATGAACAATGTTTACCCTAAAATGAGTAGAAGTGTCTACTTCTCGTATTTTTTTCCGAGGGGAATGGTGGTATACTAATATTTAGTGGAACTGCCTTAAATATTATAAATAAAAATAAAATGCATTTATTTCAGACAACGAAATTCATATATTGTTAAATAAATGCATTAAAAACTTCGCAATAACAGTTAAAGTAGAACCGATCATTTTTGAAGTATCTTTCATGATCAATGTTGTTTTTAATGTCTGAAACTGTAGCGATCTCTTTTGAATAAAATAATGAATTATTGTATCGGAAAATAAAGGACAAAAAAAGGTTATCGACTTCGACTTTACAATAATGCTGAAAGTCACATTATGCGAATCGGCCACTAACTCGTTTCTAGAAGTCTTTTCTTACAGGACAAGTAACAGGTGACGCCTGAAGTTCATCTGGTATGAGTGTTAAATAACCATTTGAGAGAAATTTGCCGACGCGATTAGCTTAGTTGGTAGTGAACCTGCCTACGAAACTAGCGGTCCCGGGTTCGAATCCCGGTATGGGTAAATATGTATGTATGTATGTAAACTCTTTATTGCACAAAAAGTAAAAATAAAAATTGCAAATATTTGTGTGATGAGCGAGTATTAGTTCCTGAGTCATGGATGTTTTCTATATAAATTTAAGTATGTATTTCTCTATATATGTAAGTATGTATATCGTCGCCTAGTACCCATAGTACACGCCTAGAGCTTAGTTTGGGTCTAGGTATATTTGTGTGAGATTGTCCGTATATATATATTTTTTATTTTATTTTATTTAAAAATTTTCAACATTTACCTTTTCTTACCTTTCCTTATTACCCTGATTATTGCATTACTTCCTTATTAGCAAGGGCAGCTCCACACAATCCCTTAACGCCTGTCCCACACGCCAGTTCATTTGTATTCATTGCGCAAGCGCTGTCAATCGCCTCGTCCTTGATAGAGATTGATGGCTGCCCGCTCTTCCTAGCAAAGGCCCACTATCCACTAAAGCGAAACAGAAGAATATATCACCTAACGGTTAATCCATAGCGTTGCTTTTTAAATGGCAATGGTAGTTTAAATGCTAAAGATATTCAGCCTTATATCCTTTGAAAAAGATGTAGATTCGAATGATGGAATGTGTACTTAAATGCATATTGGTCCTTGTAAGGTTAAATAAATGTGCCAACGCGAATGTCGACGACGTTTTATAGAGATTGACGTACGATTGAGGAATTAAAGGGCGTTCTTTTAAAAACTCTCGGTGATTAACGAAAAGGTAAGATCTCTTGAATGTGGAGGTGACATTATTTTGTGTGTTAACCTAAATCTGAGGTCAAATCAAATTCATAAACTACTGAAAAGAATTTGCTTTACTACCATATTATAGTAAAGTGTGTCTTTAGAACAGAACTTTAGAACTTAAAAAATGAAAACAGCTAAATGCGAATAGCAAAGGAATGGTGGTAATTTTTAAAGAATATATAACCAACAGAGGACGTTTTTCGACTGTCATGATGATAACAATATCCATTTCACTTTGTAAGTACCTACTCATTTTCGTGATAAATACAGTTAATTCATTTTGAAAAACAACATTTTAAAATAAAATGTAAAACATGAATCTACTATAATAGTATAGCTAACATTTCAGACCGTAAATTAAAAGATGATATTTTTATGAACCATGCAACCATTTTCACGCAACAAGTGCCGAAAAAATACTCACAACAATAGCGGTTTATGCGAGTAACTGCTATATTTCAACTTCTGCACCTCAATCATGACAACAACAATCAAGCGCAACGTACAGAATGATCACCGGTTATTGATCGATGATGATCGATCGATGGTAAACGATAAAATGTGCTAAGTCCAAAATTTTGCATTTTTACCATTTAAATGCCAAATGTATTAAATAAGTTTTACCCTTAAATCACCGACACTCATTTCATAGAATGTTTTACTTTCATCGACAGGTATTTCCACGTGCAGGAGTAAATTTTTGGTGATCACAGATCTAAGCTAACCTAACCTACGTAACCCATGCTTAAGATATCCTGAAAACAATAAAGTTTCAGCAGAAATTACCTTTCGATTAAATAAAATTCGGTGAAACAGCACATTTGATGAAATGAGTGTCTGCTTTTAGAGACACGACTAAATAAGCATGCTTTACCGTTTTCTCTTGTTAAATAAAACATAAATTTTGCACTTACCACATTTGTCCTCTGGACCATCAATTTACGTCGCTGCATGATTTACAGGCCAATTGCACTAACTCACAGAATCCATGGTCCGAATACTATTAAGGTTAGATCTCCTAAAGATTTACGGCCGCACTCAGAGGCGTCAAATAACTTTTAAGCTTGATTAAAGTTGCTGCTGTCACTTTCTTTGCTATAGCAATAGAATAAGACGCAGCAACGTTAATCAAACTTAAAATATAATTGACGTTTCTGAGTGCGGCAGTTAGTGTTACAACGGACTAACATTACGCTGAGCGATACGTGTGAAGCTCATAAATGGGTTATCCCTCATTCAAGATGGTCTCTCTCTTGTTTGAACGAAAATAACGAATGTTGTGAAATAAGCATTGAAATTGGGCTTGTTTCAATCGACAAGAACGTTTATCTCCCAGTTAAAGTTAGCTCTCTGTCTATTATCTCACCAAATTTCTATAAGTAACAAATAAACAGAATTAAAAAACGCTTCAAATAATTGACACCAAAAATCCAACAGAGTGGAAAATTCTTACCAATCCTCTTTTGCGAGCCTCAGCCCGAATGTTTTGCATAAAGTCGCGAGTCAAAAAATAATAGCCATAAGCCGACGTGAGCCAGCGTCGGATACCGTCAGCCGAGGGAACATTTATTTAGCGGAGGAAGTTCTCATAGAACAGGCAAATAAACCGATATAAGTTTGGAGACACGTCGAGTGTGGTATTTCATCATTTTATCGAGTTTCACTTCATCGAACGTATCATTTCATCGAAAGCTAATTTCTGTTGAAACCTTATTGTTTTCAGGTTATCTTAAGCATGGGTTACGTAGGTTAGGTTAGACCTGTGACCAACAAAAAATTATAACTCCAGCACGTGGAAATGCCTTTCGATGAAATGAAAATTCTGCGAATGAAAACGTTCGATGAAATGTGTTTCGATAAATTAATAGCTACCCGTCGGGTGTAATATTATCAGTTCAGTCATGTGATCACCAGCGCTCTAGTTCAGAGATATCAGAAAAATCTTGTCAAAATTATTTTGTTGCACCTTTCCACTGGGAGAAGATGGCTTCATTTTCACAATCTAAGTTCAACCAGCGGTAGAACAACGTAGTAGTAGCTATAACAAGTTTCCAGTACATTAGGGGGGGGGGGGGGAAGGAATACGGGTTAAAGGTTAAAGTAATTGTTTCTTCAATGCGTTTTATTCAGTCTCGGCGAGAGAGCTTTTACTTCCATCCCGTTCCATTTACCTTTATATTTTAACCTTCGACGCAAAACAGAGGTTTAAGTTTAACGTGTGTATCTGTGTATCTGCGTATCTGTGTACCTGTGCATCGGTCTGTGGCATCGTAAACGGATTGACCGATTTTAATTTAGTTTTTTTTGCTAGAAAGTTGATCGAGAGTGTTAGCTAGGTTTGATGAAAATCCATTAAGCTGTTTAAGAGTAGTAGTAGCTGGAAGTAGAGCCCCAATTTTGACGGGGGTTTCATCTGTTTAATTGTTATTTTAACACTTGCTTCAAAAATTATCGATGCGCCTTGGTTTTATCTTAATAACAATAATTATTATATAGGAAAAAAAACTCGGCTAAAGAGAATGGCCTCTTTGACCGTTTTTTTAACCCCCGACGCAAGAAAAAGGGGTGTTATAAGTTTGACGTCTATATCTGTGGTGTATCTGTGTATCTAATCTGTCTGTGGCATCGTAGCTCCTAAACGGATGGACCAATTTGGGTTTACTTTTTTTATTACAAAGGTGACTTTAGTGTGTTCTTAGCCTAATTTTATAAAAATCCGTAATAGTAAATGCGTTTAAGAGTTTTTTAATACTGGACCCCGTTGGAGTGGTACTCGTTGAAGTTTTTGCTCATTGCTCAGAGGTTCTTTAGGCGCTGATGTCGGGGGTTTTAACTCGGATAGGTTAAATTAGGTTATTGCAAAAAGTTGCATGTTTTTTTTTTCAATGTCAAAGCGAAATAAAATATTTATTTTAAGTTCAAGAGTTAAACAAACCACCAGAAACAGTTTTTAGAATATCCGTTACTCATCATTAAAGTACGCAACTTTTTTGTACCAATTACTAGAAACGAGTCCAGGAAAAAATACAGTTCTACGATATTAATAATTTTAATTGAATTTCTGCTTTGAAAGTTTTGCATCCTCGCATATTCATAAAGGATTAACAACGTTGTGACGCAAAAAGTTGGGATATTGACACAATTATAAAATGAAATTGATGATGTCAAAGTAAGTAGGATATTTTCTTCTTAATATCACTTTTGTCAAAACCTTTAAACAACATTACAATAATAACTAAGATGTTTGGAGCAAGTTTCTAATAAATACATTTCTTTTTGTAGTTTAGTCATCCGTCATGATCCCAAAAAAAGGAGCACAGAACAAAAGTCGAGGACGTTTAATTGTTAACTTATTAATTATAAAAATATATTACTTACGTTAAGCAGCGATACCTCATAAGAACTCCAACATCAACGTCCTACCATACACAAATATGTCAACCTCTGCTTGTAAGGAAATTGAATATACAATCTCGAATCGACCTGCGGGCAGACCGCAGCCCCGCCGTCGGCGAACCGTTCACGAAACGCAGTTTATTGCCCATTTTGTAACTGTTTTCCCTGTTTGCACATGGATATTGAAAGTTCTGTACTCTTACAAAACAAATATAAGGGGTCTCTGTATTAGTGCTAGCGTTAATCGAGCACAGCCTAAAGCCAACAGCAGTCGACTAACGCAACCAATTTACGCAGATGCGTCACTTCCCATGTAGCACAAACGCTGTATAACAGCTTATACAACCATTATAACTCTAGTTTCAGCATGTTAAGGGCTGTATAAACTCTTATACAGCCTGTCATGTGTGCTACTTGGGTTTAGGTTCATGCTTAGTGTACGGGAGCTCATTATTTTGTTCTTAGCACACTTTTAGCTGAATTTAGTTTAGATTTTATTTTAACAGCACTAAAAGTACTATATGGAATTAAATCAAGGTTAGGACTGGAAACTCAATGGACTTTCTATTGGACTTTAAAAATTCTAAATGTTCACTAAAACTTTTTCCTGTTAGGTACTAGATTTCAGCCAATATTTCCAAAACTAAATTTTTCCGTTTTTTCACGTGCCATTTTCGTTCCTTTCAGCTTTAACTCAATATTGACGGTGAATGGAACCTTTTAAATCAGTTCCGCGTCGAATCAAACGGGTAATGTCATTAATTGAGAGCGATGTACATTTTACATTTATCTATAGTTTAGAATTATTAACACGGAGTAAACATTTTCTTTTAATTTGTTTTCTTTTGCAGCAATTACAAGTTGCGTAAAAAATATTAAATTAAAAAAAAAATCTTCTAAGAAAACATTGTTTGACTTTACACACTTCTTTATATGCTTTCAATAGTCATCGTATCTCTTCTAATGTTGCCTGGAAGATACATCTATTTATTGATAAGGCCGCCTGTTGCCTATCTGTATTACTTTAAATTATACTATTCCTGTAAATAATATGTGACGTTCTCAATATAAAGGGACCTTATGGAGGCCTGGAACCGCTCTTAATAATCAAACGAGCAATTCTCATGAATTAATTGGAAAACACCTACACGAGCAAGGACGAACAAATCGTCTTAAGGTTGTACCACTGAACCAATTGCGGCCTAGTTGAATTGCAAATGAGGCCATTCCTCATTGGCGTAGCAGCCGTATTACTAGGAACCGGTTCGGTTAGATAGTCGTTTATACTTTAGGTTTACAGACAAAACTGTGATTATTTAACGTAATGTCTTGAAGGGTAAGGTTCCCCTTATTCTTATAAACGCACATTAAACTTATTTTAACCCCTAACGCAAAAAGAGGGGTGTTATAAGTTTGACTTGTGTATTTGTGTAACTCGGTTAGGCCCTTCAAGTGGCAGTTGCCATATTAAAGTAAAAGTATTCTGTGTTACTTTCTGTTAAATTTAAAATGTCACAATGAAAGATAAAGCCAAAAAATTACTAAATAAATAAATCAATATAAATATCCCCGGACAATCTTACACAAATTGACCAAGTCCCAAACTAAGCTCTAGGCTTGTACTATGGATAGAGAAATACATACTTAAATACATAGAAAACATTCATGACTCAGGAACAATAAAAACATACTTTAGTTATTTTGTGTGTATGAAATTCATTCTGATTCAGAAATGTGGAGATTCGCAGAAGAAGTTAGCTCAGCAACTCGCAAACTTCACAACTTCGCAATTCTAAGGCATATAATTGCAAAAAAAAAGAAGAACTGCCAACACATTAAAAATAATTACTGATACAATTCCAAATAAATTAAATGTTATTTAAGCTGTAAATCTCGAAAAAACCGCAGTTCGGCTAATACTTGCGAAAATTATGAGACTTGTTTAATAAAAATATAAGAAATATAATAGTCAGTCTATTTGCATAAAGACGCCCGCCGCCAAGTCTGCGTTCATGGGCACGCTCAAGAAGGACCGCATCAGCGATGAAGCTACTGCCACCACCCTGGCTGCGCCTGCGCAATCTTAGATTGGACTTTTATAATTAAAGATAATTATTTGATTAGTATAGGATTAAGTAAATAGTGCAATAATTACATGATCCCTAGACGCCTTTAATGTGTGTAGTACCAAAATACTAAAAACAATTACATCACCCACGCTTGCATAAACTAAAATCCCGATCCCACAGCGAGGAATTTAATATCAAAGTAATAATTTGCACAAATTGCGAACGGCTGCTCCGATAACCATGATAATTGTGCTATAATTCCCGATAGAGGATTTCGCGTAATCGATGTGGCTGATATTAGGCTGTGACCATTCGTTACTGGATAAATCCTAATTGGGTATTAATTACTAGAACGGAATATCCTTATTATGGGAAGCTAACTCAAATATATTGTTTGATTTTTTAAACGTCAGACAAATGTGGTTCTCAATTAAAGTTGCGTATTTCCTTTACTTCACTGCATAGTATAAAACAAAGTCGCTTCCCGCCGTCTGTCTCTTTGTATGTACGCTTGGATCTTTTAAACTACGCATCGGATTTTAATGCGGTTTTCACAATCAGTTAAATATTTTTTTACGGAAGGTTTATGTATAAAATAGACCCGGAGCGAAGCGAGGGCGGGTCACTAGTACGTATATGTTATAATGTAAGAAAAGGAGAGCTGAAATTTGTGTGCACATTTTACTTAACGCCGTACTCGTAAGTTTCAAAATCTGCACATTTCCAGGTAATACAAGGAACGAGATATATGTATTTTTTAATTGCCTCAGACAGACAAACAGGCAAACGGCCCATCTGATGGGAAGTACTACACCTTGTCATTTAAGAGTACATAATTTTGCTGACAATCAACTGTCAACTTATCTGTACAATCATAGACCGCCCTTACGGTTAACCTCTAGTTTTAAACAACCTTCAAATCATCTTAACAACACCGTCAAACCGGTAAATGTATGGAAACAGAAGACGGTATAATAACGGCAAATTGCCGTCAAATCGCCCGGCAATTTGCCCGGCCGGTGTAACTCATGTCCTATCACCTATTAGGCCTTTTATAGTCTCAAGTTCGCGTGGTAATACAGTCGCAAACTTTAATGGGCCTTTCGAATGAGTTTCTCCATCTATACTAAGTGATATTGTAAATGTGAAAGTAACTCTGTCTGTCTGTCTGTCTGTTTAATACGCTTTCACGACTAAACCGCTGAACTGAATTTGATGAAAATTGGTATGGATATAGTTTGAGTCCCAGGAAAGGACATAGAATACTTTTAATCTCGGGCAAAAGTTAGTATCAAAAAATAAAAAAAGTTTAAAATGTTGTTGACCGAGCGAGCGCAAAGTGCGAGAGAAGCGTCTCTGTTTCAGCTTGGGCAAAAATGCTTTCGTGAGCAGGTTCGATAGTTTTAGGTTTTTGTTTATCGATTTAGTTTTCCAAAATTTTTCGAAATGGTGGAGATATGGGGGTTTTTGCGATTACAAACTTATTTGCGGTGTTGACAAACTGACCGCGACCTATGTCGATGTATAGGGATAACAGTTTTCCAACTGTAAAGTTAAGTTAGTCGCGAGGTCCACAGCTCACAGAGCCACTAGTTGTACGATAGTTTTTAAGACAACATTTAAAAGTACCTACCCTGAAGAAAGCTTAAAGATCCTGAGAAATATAATCATTAAGAGACTAAATCATTTAAATTAAGCGGGCGAAGGTTATAAGAATTTATCAGGGGACGTTTTTTAACGAAAATATTTTTTACTTCAACTTTTGTAACGTTATAAAAAGCAAGAGTAGGTAATTTAGTTTTATTATGAACATGAGTAGAGATATGAAATTAGGAATCAACTGTAAATAGTACTATGGAAGAAGTTTTTGATTTAACTCAGTCCTATGGCGGTAACTTTGTTACTTCTTAAAAAGCGGACGATATTTTAGTGCAATTTTATTACAAACTATAAATGCGACACCTAGAGTTCAAATAGCGTCCAGGTTTACTACAGTACTTCTTTAAGAGCTATAATACTCGTAGAGCTTCAACTAAATAATATTTAAATGAACATACCTTTTGATGCATTTGTCACTGTTAATATTTGTTATACTTTGCTTCAAAGGTACATGTACCTTTTAATGAATGTATACGATGTAGTGAACAATTAAATGACATCGTATTTCGTCCGATGAGTTCGTATTTATCTTGCTTTCTCAGTTTGCTTCTGTACTGCATATATAAGCTATTGATAATTGGGAAAGCAAGATCATAAATGAAATAAAACTGGGCAAGAACACGTCGAACTGTGCTCAGTGTAGGGTTCCGTTATCATTACTACAAACACAAAAAAAAATGTTGCTTTAAGTCATGCCACTTTTTACCTAAGTGAGCGAATTAGAAAGAGAGAAAGAGTCTTAATAGGACATTAATGCTATTTTTTTTAATTTTGGCTTTGTGCAACAGCAGTAAAACACAATATCAAATACATTATGCGCGATGCCAAACAGCGCATATACAGGCTGATCATACCTAATTATAAAACGTCCGGGGCTCCAGCCAGGCCAGCTAATCAATTAGCAGCTGTGTAAGCTATCTGGCAGATAGGGCGCACGTTTCTCGTAAATCGCCGAAATAACCGCCTATAACTGGACCGGGTTTCCATCGGCTATATTCAAATTAACTTATGCCTACTAAACTCTATGCTACATTTCAGGACCTCCGTTTGATATTGTATAGAGGTTTAAATTTCATGGACTATTACTATTCAATACTTAAACATTATTTATTTGTATAGTTGTATCTTTGTAATGATTTAGTACCTATATGTAATGGATGTATATATTTTTTCTCTCGTAGTAATTTTGACATGTTTTCCTGCTGAACTACGCAGATATTTTACATAGTGTTATATAATGCTAGAATAAGTAGTTTTATTGTCGTAAGACTCATAAGCTTTATTTAAAAAATGGCTAAATGCTGAGTTTCTTGCGGCGCTTTTTCTCATCAGTGGTCTCCTCTTGGGAAGCGCTGGTAGATTTTGACGTGTAAAAGTGCCCGTGCGGCCTACTTACTGAATAAATATCTTTTACCTTTTTTATCTTTTATATTTCAAGTCGTGAACGAGTGTGGCATTGCTATATACCGCCTTATCTTTTGCTTTAATAATGCCAAATAACATTTTTTCTTTAAAACAACTGTCATTTTAAGTCTGATTATTCGGAGAGCAGCAAGAGTTATCCCGTGAGAGAGTACATTTACGTGCGTGTATTTTGACATTGAAATTTCGTCGACGATGTAGGTTGGCTAGGGTTACCAATCAAACCGTTGTGTACCTAACTCTACCGAAAGAAAGTAGACTTGTTATTGTTCATGTGGCAATAGCATCGTCAATCCTTCACTTGATAACAATTGTTTAATTTTCATTGACAATTGCCGTCAAATTCTGTTGAGACATTATTTACTGAGTGCCTTTGTTACACAGGGAGTTCTTATATTATAAGCTGTATGTATAAACAGTGCAATAGATCTGAAAAGGACCTCCGGGTTTGTAAATACTTAAAACTCAAACTAAACTTAAACTCAAAACATTTATTTGACAGACACACTGCAACACTACAGACAACGTTCAATGGAAATTATGACAAAAAACCATTGTGGAACTAAAAAGATACACAGATATACTTATCTTTCACTCACTCTCATTTACGCTGTTATGTCAGTTTAACCGACTTAACCCTAATGCGAAAGCCTTTCTGTACATACTACTTTAGTACCAAATTCTACCAGTATTTTTTTATACCACGATGGTGGTAAACAAGCGTACGCTGCCCTCATAAGAAGAAAAGGCACACGTGCAAACGAATTGGTATTGCACATGCGACCTGTATTAACCTACACAGGGTTAAATATGCTTCTGTGAATAATTCGCAGATGTGCCCTTTTTTCTCACGAGGGCAGTACGGCCCGCCTGATGGTAAGCGGTTACCGTAGCCTGTGGACGACTGTAGCATCAGGTTTCACATGCGCGTTGCCGCTATAACCTGTATATAACTATTTTGTTCTAGCGACCCGCCCTCGCTTCCCTTTGGTTAAAGTTCCCCTTCCCATTTCCCCCCCTTAAAATTGAAATATCCTATTTTACTCTTCATAAGAACCTCTCTGGGACATCAAGGAATATTTGAAAAAAAAATTAGTCGCATTGGCCAAGCCATTCTCAAGTGGACGTAGCTTAGAAAAAAGGATCGAATTTAACCATTTCACATTTGTAGAATTTGACATTATATTGACAGCAATAGAATTGAAATTTAAATAAATTTACTTTGTGGGTTGAATCCTTTTCCTTAAGCTACGTCCAAGTTATAGCGTGACCAAGGGAAATGGGGATTCATTAATATGTTAAAATAGATTACATACTTACGTAGGTCGTTACGCTGCTTATTCATTACACCCTATCTTTTCAGCTCTCCCTCGTAGAGGTTTTTTTCGTTGGAAAATACGTAGGCACTTAACTGAAACCCTTCTCCTACTTTTTCTGTACATTTTGTACCATTTATTTACCTTATCTTGACCTTTCGCCCATCATCTCACAAACAGGCTTCCAAGGTTTGATAAAACTCCAGAACGAAGATGGTAATTTAACATTTAATCTAGTGAATAGGCGCAGAAAAAAGAAACTCATTTGGGGAACATTCTTTGCAGTAGTATTCTTTACCTCAACAAAACCGGTCAAGGGCGAGTCGGACTCGCGCACCGAGGGTTCTTCAAAAATATACCTTTTTATGTACTTTAATTTGTATGCAATAAAGTCCTTGACATACCTAAATTTAAAATTTTAGTACAGACTTTCAAGTTTTTTGTGAATTTTACGAAAAATAAAAAATTTTTACACTTTGTTTTATTTTTCCCGTAAAATATAAGTTCTTCAGAGATAAGGGGTCTGACAGTATGGGTAAGTATCACCATGTCCAGGATGACGAGATTATAGGTGATGGAATAAATAAATCTCTTAAACTTTTACTTGAATTTTAATTAATTTTATATTTCAATAGGTTAATACTCTAATACATCAATCTCATTTTTAATAAAATATAATATTAAATTAATATTTATTCTAGATTTTGTATGTCTTTAATTCAATCAGCTCAGACACTGAATCCCTTATCGATCCGCGAATCGATCATAATAATTTTGAATTTTGAAGAATTTAAATCAATAAAAGAAACGTAAGAGTGGCCAGAAATAAAATCAATAGATAAAGGAGGTTGTAACCACCTTGTTACAGGGGAACGGCTATTTTTTGAACATTTTTGGTTATAAATCAAAAATAACGTCACGGAAAATTATTAAAAAAATAGTTTTATAATTTGTAGATAGAGTATTTGATGAACAATAACGAAAAGCCAAATGTCGGGGGTTTTTATCTTTTTAATTAATAGCTATAAACCCGTTCACAAAAATAAAAATACCGCACCTTTAAAAACAAATTTGGTTTGCCAGCCATCTTCGCTCTCACCTCCGGAATTAACAAGGTTCGCCGTTGACGAATATGTCAAGGAGTCCTCCTTCATCATCATCATCATCATAATTACGTTAGTGGTAAATTCACGGAAGTCAATTTATGATGGTATTTCTAAGACCTAATCGAAAAACTCAGAGAATATTAGAGAATAAGCTAGCTGCTTATTAATGACTCGGTAATAATTACAAAGATGTTTTAATTAGGTCGCTCTTAGAATGTTTTCTTTGTTGGCTTTTGCAAGTTTGCGCCGAGTTTGGGATGAGCGATAATTTAAATGGGGCTGTTTGAGTCCTGTTTTAAATTACTTTAGGTATCTATTTAAATTCTGGTACTGAATCATATTTAACAAATGTTTGATTATGTTGAATAACTATGTTGTTACCCCCGAAAACATTAGCGTGTGTATTTGTGTATGTGTGTCTGTCAGTGGTATACCAAGTTGCACACAAGCTGTGTAAGAGCTTCTACAGCCCTTAAAATGCTGAAACTAGATTTATAATGGATGTATATGCTCTTATACAGCTTCTGTGGTACTTGGGATCGTAGCTTCTAAAATATGTTTTTTTTTTGTTTTGTTTAAAAGATTAAGTACCTTTTAATTTAAGAGTTTTCTTAGCTAAATAAGTTTGTTTTTTATCCGTTGGACTATTTAAGAGTTATGAGATCTAAAAGTAGGAGTCCTAATTATGTCGAGGGTTTTACTTATTTTGACGACGACGCGGTTAGCCTAGTTGGTAGTGAATCTGCCTATGAAGCTAGCGGTCCCGGGTTCGAATCCCGGTATGGACAAATATTAGTGTGATGAGCGCGAATATTTGTTCCTGAGTCATGGATGTTTTCCATGTATTTAAGTATGTATTTCTCTATATAAGTATGTTTATCGTTGTCTAGTACCCATAGTACAAGCCTAGAGCTTAGTTTGGGACTAGGTCAATTTGTGTGAGATTGTCCCCTGATATTTATTTATTTTATAGTTTCGCTACATACCTACATACATACATATATTACATACATACGTTCACGCCTGTCTTCCAACGGGGTAGGCAGAGACTATGGAACGCCAGGTGCCCCGGTCCAAACATACCTCTTTCGCTTCCTTTATTCATCAACCTCTTCATGCACATACGTCAGTTATATTTTGATTTTATTAGTTATAAAAAGTAATCATTTTCATTTATTTATTGTCATCTCGTGGCAGAAAATTTATACACATTAGGGTAAGTATCTTTGAGACTTATTCCTAAGATATTCCACGCGATACCCTGCAAGGGCACAATAGATTGAAAGTTTAAAAACATTTAATTGACCGAGATATAATAATATAATTAAATAATAATAATAACGAACAAAATGGATTTAATGTGTAAGGCTTAGAAATGTAGTAAGTTTTCGTAGTGTTCAGTCTAATATAAGAAGTAACTATTTTTGTGCCTATAAAGAAACACGCTCCTAAGTTCTTAAAGCCTGCCAAGTTCCTTCAGTGGGAGGGGTAGAGCTTTAGGTGTCATATAACTCTGTCTTTTTCACTGCCTCGAACTTGTTTTGACAGCTGCTTCCTCTGGGGTTCTACTTTGAAAATCGAATTTCCAAGTAACGTTAGTTCGATCCATTTCTGTCGATATGGTTTTGAATGACAAGTGAAAGAGATGGGGCATCCGAAGTTTCGAATTAAGTGCCTTCGTGGTTATCAATGATAACCACGAAGGCACTTAATTCTAAACTTTATCATCCTGTTCTAGGGTACATGACGTGCACGATAAATCGTATCGGCGCGCGCAATGTTAGTTTCGTTATCGCTTTTTCCTTTTAGAATTATATCTGGATGCACGGCAGTGCCCCCGCCAAGTCGAGCAAAAAAATGCACGGCCGTACCATCCTTTTCTTGAAGACATTCGGGCCATTTTCGACCCCCCTGTAATTTTTTTTTTTTTAATTTATCTTCAATGTCGTTGTGGAAAAAACTAGAAGCCTACATTTTCAGTGACCAAGAGGGCATCACATGTATTAATATTCTCTATCTCTCTCTCTCCTTATTTAAGAGCCAAACTCTTGTTGGTGGAGTAATCGCCAACCGTTCCGGTCTTCTGTCAACTGCTTGATTATTTATTGATTGTTGAATATTAGACACCTTTATTTCTATAATAAGTATATTGACTTGGCAATCGCACGGCAACACAATAACTTATTTTTTTTTCTTTCTCAGGCCCACTTGAGTGTCCCAACTGCTGGGCAATAACTTATCTACCTAATATAAATTAATTAGCGATTTGGAAAGGTATTTTCACGCAGCAGCGCTTTATTTGCGCTGAGTGATTGCCAATTCACTATACTTAAGTATTATAGAAATAAACATGTCTAACATTAATACATTTACAAAATGTAGGCTTTACATGAGATCTCACAACTTTTTACGGTGGAAGCATTACATTGCGAGACTTGACATTTTTGTACATTTTATGTTTTTTATGTGATCCCAATGTGGGCTACATTCCCGTCGTCGTAAAAACCTCTATTGACATTATCGCTTGGATAATGCCGAAGGCCGTGTAATACGTACAGCGTAATATTCTGGTTATCGACGCTCATGTGTGATGTATGCACGAACGGTCCATAAGTCCGCGCTACATCGACACACGGCGCGCGACACGTCGTATCGGCGCGTGCGATCTTGTCGGTTGTTACGTGTGTTCATGGAGTTTGCGATGGCAGCCATTTTGTTTTTCTGTTGTGAGTAAAAAGAGGCATATTATGCATTTTATTTTAGGTTGGAATAAAAATTATCCTCTTGTTTAAAGTAAAGGTTTTAAAAAATATATTTTGATAATAAATGTCACTTATTTATTTATGTTATATTTTTATAATTTATTTACAAGTAGGTTATCACGATAATAAGGTATTTAATATGACAGTAAGCGAGAGTTCACAAAAAAAGTGTACTTACACAATATTTTAATGATGAATCTATTTGTAAATTGGTTTTAAAATCAACCTGTTTTGCTAACCGCGTTATGATATTCATTAAGATTCCGTCATAAAACGTCATTATACGTCATTAAACGACATTTTTTACTAGTCAATAAAATTTTGAACGCCATTGATGGCTATAGCCGTCATGGTTGACAGCGTAAAATAGACCTAAGTGTATTTGAGAAATGGTTAACATTTATTAGCTAATAATAAAAGCTTGAACTTGTAACGCTACACCAACACGTAATACCCCCCACCCCGTAACTCAGCAGTCATAACTCATGTAGTAAATCGGGCCAGGCATAAATTGTAGCAAATGCGATGTTTTTCGGATGCTTTATGGCTTTCGAATAAACGTGTCGCACTTTGATTGCTCGTTGCTGCTAAATAAACCCGGTATCAAAGTTATGGTAGAGGTTTTGACGTCATAAACAGGAATTTTTGGTACAATACACAAGCAGATGAAACATGCTGTATAATACATAGAGAAACTCCGTTTACCTTCACTGCACTTTTGTTAGACAATCCACCTACATTTCAGTGATATGCATATATGTAAGGAGAAATTGTTGTGGTCTTAATAAAGATGCAAATTATACATTAAAAAATGTACTTAAATATGGATGCAATAATAAACTCTTTATTAACCCCTCGTAAAATTAAGCACAGATGCTCAAATTTTGTACGTCATTTTGTATATTTTTAGCTTATTTTTTTGGACTAACGACAAAAATATAATTTGGTAACTTACGAGAAATTAAAGTTAATTAACAATGATTAAGTAGAAATGTTGTGTCCTAAAAGCCTTTAATTTCTGACTCCCATCGAAACGCTTTCTTTTTAATCTCGCGATTGAATCGTAAACGCGCCGATATAAAACCGGCGCACCTGGCAGCCCGTTAAACTCATACGTGACCAGCGCAGGTGCCACAGCTGTATCGGATAATGCTGTACACAGGTACATGTCTGATACAATACCAGTGTTTACAGACATATTTGCGAGTAATATTTATTTGGCTCATGATTTAATCAACCTTTATATGTTAAGTCAGTCAGTGCTCTCCTCACTGTCACGGCAAGATAAAGTACAAACACTGGTCCGGTTTAAAAACCGGTGAAGAAAGTGACAAACTTATGTTATGTCGCCGTTCTATATGTCATGGACCGAGTGATTAATGCGGGCATTATTTATAATGCCCGCGCATTATGAATAATGGCAAGCTCGGGTTAAGTTAGTAGTAATAATTAATTATTATCTAAACTTCATTATTTATCACATTGGTTAAGTTAGGTTAGATTAGTATTTTTATTAAATTTGCCATCTCATATTTTAGTTCATTCATCATCATTATCAGCCGCAAAACGTCCACTGCTGGACAAAGGCCTTCCCCAAGGTTTTCCACAACAATCGGTCCTCTGCTGCTGTCATCCAGCGGTTTCCCGCGATCTTTATTAGATCGTCGGTCCACCTTGTGGAAGGCCTGTCGACACTTCGTCTTCGCGGTCGCCACTCTAGAACCTTTCCGCTCCAACGGCCATCGGTTCTACGAGCAATATGCCCCGCCCACTGCCACTTAAGGTTTGCTATGCTATATCAGTTACTTTAGTTCTCCTGCGGATCTCCTCATTCCTGATTGGATCTCGCAAGGAGACACCCAGCATAGCTCTTTCCATCGCCCTTTGAGTGACCTTGAGCCTTCTTAAATATGCCATATTTTAGTTCTTATTAACAAATTGCCCGGGCATTATGGAAAATGCCCGCATTTATCACTTGGTCCATAACCTATGGGTACATGGTATTATAGTATAAATAAAAACAAAAAAATGAAAATGTAATCATTTTCTGTAAAATATAATTCTGTACGTTCTCAGTAGTATCGAAGACGAGTAAGGATGGAATCTTCTTAATCTTAAATACTCCATAATATTAAAAAAAAAACTAATTATTTTCCTCAATATTAATCCCTGCGTATAATTACCAGTGCAAAGTCTTTATTAGTTGTAATTTTTTGTATTAATCATCATCGTTCACTAAAGAGCTAATTACTCTTACTTGTCGTGGAGTCATTTCCATTTTATTTTGATTTCCGAGCTGTAAAGTTAGGATAGTTAGGATAGTTAGGATAGCATAATAAAAGTATTCATCATCATCATCATCATCATATCAGCCGAAAGACATCCACTCCTGGACATAGGCTCCTCGAGGATCTCCACGACGACCGGTTTTGTGCTGCTCGCATCCATCGGCTTCCCGCGATCTTCACCAGATCGTCGGTCCACCTCGTGGAAGGCCTGCCAACACTTCGCTTTCCAGTCCGCGGCGGCCATCACTCTAGAAAAAAACCAGAAAAAAATATCAGTTTTTTTATTTTAAGACCCATTTATTTATTTATTTGATTATGCTATATGCATTTATATTTTGAATAATGGTTAACAAATTTTCTATTTCAACAAATTAATTTCCGCAGTTTCAATACTTTCAGTAAGCACATCCTGTACAACAATCGAACTTGTTGAATCTGAACTGTCTTCCGAAGCGCGACGAGTTCACCCGAGTTTGCCTGAGTTTGCTCGACTCTGGCCGAGTTCTCCCGAAGTTTGGCCAATTGCGACGATTACTGCTGTCTTACCAGCTGGTTAGCTGAATTAGGAAGCGCTTCCATTTTGAGAGCGAACAGGAATAATTAGGTGTACCTTTAAGGTGGCTTACTACCGAAGCAAAATAAAAAACAGAAGTAAAGGAGCAACCTAACCTTTCAGACTTTCAGAGATCTCTGGATTATTTACGTCACCTTTCAGCGTTCAGACGCAAAACAGAGGGGTGTTGTTTAACTTATCTGTGTGTCTATATCCTCCAGAGGCCTAACGTCCTACACATAGGACAATTTGTCAAAATGACTTTTAACTTTTGTTGACTGACATAAGATTCTGTTTCGAACTAACGTAATTTTGTGTAGGCCTCAGGAGGATATACATGTTCAAACCGAGTGGAGCTGTAAACAAGAGCAAAATGTAAATATTCATCAGAATAAACAGAATCCCTTTAAATTATAATATATAGCTTTTACCCTTGACTCCTTCCGCGTAGAAGTCGTTTATCATTGCTCTCTTGGGAACTCCAATTTTCCGGATTAAAAGTATCCTATGTCCTTCTTTGGGACTCAAACTATCTCCATACTAAATTGCATATACCTTACTTAAGAAATTATTGATTCCCCATACAAACTTCCACCCCCTTTTCCGGGATAAAAACCATCCTAAATCCTTTCCAAAAACTCGAACTATCTCCATACCAAATTTCATCTTAATCGGTTCAGCGGTTTAAGCGTGTAAAGGTAACATACAGAGAGACAGAGTTACTTTCGCATTTATAATATTGGTACGGATTCCATTCCACTTAGATGCTATCAAGTCACTACTAAATTACTACCTACGAAACAGATGCAAAGCGAAACCATTTGTCCGACATGAAAAGGCAAGCACTTGACCACAGCAAAAACGCCTTTTAGCAACCGTCGACATTGCCTCGACGTGGCCTCGACATTGCCTCGACTTGGCTTCTGCGAGCAAACGGAATAATTTAATAGAGAACTAAGTCAGCAGAGAATTCGCGGGTTTTACTGCATTACGTTTGCAAGAAGGCATTTTAATTTTCTGCCTTTTTACAACACATTTTTGTGCGGCGGTTTTTGTTAAGGATTTTAATAATAATATGTAGACAAGAGGTTTTTAAAATTGTATCTGTTTAGGGTAACGTGTGTTGATATTTTTGGTTACTGACTTAGCAGTAATCACCTCAGGGAATAATGTTTTATCAGTAGAACGTCTATCGCTATTATTACAGAAACAAAAAAAAAACCTGTCAAGGTGTGAGTCGGATTCGCGCACTGTGGGTACCGTACACATGTGGCTGGTTTTTAGTATTTTGTTGTTTTTCTATAGGGTTTGTTCTTTAATTATAGCCAATTTAACGCTTGAATGTTTTATCGTTTTTAAAATAGAATAAATAAAATAAAACATATAAGATATACTGCAAAAAAAGAATGGGATATCTTTTACGTTTCTAAAGATGCAGGTCTTTAAAGTCAGGACAGACGGACGGACAGCGGAGCGTAGGCTTAGTGATAGGGTCCCTAATTTTTAGGGTTTCGTACCCGAAGGGCGAAGGCACCCTTCGGGTACGAAAAATTAGGAATGACAAGAATTACGTAAGAGTAGTAGGTATATATTTAAATAAGTATGTTATAAAAATTTAAGGGATCAGGAATTCAGGAGAAATAAGGACAACATATTAATTAATACATTCAAAACGTTTTATTTTCGTAGTAAAACAATAGGTACTTCAGTGATATTGTTTTTGTTTTTATTTAGAATTATGTACACTTAACCTATGTTTGAACCAAAATATCTTGAGAATTTCTGATTTAGCCATTTCAGCTGATTTTAACGAGACATTGATCCAAAAAGGTCTCCAAATATTATTTTAGCCTCGTATATTTATCTCGCAATTATTTTCAGCAAACATGAAACTCGATGTCAATGTCTTATTAACAAGTTCCAACGCCCGTTTACAGGCAAGTAGGCTCGGATTAAGAGAGCTCCCTCGCGCTGCACCCGACGTGCATGCTCGTGCAAGTGCATCCATCGTCGGTATTACTACACGAGTGCTCGCATACTTCCGGAAATATGCGCTAGTCCGCCTGCACTGTCTACGGTACACTCAGCCGCGATTATTATTGAATCTTATTAAAATAACTAGTGACCCACCCCGGCTTCGCACGCGTAGCACTAAAATAATGTTCACGCAAGGCGCGAACTACACAGAAGCGACGTAAGGCGAGGATACGATGCAGAGCCCTTAGCCAAGATGTCCATCGTTAACTAGCGTTTCTATTCGTTTCGTTTTTAAACCAAACGCGTCACTGGTAGCTCACGTGACTCTCCGTATGACGTGATCTACCAATGACGCGATTGGTTTAAAAACTAAACGAATAGAAACGCTAGTTAGCGATGGGCATCTTGGCTAAGGGCTCTGGCGCGATACCGTTAAGACGAGGATACCCCCCAACACCGTATCCTCACCTAACTCGCCTTAGGGCGTCGCGCCTGCGCCGTATCCTTCTGTAGTCGCGTCTGCGTCGCTTCTGTGTAGTTCGCGCCTAAGGTTGCCCTGATATTTATTATACACTATTAACCTAGACAATTCCTCTTTCTATTGGTGAAAACAGTTCGAAAATCGGTTCAGTATTTTCTGAGATTAGCCCGAACAAACGCAAAAGTGAAGTGAAAGTTTGTATGAATCTTTGGAAGTTTGTGTTCCAATCACGCCGGAACAGCTAACCAGTTTTGCATAAACTTACTTATGTAATATGGTGAATACCTTTACTTAATGTTTTCTTAGGGTGTAAAGGGCTAAGCTATCTGTCATAATATTATCGCAAGACGCACTATCCCTGGCTGACTGTACACTCCCTAGTTCGCTGCGCAGTTTGGCAAACTTGTGCCTGCTACTTACCGCGGTGCTCCGATAAACACTCTGCCAGCTATTTACCACGCCGCCGCCTAACTTGACAGCGCTGTAGTTGCAGCAACACCCTGTATGGCACTATGTGGTTTATTTATACAAAAGATGCATAAAATCCCTTATGGCTCCCCTATAATCTTCACCGGTTGAGCTTTGGTAATGCAGAAAGTTAAAAAGTCTCAGAACTTATCTATCATAAAATAAATTTAATTGTTAGCTTAGTTGACCGAGCGAACGAAGCGTCTCCGTCTCAGCTTGGGCATAAATGCTTTCGTATTCGTCCGGTTGGCTGTTCTGTTCTCCTGTACAGGTCGCATTTCCCAACCGATTCTCGTGAAATTTTGTGAGCAGTTGCGATAATTTATATAGAATATTTTTGTTTATTTAGTTTTTCGAATTTTTTTAAAATAACGGAGATATAGGGGTTTTTGCGATCACAAAGGACCATGGGCAACTTTGTATGGAGCCTGGTTCTGAAACCAACAGAGCTGAAACTTAAGTCATTTAATAGGTCTTTAAATCTACTTTATTTCATTATATCGGCACAAAGCCGAATTCTATTGCAGAACTGAGATATTCATATTTAAGTCAGAGTAAATAGGATCTATTAAAAACAGGTTCTCTTTGAGAATACAAATTCAGAATTATTAGGGTAGGGTTAGTGTGTGAAATAAACATACGTTTTGTAGCACTTGATGGTTTTATTAATAAAAAAAATGTATATACAGCAAGTTGTTACCTCATTACATCAATAATTAAGTCATTTAAATGACCTGCAGGATGATTAAATGGTATGTGCCTGCCTAACCCTAAATACCATATAATAGAAATTATGTGTGCACAAGATCCTATTGTTCGTCTGCCAGTCAAACATGAACAGTAATAGTGTGGGATGGCATCGGTGCCAGTTTGATTTTATAAACATATTAAATAATACATATTAAGAGAGGTAATAAACCATACTTATACGAAAAGTGCCTACTTAGATTCAGAAGACGGTGGACATAAGCATGAATTAAGTGCGTAATTATGTACCGATCTTAGGAAAAGATTTATATTCATCTAACTACATTTAGTACCTATAAACACACTATATATATCGAAAAACATCATGCTATCAGAAATACCATAATGCATAATATGTTTACCCACCGGAACAAGTGCATTTTCCCGTAAGTATTGTGCAATCAGAGGTTGTAACTCAGGTAAGTTTTCTTCTAAAATATAATATAATAATAATAAATACCAGGTACAATCTCACACAAATTGACCTAGTCCCAAACTAAGCTCTAGGCTTGTACTATGGATACCAGGCAACGATATACTTACTTATATAAAGAAATACATACTTAAATATATAGAAAACATCCACGACTCAGGAACAAATACTCGCGCTCATCACACAAATATTTGCCCATACACCGGGGTTCGAACCCGGGACCGCTAGCTTCGTAGGCAGGGTCACTACCGACTAGACTAACCGCGTCGTCAATATGTCGCCGCTGTCGCAAAAACGAACGAGGACATAATACACAACGGCGTCCTTCTATTGCCATGTTTACAAATTATTATTGAGCTTTTTAACTAAGCAATATCAATTGAACACTTAAACGTTCCGATATCAAGTAACACTTGCACAGATAATATAGTTACTTAAGAATAGATATCTGGGTAAAAGAGATTTTAAATGACTCGATATAATATTATTATTGGTAAAATACGATATTCAACAAGAAATGACACCGAACGAACATAATTAATGGAATGGTAGGGATATCCTACCTTCATTTTTTAAATTGGGTTTGCTCAGTACCTACCCTCCAGAATATGAATATTCTCCGAATGCACTCACCCACCGTGACTAAAATACAAATATCTTAGTTCTGCAATGGAATTTGACTTTGTACCCTTATAATGAAATAAAGTATATTTTAAGACCTATTTATTGACATAACTCTCAATGCTGTTGGTTTCAGGCCCATTTTGACGCATGGTCCTTTTTTTTGCGGTGTTGATAATCTGACCCATGTCTATGAACGAGTATAGGGATAACAGTTTTCCAACGGCAAAGTTAAGTTTGTCGCGAGCTCACAGAGTCACTCGTAAGTATACGGAATGACTTATGTTGATGAGCTATTTCTAATTTGAAAAGGACTTTACCTACCAACGGTTTTTTCTTAACTTAAATTTCTAGGAAATATATACTAGTAACCAATGAAGAAGTAGTCAGCAGTTGGAATTCATAAGGATGCGTCTATTTTACGTCTGATTTTTTTTTGTATTCTACAAATTTATGTATTTACCAAATTATTTGACCATTATTTTACCTGGTGCGAAATAAGAATAAGACAATATTTGTTTGACAATATTCTGAGCGTAAAATGATAACCTTTTCAATACTATATCAACTAAATCAAGTCCACGACCCAACTCCGCATTTAGCCCAGTTCTGTTTAACCCTTCACACGTTCAATAGCCTCGCAAACAGGCTAAGCACCATATTGCTGAGCACCCAAATGGATTCCACTTGTCCCCGGCCGTGTAGGTGTTAATTCTGGTAAGCAATGCAGTGCTGCAACAATGCTGCAATCGTGTAATGCGAATGCAATTTACAATACGTCTCTGATTATAATTATATTTATGTTCTCATTCAAAATGTAATGAGGCTGAGAGATTAAGACATAAAGAAAGAAAGAAGAATGATGATTTTGATGAATAATGATTTTAATCGTTCGTATGTAAACTTTTATACTTATTTATGGTCATCATCATCATATCAGCCGAAAGACGTCCACTGCTAGACATAGGTCTTCCCCAAGGATCTCCACGACGACCGGTTTTGTGCTACTCGCATTCATCGGCTTCCCGCGATCTTCACCAGATCGTCGGTCCACCTTGTGGAAGGCCTGTCAACACTTCGCTTTCCGGTCCGCGGCCGCCACTCTAGTACCTTTCCGCCCCAACGGCCATCGGTTCTACGAGCAATATGCCCCGTCCACTGCCACTTAAGCTTCACAATTCGCTGGGCTATGTCGGTGATTTTGGTTCTTCTGCGGATTTCCTCATTTCTGATTCGATCTCGCAGAGATACGCCGAGCATAGCCCTTTCCGTTGCCCTTTGGGTGACCTTGAGCTTTCTTATGAGGCCCATTATAAAGGACCATGTCTCTGTTATATTTATGGTAGGTACCCTTAATTCAATTCAATTCAATGTTTCGACGAAAATGGCATATCTGTCCAAGTGCGCGGACAATTTTACCAACGTTAGTGTGAGTTTGTCGGTGTTCAGTTCTTGAGATATTGTTCGGTATTGGTTTATCTTTATTAATGAGAGAACTGTGGCGATAGTGTCGATCGCCTCACACTCCGACCACTCCGCGCCCCACTCCTCCACATTCACTTCTCTAATGAGAAGCCCAAGATGGCGGCCGGCTCAGCAAAGACGATCGACACGTGCAGCAACCAACACTTCCACCGCAGAACTCCAAATCAATAGATTGAGGGTACCCAATCTATTGACTACTTGCTCACTTGACATGACGTCACGTGCTAATTGTAATGTCAATAAGTTACCTATATCCTTCTGCGGGGCAAGGTCCTACCTATAGTACTAATTACCTTTGTTATTCAGACGCAGCTCTTTTAACAGTTGTGTAGTCATATCGTACCTTGGTCCTACCAGTAGGACTTATTACAAAACCCGCCATTTTGTTTGCAAATTTGAATAATAACTAATATAAAGCCCATGGTCCTCCCTGTAGCACTGTACCATATATACTGATTATAAATACGCCCAAAAACTATTGGTGCCACACAAGTACAATAAAATTTAAAAGAAGTGTCCTAAGTACTTGGGTCTGAATGAATATACAACAACAGTACTACTGGTAGGACCATGGTTCGCAGTGACAATGAGCTGTGTTTTACTTTGGGTCGCAGTAGGATATTTAAAAGTGCATAAACATACTGATTTCACCAGAATACGGCGGCTGCAACTCCCCTGACCATCGACACATTCGACACGGCGCACGCATTACTGCGCTCAGAGTAAAGCCTGGTTGACTGTTCCGTCTGTGTGTGCGTGGCCTATGGTGACGCTGAGAGATTTAGTGTTGGAGGGTAGGCCGCTGTTTTGTTATACCATATCGTTAGTATATTGTTAACTTTATGATACCTTTTATTCATTAAACAGTAAAGGCGATTGTATCGTAAACGTAAATGATGACGATAATACATAATATATTCATGTATACTAAAGTTATTAAACATACTTTACTTATGTATATTTAAATCGTAGTGTATACTTTTATTTTGCTTAATGTTATTTATTAACATACCCTTATGCCATGAGACTTGCAACTTTTTTTTTAAATTTTTGATCAAAGTTGCTGCGTCATATTCTATTGCTATAGCAAAGAAAGTGACAGCAGCACCTTTAATCAAACCTAAAAATTGACGTCTCTGAGTGCGGCCGTTAAAGAAGATTTTTTTAGCAAATGATGCCTTGTAAAATAAAAATAAAACGTTTACCTTCTTCAAATATTTTACTACGATACATATTAACTATTTTAACACTGTCTACATGTTTCCGATTTTCATCTTATAATTTAGGATATTATAGGCTTCGAAACCAATAACAATATCCAACAAACGCCCAATTTAACCGAACATTTCCCTCCAAACAGCAAAACCCTGAAATATTACTTTTGAAAACAATTACCACAGAATACAATTGGGAAACAATGGCGTGCAAACGATTAAGCCCTTTATATTGACAGATCGAGAGTAGAAATTAGTCCGCGATGTCGATAAAGCGATTAAAAACCAGCATTCATTGGAAGGGTGCAAATTTCTCATGGGAACCGATGAATTAGAATTGGTTTGTTTTTGTCTGATGTCGGTCTATCCTTTATAATAGGAAATTAAATCGCTTAAGTATTTTTTTATTCACTCCCTAAAACGAAGGTCATAATGTACAGTCACCACACGGGATTGTTGAGCCACCATAGAACCCTGTCATAATGACAACGTCAAGTCACTCAAAAGAAATTACGTCAAAATTTTCCGTCGACTTTCTGTGAGACGGTTCTATAGTGGCTCAACAATCCCGTGTGGTGACTGTACTTAGTCTTGGTCAATCTGAGTGTCCGTTTGTCTATCATGAGCATATCGAACTAGTGATCCAATTCCAATGCGGTTTTATTTGTTGGAAATATAATTTCCTTATTTAGATTGCGCTACATTCGCAGTCATTAGGGTGTCGGTCCACAACTTTACTGCCCAACTTCGCGCTCACTAGTTCGCTATAATGTAACAACCGAGGCTTGTCTTGACAAAGTTAAATTTTACTTCCTCGTCTCTAGAGGGAAGTTTATACAACTGTTTTGGTTTACGTTTTGGCGGTTTTATGGAGGGGTTTGTCCCCTCAAGTCTTTGACTTGGACAATTTAAAGGATTCAAGTTAAATTGGTTACTTTTAACTTTAAATGTATCGGATAATTGCAAAATGTTTAGTAGAGAAAAACTTCAAGTTTCATACTTAACTATGTACATTGTTTGATTACACTCTGGCCGAGTAGGTTTTGATGCGGTAAGGCAGGCTATTACAGTACCGTTATCTTACCTCGTTGTGGATTCCCGAATTAAAATAGCACATCTGTGTTTAGTCAGGGACAGGAAAGGAAATGAATTTTTTGCTGACTAATATTATACATAAAATTTGTTTACAAATACTAGATTCTTTATTTGCGATAAATATCGTTGGTACAAAGATCTTAAGTTATTTTACATTAATTCGACATATTTAGCCGTCGGTGACGGCATGCAAAAAATATTAAACATTTTAATTAGGTAGGTAGGTAACATTTTAACTACCTAGGTTAATAATGAACTTTTTCAGCCAGATGACTTTTATCAGTAACTCAGGCGACGGCGTGTTGAACCTCCGACGGAAAAAGAGGGGAGTATAAGTTTAACATGTCTATCTGTGTATCTGCCTGTGGCATTGCAGCTCCTAAACGGATAGACCGATTTTGATTTTTTTTAGAAAGGTGATTAAATCGAAAGTATTCTTAGCTTGATTTGATGGAAATCTGTCAAGCTATTTAAGAGCTATGACCTCTAAAAGTAGGGGTCTCGATTTTGTCGGGAGTTTTTTAACTCGGTTGGGTTAGGTTACTTTACATACACGTCAAGACAAAAGTGAGTCTTTTTACCAAGCAATAAGATGAATGTTTGACTGAGGTGAGACCATGATATTATTGCTTTTTTTTTAACCATGTAAAGAAGCCGTGGTAGCCTAACGATTTGACCTGCCGACTCTTAAGCAGAGAGTCGTGGCTTCTAACCCGGGCTCTCGCACCTCTAAGTTTTTCGGAATTTATGTGCGAAATATAAATATAATTTGTAAATTTACCATGAGCTTTTTTCGGTGAAGGAAAACATCGTTAGGAAACCTGCACAACATCACCTGCAAAGCAATTTGACGGTGTGTGCAAAGTTCCCAGTCCGCACCCCCTCTCATAATGAGTGGAGGCCTGTGTCCTTAAAAAAATTAAATCAAACTAAACCTCCTAAAGAAAATCCTTTTTTTTCGACCATAAACTTTCCTTGGACCACAAAGTCATTTTTACATACAAAACACGTTCTAATTACCCTTCACGTACGCAAACCAAATAAAACAAAACAAAAAGCTCCCAATTCCAAAACGAGCCTAATTATCAGGAACACGTAATCCCAGCATCCAACCCCAGTAAGCTTAAAATTGTCACGAACGTTATTTTGTAAGACATTCAAAGGAATCTCGTGAGCAGCAACCCTGCGCGTGAGGTTACAAAAATCAAAACTGTGTCTCGCTCTCACGCGGGTAAAAATGGGACGGTGATAGGTTTCGCAAGGTTTCTTCAAATGCGGGAGATGCGAAATAGGGTTGGCAGGGTCTAATCCTTGTTGATGGATCGCTTCGTGGTTTTTGCGCGAATGAAAACCTGGATTCGTCCCGTTTCCGCGCTTGTCATAATACTCATTATTATCGGGCTTATGTGACTAGAATAAGTAATTGTTTTAGGTGTTTTAAAATAATTAAAGATAAGGGTCGTTTTAAAAAAAATACATAGTTAAACGCTTAATGAAAACAAAATCACGATGCGTCCTTTGTGTAACGAAAGTTAGTCATACAAACTATATGGGTAACTTTTGTTACACAAAGGAATCAATTAAGTTTTGTTTTAATTAAAGCCCTTAACTATGTACATTTTTTGAAAATGACCCTAAAATTCGAAGGCGTGAAATGATAGTTTAAATTTTAATTAAAATATAAAATAAGTCTATTTAACTTAGGTGTGACTGGAAAAATGGCCGAAATTAAAAAAAAACTTAATTAATTTGTTTCTCAAAAGCATTTAATAAAATGTTTGATCTTAAGAATATAATGACAGCTGGTATTTCCTTCCTTAATATTTGACTTGTTTACGAAGAGGAAGTTCCAGAATAATCTGGTAAGAATTTTCCTTATTGTGACATGGAGTAAAATTTCTAGAAAATTATTACATTCAGCACTTTTTAATCCTTAAAGATTAGTTATATAGAAAAAATATGTAAATAAAAACACTAAATTATATTATGAACTAAAGCATTACAAAAAACAGTACCTTGTATTTAGTTAAATAAATCCCACTTAAAATCTAGCACCATGTTATACCCAGCGCCCAGCACGGTAATCATAACCATGTTAATAATTATAATCTTAATTGATAAAACATAAAAGAGTTTACAAGTCACAATATAAACCTCTAAGAAAATAATGTCCTTAAAAATATAAATCGTGGGTAAACCGAGGAGATACTAAAACAACCTTTTGATGACCCCATGGTTATCCAAACCAACCTACTTCACATCGTAAATCCAACACAAGTGTTAGAGCCAAGTTCTTAATATTTATATGACAAAGGCGAGCGCACTGTAGGCAATTCTGTCGATAAATGATCTCCCATAAAATTGGCGTAAGCTCGCCTTTCAAATACGTATTTAAATACAGCGAAAAACCTACTCAGTTTACAAGAAACAAGATCGAGTTTGGAATGGAATAATCATAGGGGCATTAGCATGTGAGTTTTCTGCCTTTATTACTGTAGATTCGTTTGTAGATAGTCGTAACGGCTCGAAGATATTTTAATCGATAATATCGGTTTGAGGTCAAGTGGACTTTCCGATCTGAGGATTTGGGTTTATGTCGATCGTTTGATCTATGCGTGATATGGTGGTGTAGAGATTTTTCTTTGATATAAAGATATAAGCCATGAATGATTTGTTCTATTCTATTCTATCTCTTTCTAGAAAAATCGAAATAAACATGGAGTTTATGTGGCCGCAGTGCACCCTGACGTCACAGTTCATGTCGGATCTCTCTATCTAATTAGCAGTTTTTAAATATTATATATATATATAACGAATACATCCGACAGAGAACCAAAGTTATCGACATAGCTCAAAGAATCAGCAAGCAGAAGTGACAGTGGGCCGGCCATATCTCACGAAGAACCGACAACCGCTGGGGTAAACGTGTTCTTGAGTGGAGACCGCGACTCGGCAAACGTAGTGTAGGACGCCCTCAGGCCAGGTGGGATGACGATCTGCGAAAGACTGCAGGCAGATGCTGGATGCGGCAAGCTGAAGACAGGGCGCTATGGCGCTCATTGGGGGAGGCCTATGTCCAGCAGTGGACTACTATAGCCTGATGATGATGATGAAATATTATATTTATTTTTTATATTTTTTGGTCCGATTTTAATTTTACTTTTTGCCTTCTCTTTTACGGTATTTTCATTTTTTGTTAAGAAATGCAATAAAAAAATTATGCATATTCTCTAATTACTAGATACTATATACTTCAGTGACTGACTGAGTAGTGGTATAGTAATTGAAAAGTTACCAAACCATCTACTTTTTCTTATCGTTTACTTTAAAATAATAATAATAATGAGAAATAAGGATAATTTTAAGAAGGCCTTCACCGTAGGGGTGAAACATGATAATATTTTTTTGATGCCTGTTACAAAATTTTATTTTTTATTTTTAACAACACTGAAAGCAAAGGTCCTGTTTCAAACACGATGTAATTAAATAGACTAGACAGTTCACTTCTAATAACATAATATAAGTAGTTTTGTTTGTAAGTTTGTTAAATTCAGCTTTAAGAGATTTTATTGACTCATACCACCACTATAGAACCATGTCGCAGAAAACGAATGATTTATTTTCACGTTTTTCTTTCCCGTCACTTGACGCTGTCATTATAACAAGAATTCTATGGTCGCTCAACAATTAAAGTACTTGACCGTAGGTACAAAACATAAATCCAACATGGCGGATTCCCTGCGATTTCCCTAGCTATCAGGAATTAGCATTTAAACGAGTTGACCTTGACTGGGTCCCATAAAGCGAGGCAAACAGGAAGTCACAGCGCGCCGGAAGTCCCGGCTGCCATGTTGACTACCGTATCTTCTTTTGACATGCTATCCCGGCGATATTATAATGCAGTTTTTTTGTTGTTGCTTTTAACTTTACGTATATATTTTACTTCTGGAAAAGCAGGTACAGACAAAAAATATCTGAGTGTCTTTATATATATTTACACTAATATTAAAATTAAGAATAGTTTTAAGACGTCTGGATTTACTCAATACAATACAATACAATACTTTATTCATAACTCCGTAGTTATAGTTCAATACGGCTAAACTAAACAAAACTTTATTATTTTTATTCAAATTACCCGTGCTCGTATTTTTTTAAAACAAAAAGCTACCGCCTTCCAAACCCCACTAAGAAGGTTAAAAGCTCAGGTTAAAACAATGACTGGTCCTCTTGGCATATAGCCTTATTTGATACCTGCAGGTATCAATCTCATAATTCGTGAACTGAACGTAACGTTTTTATTGGCGTTTGGAAAGTAATTTTTCGTTTTCGCTTTTTTGTTACCTGTTGTAATATTATTTTGTGATGTACTAAATTACACCTTCTTCATTGATTAACTAAAGCCTAATGTCATTTGCTCATCACCAGTGATCGGAATAGGTAGAGTATATTTACCTTAACTTGACGCTTGTTCATTCATGCGTGATTGAGATGGGAACACATTATTGAATGAACATGCATCAAGTTTAGGTAAGCACAAGTTCAAGAGAAAACAGCAATGTAGTAATAATAATCGGTTACACTGTCGTTTACGCTAACTCGAATGCTCAGGAGTTATGAACATTTTTATATATAAGTCCTAAACTGTTTGATAAAATTATTCTAATTTAAGACAAAAGGGGCCAAAGGGGATTATGCATAATTTAAATCAACACCCCGACGCCTTGACCTGAATAAATTTGGCCAATTACCAACTTTTTATTGGAAAGTTATTGGGACCCCTTTGATCGCGTCCCCAGCCCCTGGAAGCCATGTTTCATGCTACTTTTGGCCGGGTTCGAACTGAGGACTTATTTTGTTCAAGAATTTTTGTTTTCTGGTTTTTTATGCTTTTTCTGTTGAAAAAAATTAGTAATAAAAACTTTTGTTTATAAAAAAATTGGTAGCTGTAGGAAATGTTAATATACAAAGTCGCTCCCCACCAATAAATATATACAGTATCCACTTTGCGCTTAAAAAATTCTGACACGCTCCCATGCCCCTACCAATAGACATGTCATATATTTTGAACCTCTTTTCGTATAATATAACAGGTGTGATTGTACATTTTCGCAACCGCGTAACATCATTTTAAGTGACACTTTTTTGGATTGAAAACGCTATAATTATAGTAATTAAATTAATATGAATACGAGTATACGAGTACAAACACTTTTCTCAATATTATCTTTTAAGTATATCAAACTGACCCCGAACCCGACGAATAGGTACATGAAGAGGTTGATGAATGTAGAGGAAACAAAAGAGGTATGTTTGGACCGGTGCACCTGGCGTTCCATAGTATCTGCCCATTGGGAGACAGGCGTGAAGCTATGTATGTATGTATGTAAAAGACGAACGGTCCGTCTTTTTCTATCTCTTTCGAAACTTATCAGATCATCATATATTCCACTTTGTTTTAAACTGTCATCGTTATTGATTGTCATCCTTATAGTTAGCTCTCTTTCACTTGACAGCAAAAGCGTTATATGTATTTGGTTTTAAAAACGACACTAATAAAAATCTATCTCTCCTGTTCACACCCACTTTCCGTATTGAATAAAGCGTTCCCCGCTGGATGTTTATTTGCTATCTCGCATGATTGCCGTTGGCTCATAAAACGTTATGATACTGGAACAAATCGCTTTCTTTTATTGCAAACAAGGTTAGGGTGCATAATGCGATTCTATTTGTGTGTATCTTTTGTTATCTTTTGCGATTATCTTATCTTGTGTAATGGATTTTATGATGATCAGTTATGACATACTTAGCATTTAAAGAACAACTACCAGAAGTGTATTATATAAAAAAAATAATTGGTTATTTTGTTTAATTTATTGTGAGATTTTTTGTTTGTTTTTTATTTTATAGAATGATGTTAGAAAAATTAATGGGTAGCCTAATAAAAGAAGTACTTTGTTCTCACTCAAACATTCCTATTGATGCTGGGTATCGAACCGACGACCGCTAGCTACAGTCAAGGTTGTAAATATAGATACGTTCAGAGTGTTAAAAATATGTAACCACGATCTTATTACGGCGACATAAGATCTTGGTTACATATTTTTGAGGCTTTGGACGTATCTATGTTTATAACCTTGACTGTACATAGGGCCTCTTCCAACTATGTTTACTGTGAGGTCATTCATAATCACGTTACGCTCTAGTTTAAACAAAATAAAGAGTGCCTAGGTATATTAGTCAGAATTAATGTAGCTGCCTCACGAAGGAAAGATTTTTTAAATCGACTCAGCCATTCCAGAGGATACAAACAAACACACAATAATTTTATCTTTTTATAATATTAAGTATACGTAATACTACAAATGAAAAGAAACGTTAATTAAAGACTTAACAGCATCTTTATATACCAATTATAATTATAGTGAATCGCCTCCTATTTCAGCTTTTACGCAGAAAGAGCAACACTTATTTTTAAATAACTACTACGCTCACATTTAGCGAATAACAAATCCAATCCCCGCAAAAAGAAATCCCCGACATATGGCGACTTAAAACACTACTCACAGGTAAGTGAGTCGGTAATATATAGCTGTAATCGAGTAATTTGTCCTGGGAGATTGCTGTCATTTGTCTGGAGGAACACCCGAGCATCTCCGAAATATGGACGACCATGAATTACACGTATACGGAACCGTTTTTGTTTTTCTACACGCCCAATCTCCTCTTTCACGAGGAAAGGAGACGCTTTCAGGAGACATTGGTTTAGAGTTAAAAGATTCGTTTCGTTTTAGCATGTTTGCAGTTAAAAAAAGGAATGTTACTCAAGTCAGCAGTAGCTTAGCGATCTGGTTTGAGTCGTCTTATTAGGCCTATTACCAATGGGACAATAGCGCTTATAAACATTTTTGCCACGTCTGTTATTTGGATATATTAAACTTGATATTTTGTTTTTGAAACTATTGACGTAAAAAAACTTTTATTAAAAAAATCTTTGATACTTTTTTTTAACAAAACAAGCAAAGTTATTCTGTTATCGCATCGTCGTTCAGTTCTACTCAGTCGATGAATACCTAGCCGGCGAATTTACGTCGTCCGTCAAGGTGAGATTCAACTGCCTGCACATTCATTTAGTCGCTGGGTTCACAGACGACCAGCTGTGAAACCAGAATTATGTGTGATGGTGTGTTAACAGAATAATATAGCAGAGCCAAATGAAAAAGGCGTATAAATAAACGAATATGTTCTTTAAATTTACATGTTTTCATGCGAAAATATGAAATGCGTTCATAGTTTAATACATCAGCACGAGTTCCTCAACAAAGTTAAATCTGAAGCGAAATTCTTCAAAAGAAAATTATTACTTGATTCCTTAAATAAATATTTAAAACACGTTTTAGGCGTCGTCTCAACTTTCATCAATACGACTCCACATAATACATAAAGGACAGGAGAATCACTACCGATAAAAACTCTTTACGAATTAATTGAATAAAACATTTAACCGACAGTATATAGATCCCGTGATAAGGGCCACTTGCTATACAAAAATAGCAGGATGATGACTATCAACCTTATATACCCTATGTCAAGTAAAATAATCATACTTTCTACAGTAACTATTAAAAAAATAAAACCCCTGACAAAATAAGGATAGCTACTTTCAGAGCTCATAACTCTTAAATGACCCAATGGATTTTTATATAACCTAGCTAAAAACACTTTCGATCAAGTCGCCTTTTAAACTAAAAAAAACTAAATCAAAATCGGTGCATCCGTTTGAGAGCTATGATGCCAAAGCCAGATAGGTACGCAGATACACAGACACACAGATACATATGTTAAACGTAGAACACCTCTCGTTTCTGCGTCGGTGGTTAGAAATATTAAGTATAAGTTTACGTAATGACTACCAACGTTAAATCGTTTAAATTAACTCATTTTAACAAAATACTTGCAAATTTGCAAAGTAAAATAACAAAGATAATTAATAAACTGCGGTAAACGTTAACCGCATGCAAAAGAGTTATCTGCATGAATCAGAAAAGCAACCGAACACTCATTCATGTCAATACCAGGAAAAGGAAATTAATAAACAAAGGGATATTCACTGATTGATATTGTTAACGATTACTCGTATTTCATTGACTTCGTTCTCGGAATGATAATTTTGCTTTCTGCACCCATCATGATTTTATCGGCCTACCGTTTTTATAATTAACTTTATCTACAACTTAATGTGAGTCTAGATTTGAATGACTTGAAGAATGAATGTAACATATATATGGGTGGGAATGAATAATGAGAATGAAATGAAATATCGATTTTACGATTAAGACTAGGTACGTACTATATAAATTATTTTATTGCAATGAATGAAACAAAGACTCAAGTGTCCTTGGTTTGATTTCGCATACATTATTCATTTTTCTGATAGTTACTAAAAACAAATAAATCGATTACAGAATTATTTACTCAATAAATTTCATACGACAAATCTATCCAATTTTGCACCAATCCCGTTCCTACACCATTGTTACACGCATCGCTGCAAAAGTCCGCAACACATAAAGTTGTACCGGTGTAATGGCCTCCCGTGTACCGTAAACCGTTTATTGGCGATCACCTGATGACAAGGTTTATGGCTTGTCAGGATTTCCTGTATGTCTGCGTAATGTTATTTTGGTATGATTTACTAAACTAAAATACGAAGCGTCAGCGTAATTTTTCGGCAGGGAAATAAACTTTCGATTTGTTTAATTAAAAAGGAAATTATTTCCTCTCAAACGTTAATACACTGCAAGCGGATATTACGGGGGAAAAAAACATAATTTTTATATACTGATTATAAAGCTAATGCTGGTATTTCGTTGTTTATTTTATTAAAATGTCAAATAATGACCCTAACTGAAGAAACCAGAAAAGATGACTATTACTTTGGTAAACAAAATAATACTAATAAAGAAAAAACACAGTAAAATACATTTTAAATCTAATTTTAATTGCAGTAATAATGTCAATTTCTAAAAGTCTCTTTTCTATTTATATTTTCCTGTAAAGAAAAAAGGCTTTTGTTACAAATTGTCAAGGAAAGTAGAGTGATTGTGAAATATAGTTTCTCTCCCCCGAAATGTGTGTAAGAGACACGTGCTAAATATTAAAAACCATTTATTAAGGAAAAAATTCTTACATTTTATGACGTTACTTATCTATTGTATCGCCAACAAAAAAAGTTCCAACTTCCTCAAACGGAAAACTGTACAGAAATACATTAACAAACCACTTCTCAAATTCCTCTGTCAATAATAAAGAATAAGAAACAACGTTTCACGAACCGAACTTAACTTCGCAAACTCTTTTTAATTTAATTTCTCCAGACTCGAACCCGGCTAGTTGGTATTCCAGGCAGGCTGGCCCACTATTTATCCCTTACCCATTCTAAGCACGTAATAAATCTGTGTTATTTAATCTACTGCGAGATATCTATGGTCCTCTTTTTTTGCGAACGAGAATTTCATTGTGTCATATTTTCTTTTGGCTAAATAGTAGTTTGTGGGGCGTGTTCGTGAAAAGAATTTAATTCTTTAACGTTTAGTCAAATACTCGTGTAAAGATTACTGAAAGTATTAAAGGAATGTATGATTTCTCATTCAAGTATGTAAACACTTGTAACACTTATTTTGATGTTATGACTGCCACTTTATTTTATTTTAACGAATGTACCTATTTTGACGAACATAGATCAATGCATGTAAATTTTAATGTAATTTATAATTTACTTGTTTTATGCAATAAATAAATCTAATCTAAGCTACATTGAGAGACAATTTAATACAAGTACTCGTTAATGAAGCTTTACTTTTAGACCATGTGCTATGGATCTGCATCAACTTTCTATACTTACTTAAATACATCGAAAACACACAATACTCCGATAGGTACCTCCAAAGATATTTTTAAACCTCAATAAAATTAAGGTTGTTTTTAATAATAATGGAATCAAATTAAAAACAAAATATACACAGGAAGAGGACCCAAATTTGACATTAGTAATTATTTCAGCAAAATATAATCAAAACATATTTTCAATAGCAACAAAAATAGCAAATTCAAGTTTAATCTTATTGTTAATGTTTTGTTTTGCTATGGCTTATATTTCTCAAAAACCGATGCTACATGGTCAGTTCCTGTTACATACCCACATTGAATTCCGTCGAAATCCACGTAAATTGAATCCCAGCGTGAATAGATAATACGGCATTAAGCGTCGCACACGCACGCAGCGACAGCGCGCGTCAACACGCATTAGCATAATCAAACGCGCCGTGCGTGCGGCCCGCGCACACCATTCGAAAACGCCGCGTTTTTAAGCTTCACTATTACACACTGTTCAGTCTAAAACCCCATTCAAATTCAAACGTCAAATCGTGTGTCATCTAGCCTCCCTTATTATATCGTTCCTATGAAAAACGCCGGTAAAAACTTGACAGAACTGACTGCCCTCCAATAACTGACAGTATTGCTAATGAAACCATTCCGCCTTCCGCCGAAATCTACAATATAGTGCAAAGCTACCCTGATGCGTAAACCCGGGCAATATTGAGCCAATCAACGAGAAGTGGTTTCCAAGAGAAGTGCGTAAGGCCGGCGTCCACACCATCTTCTGCCAGCGCGTAACACCATTTTAACCAGGTACGCGATTTTTCCCTATTTTCCTTACTTATCATTATTTTTCACACGCCCAAACCTTTATTAGCTCTATATATCCCTAGGGCCAAGACTGGTTGCATTCTACGATATCGACTTTCGAAAACTGACGAAATGTATGGTACTACTATTTTTCCTCCCTTGTTAAGTTACAATAGCTAAAAATAACATGCATCACAACAGGCTCACGTCTTAAAATGATTTTATTTATTATTGTTATTCTTAAGAAGAATTAATACTTTTCTTGAAAATGCTCTTGTGTAATTCCTAAAAAACCCGCTTGCAATAACGCCGCGTTTTTTTTACAGTGCGAAACAAGTTAAACAGTAAACAAACGCCTAAGTTTATGCAGCCTCTCACCTAACTTAGAACACAAACAGCACAGCGATTTGATCAAACATTTACTCTGAAAAAATAAAGCTAAACGCTTTAACATTTCAATTGCAACATTTTATTAAACTGCTTAAGTTGTCTCAGTATTTTACTCTACAAGTTCACTCACAGTTTTTATAATTATTTAGTTTCATTTCAAAAGTGTTTCGTTTGATTATTTTTATCTTTGTTAAAACAAAGATAAAAATAATCAAACAATCAAAATATTAATTAAGGAACTAAAGTTCCTTAATTAATATTTTTATTTAAATTATACTTATTATTTTTAGCTTAGTAAATATTTATTACTTTTTCTACTAATATGACTACTCGTAATTAAATAATTAAAAAAACAATTTTCTTACTTTTTCCTTTCAATAATTTTATAAATCTCAGAATTGTTTTCGATGCTCATAAGACGAATTGTTAACACATGTTAAGCTCTGTTCTACTTTGCTCACAACAATCCAACATTAGCAAAAACCATTCCTAAAACCTTTAAGGTTTAAAAACCACCTAAACACGTAGGCGAGGCGTCTGCAAAGACGTTTCAGTGGATCCTTTAATCCATGGAGAGTCGTAATTTGATTGCTTGGATGAAATAGATTTCTAAAAGGGCGCAAAACTACGGGTTGCTACGTGACCGACAAAGGGTTTGTTTGCTAGATTTAACGTCGGTAGGTATTCTTTACGATAGAGGTTCGAGAGCCGATCAATAACTTACTTTGTACTGGTAAATAACGCTGGTAGCTTTGAAGCAAAATGACGTGTCTAACTAAATTAGGAAAAAGTTATCGAACGAAAATGATTTTATTGTATGGACAGAATTTAATGGGAACTAATTTATGTAGTGATGAAAATATTTTAGCATGATATTTTTAAAAAATATACATAAAAAAGTAAAAAGTAGTTGGTTTAGGTAATTTTTAGTTTAATAATACCTATGAATTTACTACAATTTTAGCTTTACTTTTAGTTTTAATTTATAACATTTAATACATTTGTGAAACAAACAAATACCGAAACAAATAAAAAAAGACTTTACGTTCAAAGATTGGGAGAGTTATTAAAGTTAGTCTGCAAAATCCACATCCTAAAAATGTGATTTTAGATGACTCACTTTATGAGGTGTTCTTTGTGAATTGTCTGCTACTACGAGTATCAAAAAGTGTTTCTTTTACGTGCGCTATATTGTAGATAAACTTTTTTATAGTGGCGGTCTTATGCTATGCTCGTATTTGATCACAATAACTAAAGTATGCTTTAATATGCTTTGATCTTATCTATCATTGTGAGATTTGAATATTACTGAAAGTGACAAAGCATAGCTGAACTAAAATAGGCTTATTGTGAAGTTATGAATTACGGGGTCTCTACAGGCCGGAAATTGTAATTATACAACAAGCTCAGAAGGCTTCCCTAGTTCTAAATAGCCAGATGAATTTCCAAAATCTCGCTAGCTAACGTAATAGAGACAATCGCCCACGTTGGGAGAATGCCTCGTACAAAATATAATTTCAATCGTTATTTTCAAATTATCCTTCGAACACCGGTATGTTTCCTATCTCCGATAAATTAATTTTGTTCCGGAATGGGCTTGTACCAACATTCTTTAGTTCAAAGGCATAAAAGTTACAAACGTTATCGAAAAAAGGGGATTGTATGACTCGTGGCGTTTTGAGGCTTTGTCCGCTTTTGTAGTTTGTCGATTTAACTAATACTAAAAGTAACTGTTAAGTTGCCAAACAGTTTGATCCCATATCCTTAAATTTTCAAATAAGTTTAAAATGTTTGTACCATTTTTTTACTTTTCATTACTTTACGAAGATACACAAAAGTATTCACAATGTTTACTTAAAACTACTATATATATGGCGTGCTTGCTAAGTTTTTCTGGGCCTGCGACGGTCTAAACATACAAGATGATTTTCTTCTTCTTCATGATTCTGACGGATATCCAGTGAAATATCCAGTGCCTCGAGTTATCATCGGAACAACAACTAAAAGAAGGCAGTTTCCAAAAATGTTATGATTTATTATTTTTCACATCATAAAGATTCATCACTGCGAGTTCAATGATCTATCATAAATCAAGAAATTATAGGCTAATCATTTGGACGACATCACAGTCAGTAATACTGCTAATTTTCTATACGGATGTTTTTTTTGTGATATAATGGAAAAGGTAATTGGAAAACATGAGTAAATACCTACCTCATCCTTTTGTTGTTACAAAAGATATTTTGATTATGTTCAAGGAAATACGTAACAAAATAATCGGTATGTTATTTATTATTATTTTATTTAATAATGCTGATGACGATGATAATGGTTCTGCTTAAATCAATCGTTATCATATTTGGATTATTAAAATTAAATGCAAATAATTCTCTTCACATAAATATAAGAATATGGCAAATCTAAAATACTAATAGCTATGCAATCACTAGTTTTGTATTGAATCAGGTTAAATTGTGATTTAAAGTTTTAGGATTTTTTTACAAAGTGCAAAATGCTAGACCGGTAGGATTAGCATATCACTGCTGGCCCTGAAAATCTCAACTCCCGAAAAATAAACTGTGAGTTTTCAAATAATCGGCCTTTCTGAGATAAAAAAATGAAACTTGATAAGGGATAAACAAACAAACACAATAATTAACATAAAAACATTCGACATGAGTTATATTATCGTTAATAATATGAATATAATATTTTATATAAAGTAATTTCAATCGTTACAATGCTTCATCATTAATATACTGGAGACAAAAGCATCCCATATTTATAATTACCTGGTTTATTTCGTTATAACCATTACAGAGTTCATCAACGAACGCATTAAGCAGTAATCACCCCACCTCAGTGGCCACATCGCGCAGTCCCACTTCATTGTTGCTGGGTGTACCTCAAGGCACAGTCTTGTGCAAATTGCATTTCCCAGTAACTGTTTCTGACGCACAGGTCAATGAATACAATGTCTCTAGTCATTACTTGAATAGTGCTATTGCGGTAAATAAGATAAATTGTTACAGTTGTATAAGCCAACTGGGAATGGACAGTTTGTTGACTAATAAATAGTAAATTACTTACGTTATCAACGTTTCCTCAAAATGATGAGTTAAAGATTTCATCAAACATGCTTGCTTTCGACAATAATTGAATCAAAAGAATTTCAATTTTCAGTATTTGCAATAGCAGTGGTTTATTATTTTAAAAACCCTTTCCTTTTTAGGGTTCCGTACCCCAAGGGTGCCCAACGGGACCCTATTAATATGCCTACGCTGTCCGTCCGTCTGTCTGTCCTAACTATAAAGAGCTGTATCTTTTGAACCGTAATAGATAGAGAGTTTATTTTTTTATCAGGATAATTATGTGTTATTACGGCGGATTTACTGATAAGTAAAAAATAATAATAAAGTGAAATAATAAAGGGATCCACATACAGGAAACGTTTTTTTTTTCAAGGTATTTTTATTTTTGTTGTATCATAAAAACGGTCTTGTATGGTTATAGAACAAAACCCTATTTAATAACAACAAATACTAAAAACCAGCCAAATGTGTACGGAACCCTCAGTGCGCGAGTCCGACTCGCACTTGCCCGGATTTTTCTGTCATAGTGTCGAAGCGTCTGTTACAATATTTTTTCTGTGCCGTTAAATTATTTAATAAAATATACCTTAGAAAAATTTAAAGCAATTTAACAAGAAACCGTCAGAAAGCAAGAGTATGGCTGCAACTAGTTTATTTCTGATATACTTTATATCTGTGATGATCGTGGTTAAAGTAACGAGGAGCCACGTATTTCCGGTCGTAATTGCATTACGCGGACTCTTACCGATTTGCGCCAACGTGGCCGGAGGCGGACGGTAACTGGATCACGATGCAGGGACCAGGGTCTAGTTGCATGTTATCTTATAAACGGATTTTATTTTGTTACTAGCTTCTGCCCCCGACTCCGTCCGCGTAGAACTTTTATATTTTCCGAAATAAAAAGAAGCCTATGTGTTAATCGAGGGTATAAGCTATCTCCATTCCAAATTTCATCTAAATCCGTCCAGCCGTTGCAGGGTGAAAGAGTAACAAACTAACACACTCACACAATATTTCGCATTTATAATATAAGTAGGATATCTAAATATCGTTCTTCCCGACGCAAAAACAAGGGTGTATTAAGTTGAACGTGTGGTGAGTATCTGTGTTTCTATCTGTGGCATCCTAGCTCTCAAACGGATGGACCGATTTTGTTTTATTTCGTTAAAAAGGTGAGATAATCGAGATTGTTCTTAACTAGTAGGTTTCATGAAAATCCGTTAATCCATTTAACAGTTTGAGCTCTGAAAGTAGAATTCCCGATTTTGTATGTAGGTATGTTTGTAAATAGCTTATTGTACAGTCAAGGGCATTAATATCTATACAGCCATCGCGTCAAATATATGTATACATGGACCTTATTGCCAGTGGCATAAAGGCGTATAGATATTTTTGAGATCTTGGGAACGTATATATATTTACACAAAATACAATCATTTTGTCTGGGTTTTGTATCCTTTATTTTTTTTTGTATAGAATAAGCAAACGAGCTCACAGGCAAGCTGATTGTAAGTGGGCTCTAAGATCCATGAATATTTTATTTATTTTTTATATTTATGAATATGTTTATTTATTTGGACTAGTAAACAAGCAATGCCTTACAGTATGTTTTGACTGTTATGAGCATTTTTGACTGTAATTTAAGTATTCATTATTGAACTTAGTTAAGGCCTAATCACATTTCCTACATGCTGTGACATTCCATCATGATGTGGAAATCTATTACGTCTATTTTAAAAGTCACGATACGACGCCGCGTTGTGCTACGATATGCACGGCACGACGTCGATACGATACTAAACAAACTATGACCCCAATTAGGTATATTACGATCAGAAATAATTATGTTCATTGAGACAAATCTCCGTGCAACCGCTATTTTTATTGTGTATAACAGCTACATACTGACATTTCATACAAAAAGGTAAGGTATCATAAAGGTGTGTTATAATAATTATTATTTTGATGATAAAATAATTAAAACTCCAAAGTACATGATTGTTTCCGAAGCATAACCCTTACTGAGATCGTAATCTCTTTACTATGTTCAGTAAAACTAGGTTTAATCCTACGTCGAATCGTTGAAAAATTAGATCGTTTAGTGTATCCGACATGACAGTTGTAATTCCATCGCAGACGTACAATTTACGGGAAAAACATGTTTTTGGATAAAAAAAGAACAGTGTTTTAACCTCGATGGTCAATTAAGAAGTCTAATCAGAGGAAACGTTAGTGGGTCATAATGTTATGCAAATCTTGTTTTTAAACCATTTGATTGTTTCATAATAGTTATAACTATTGCAACATAAAAAGCTTTTAATTGCTTGGGCTTTTACAAACTTTATGAACAAAATAAACACATTAATTAGCTTTTCTATGGATCAAGCTGAATCTTTTCGGCTGTGGGACATTTTATTATGATACTTTCATGTATTGAAGATTACTCAAGGCGGGTGACTTAAAATAGTTATTTGTTATGAAAGGCGCTGCAAAGTTACTATTTAGCGCGAGAACCAATATTAATTCGCGAGTCAGTGAAGGATTCTAAAATCGAACCACGAGCGCAGTGAATTACTTTGCTGCCGTGCAAAACTCACAATGTTTCACCTGACCGTAGCGAGGAAAAAGCATGGTGTTGGAAAAACAATTAGGTACACGAGTGCCACATCAGTCGTGACCATCCTCGCGCCGCACCGCCGTAGTGAACTTTTGCACGCAAAAGACGGCTTTTTCGAGCTGGTGAGGTATCTTTGTGATACGTAGGAAAGGCGTGAAGCCAGTTACAAAACAATATTTGGGGTGATATGAGGACGATGAAAACGTCGACATCTCGCTGTCTCATTATTTTCTATGACATATTGGTTGTATGTAACGTGTAAGTGTAAGAAAACTAAATGAAAATTGGTTCATCCGTTAAGAGGTACTTATGCCACAGACAGATGCGTTGGGGGTTAAACTTTTTGCTTCACCGTAGTCGGGTAAAAATTCTATACTTATATACCTGAACTAAATCGTCTACCAAGTTTTTTTTTAAATTGACTTAGACAAACAGGCCACCGCCACCTATGGACATTTGCAACACCAGAGACGTCACTAATGCGTTGCCGGTCTCGAAGTAATTTAATGACACCCTTTTTAAAAAGCGCCATATTGCAGCGCATTGCGAAAATCTCAGCGGGAAGTTCATTCCAAGTTCTCAAGTTCCATAAAGATCGGATCTAGGTATGACCTTATTTTTCATAAAAAATTATGAAAGTGATAAATTATTATTTAGTTTAGTTTAAAATATTAATATAAAAGGTCAAATAAGGTAAATCAATCATTTAATAAATAATTAATACTGAAGCTTGTAATATCAAAACTACGTCGACAGACCCGATTGACTGCGAAAAGATTTTCCTCAGATTATTTCTGATCTGTAACAATTGCCGTCCATACTAAACTTTTGTTATCAGGTCATCAAAATCAATTTAGAAACTTTTCACGACGGAACCGACTGGAAAGATAAGACAAAACGGATTCAACTCATGCTGTATTACAAAGTGTCGAATCCAAACAAAGTTACGCTCTTCAAGGTTCCGCAGTCAAACTAACCGTCCGTGTGTCCGTCTGTGTGTCCCACTCACTTCTCAGAAACTATCAATGTCACAATGCTGGTAAAAGCTACTTTAATTAATAAAAAGAAGTTTCAAACTTCTTTTTATTCTAGACACCACGTCATCATCGACGTAATTGTTTTTTTTCATGTTTATTTTTAATCTTCTTTGTAAGGTTGGAAGAGATCGCTATTTAGCGATAAGACCGCCTGTTGACTCACCATTGACCGTATGTGGTGTTCAACAAAGAGTTATTGTATTGTATTGTTTCCAGATGTTCCCAAAACGAAACCCAAAAGAGACTTATCTCTCGCAACCTGTTTTATTCCCCTATTTCTATGATTTTCGTAAATATCATCAACAATGCGCCTGTTTTACCGCCTCTTAATTCGCAACTTAACAAAGTCTTCAGATATATTTGCTGGAAACTCTTCGTACCTAGTCCTAAGATAAATAAATTTCGAAACTGGAATTGTTCGCGCGGAGGCGTGCCGTAGACTTGAAGGAAATAATTTGCCGTTTCCGCCGTGACACTGCTGTATCCGGTTTTCATGTTGACTTTTGAAAAAAGTTGCAATTAATATTTTGAAATTCTCCAACTAAAATTATGCCGGCCCTTCACTTGGCTGAATTTGTCAAATATTGTAGTTGCATCTCTTTCATTCGATATGTCATGCAAGGGATGCCAAATCAATATTTGGCAAAAATGGCCAAGTATAATGCCGGCATTATACGTGTGAGTGTGTGTTTGTGTTTCAATCACGCCTAAACAACTGAACGGATTTAGATAAAATTTGGCACACAGTCTTTATCCTATATTGAAAATTTATAGTTCCCGAAGAAAAAGCGATAAACTACTTTCATGCGGACGGAGTCGCGAGCAAAACTAGTATGCCATATTTAAAGATAAGAATATAGCAATAAGGATTTATTATGTTTCGTGTAACGTTACACGAAACATAATAGGTCGTGCGCGTTCTCATAATAATTCTCCTTAAATCACTTCTTTGTGATAATGTTTTGGGTCCCTTGGCAAAAAAAGATATAGGTAATATAATTTTCAAAGAAAACTCGACACGTAATATAATAAGGCAGCAATTTATTAAATTACTTACAAGATTAATGCAAAATATCATACATATTCTGAACCTTATAAAGCATTTTCTTATTACATTTTTACGCTGAGATCTGGAGCAACCTGTATATTGTATGTTATACTCGTACCACATAAAATTTCGCACAAAACCAACTCACTTTCGCGATTATAGTATTAACACTTTGGCGTGCACTACCGTGATTAGTGATCAATTAGCCATACAACTTGACGTCTATAGACGTCACCGCCGCTCAATGTGTTAAGTAAGGATTATTAGTTGCGTGTGCGCAATCTGCGAAACTGTATCTTAAGATGGCTATACTTTACATTATTATTAAACGTACTTTATTCGTGTTTCAGATAAGCTTATGTCTCTCCTGCTAGATATAAAAAACAACGTACCCAGAAAAAAGCTTCATATTTTCCCTACATCGTTACACATAAAGAAAACGCGTATAGATATACATACATACCTTATGTTTGTCCCATTTCGTTTGTAGCTCGTGATTCACTGTATACAGTATGAATGCATGATGTATACTCATGTACCTTTGAAAAGCTAAAATGACAGGCCAAATAAACAACTCCAGAACAAGTCACACAATAACCGATACACTAATAAATCAAACGGTTCCGACATGTACGGTTTGCAGGCGAATGTAGTTCTTATAGCTAGTGGATAAAGGTGGGAATTGTACGAGTTGTTTATGAATGCAGGTCGGAAAATGTTGCTTTTTTTGGGGAGAACAGCACAGTCACTAACAGGGTATGTTTTTTAAGGTGAAATAGTTTTTTTTTTGTTAAGATTTAGTTTTATTTTTTGGTCTAGTTTTGTTTCTCTTTTTTTATTATTCAAAGTTTTTAATAAGTATCAACAGTTGTAATTTCTTATGTTGCCCAACTTGTGCCCTAAGTTAGCATCAAATATTATTCTTATTTTATTTATAGTTAGTTATATGTGGTAATGTATGAATATTTTCATTAAAAAACTAACGTTCTTGTTTTTACACGACTGTCCAAAAAAAGAAGTGCATGGATTTTTTACTGTTCATTTATGTAATACAATACTTTTTATGCACGCCACAGAGAACTGCAATTAAAACAAAATAATATAAAAATAAATAATTCATGTAATTTACAATATTGCTACTTCAGTTATAAAGTCAAGCTAAGAACAATCATCAAATTCAAGAGATAGCCTAAAGGTTACACACGTTTTAATTTTTTATTTCTTTCTTCTTTCTGACCACATGACCACTTACGAGTATCTTATCACAAATTAATTCAGATCTCCGCGATCGATAAATCAATCAGTTTCTATTGTAACAACTACAGTTGCTACAGTATTTATTTTAAAAACCTAACTAAAATAGCAACTTACTTCAAAATTGGCTTAAACTTGCATTATATGGAAATGAACGGAAAATGTTAAAAAGTTTTTTTAATAGCGAAGGTGATCGCTTTTAGTCAGGGTAGTCTTCTATTTTATTTTATTTTTCTGTAGCCTACACAAGATGTCCCACTGCTGGGCAAAGGCCTCTCCTCTTGATCTCCACAAGCCTCTTGTCGGTGGTTCTTTCAGCCAGTTGCTAAAGAATGCGTCCAAGTCGTCCCGCTATCTCCGTTTAGGTCTGTCCAAAACAATCCCGCTCGTGAAGCGTAGCAGCAATCAAAGTTGACCAATTTCAGCCTGTAAACAGTCTGTCCTCTCTGCCCACCCTTTGTAAAAGGAACTAGCAGGACAATTGCGTCGGAGTCAGGCTGAGAATAAATTGTTCACCGGCTTGCTATGGATTTACGACGTATATTCACGCTTTCTTTGTCACGGGGGTAGGCATTTACATAAGAATTGATTTTTAAAGCGTTCACGTCGATCGTTCTTCGATTTTTTTAAGAACGAATGAAGCGATATTGGTGCTTGCCACGCTTTTTGAAGTGTTTTTTTATTTGGCCTAAATTGGGGTCGGAGTGTGAAGCAGTTTTGGTAATGTGTGAAAAAAATTACTTGTAATATTAATACTTGAACTTCTACGAGTATGCTTAAGTTGTTTTTCTAAAATATTTAACGTATTCGCTGCTGTTCCATTTGCCTGTCTTTTCCCAGATGCAGCATCTTCGCGATCAAAACACTTCTTCCCTTATCTCATGTTGTACAGACGAGTCCTTTATGATACACTTCGATCCCGATGTTTTGTGCTTTAGGGAATACGCATATTTTTTACTTCAATAAAATTAATTTATGTAACAAACAGTACAAAAAAAAAAGATTAAGTAATCATAAAAATAACCAAGATATAAGTTATCAAAGATTTGTTTCTATCTTTTTATAGCAAAACAGAATTTTATCTTAGAGTAGTGAACGCTGATGGCACTTTCCATGTCGGATCTTTCCGTCTAATTAGTAGTTTAATTTGAAATGCTTATCTGCATTTTTTGGCCAATTTTCTTTCTTTTTAACACCGTAAGAGCATCCGATAATGTACTTAAGTTAGTAAAACTCAATGGAACACGGCGGCCGCTGGGGTTCGAACTCAGTATCCTACGATCTCGAGTCGACACTCTAAGCCACTAGTCCACCGAAGCGCTAAGTAGGTAATAGTCAGGAAAACGCTTGTATGCGTTAAAATACGCATTGATCCCAAATTGAAGCAGTTTACCCCTGCTAACTCTATAGACAATATACAATATTTAGGTGCCGATTGATTCAAGTAAATAATTGCCTTCCAATAGATCAGTTATCTATAACCAAAGCACCATGTAACCGCAGTTAGTAATTATCGGTAACTGATAATCGGATACGGATATCCGGAATACGCGTGAATAGACGTTCATTGACTCCGTTTGATGATATTAATCTCAAACTTGACTTTAGGGAGAATTTAGGGCCTCTGCCGTTTGAGCGAAATATGTTTGGTCGGATGTATTTCCCAAAAAGGTATTTCCCGCCGCAATAATAAGCATTTTATGGTGCTCACAACCCTGACCTAACATCCGATCTAAATAGCTTTTTGGGAAATGAAAATTTGGGAAATACATTCAACCAAACATTATTTCGCCGAAACAGCAGGCACCGAAAAGTTTAACTTTTCCATTGTATCTCTTTTAAGATTGTCTGGAAATCGCTATCTAGCGTAAGACCCGTGTTGTCTGCCTGTAATACTAAGTTGTACCTATTGTATGTTATTTGTATGGTGAACAATAAAGTGTTTTGTATTGTATTGTATTATTGTTTCGCTTTTTGAGAACATCGTGTAAAATGCGAGACAAATACACAGGATAATATGTTATAGGCATTGTAGTAGCATTATCATAGTTATTTCTGCTGAGCGTAAAAAATGTATTTTTTAATAATTTTACTGAATATGGCGAGTAAAATATTTACTACAAGGAGAAGGACTTTTAAAAAGATTTGATATTTTAATTTGCGAAGGAATTCAAAGGAAATTAATTAATTTACAAAAGCCTAAGCCTTAACTGAGTTATTCATATCTTAATTAAGTAAGCTAAATGAAATTTAATACGTCCTTTTACCATATTTTTATCAGCTTACTTTCTTGTTCGTCTTTTTGTTTATTTATTTGTCTATTTTGTACAAATTACAAAGATTGAGCTTTTATACATAGCTTTGAAGTGGGTCCATATTGGATTGCATAAAGTTCAAATGACTCAAAATTTTAAGGTACTTAAATGCTTATAAATACCGTCACATAAATTCTGACATTAAAATTAATATGCGCAGAATCATTTATAACAAGTTACTTATATGAGCCAAACTTTTAGACGAAATATTTTATGACTGTCGAAAATATGACAATAGTAAAGTGGTTATGCGAGCACTGGACAGAAATACAATACTGGTATAAGAATTAAAAACCTGGGGTTTTGATAGGGTTCCGTACCTTAAAGGGAAAAAAGGAATCCTTAGGATCACTTCGTTCCTGGTCTGTCTGTCTGTCTGTCAAGACCGTTTTACTCAGGAACGCGTGGAGGTATCAAGTTGAAATTAATATCAAATACTCAAGACAAGTCCCTTTAGAGCTGTGACAAAATCAAACTTCTAAGTAAACGCTATCAAAAGATACGGCTGTTTATGCCGCATATTCAAGGGAATCTCAAGGGAATCAAAACCAATAGGGTACTTCCCGTTGACTTCGAAACATGAAATTTGGCAAGAAGCAATGTCTTATAGCACAAATAAAGGAAAAAATCCGAAAACCGATAATTTGTAGTTACATCACATATAAAATAATCCCAGTATAAACTGATACTCACTTATTAAGAGTGCATACTTAGTGCGTGTCAGTTTATACTGGACTGTCTATTGTATTCCCGTGATTTACGAACAATTTCGTACCTACAAGTTTGTGCGGAACCCTCGGTGCGCGAGACCGACTCGCACATGACCAGCTTTTTAAATAAGTTATTTGTTTAGCATATATCTTGATATTTTAGTAACACATAAAAATCACTACCATAAAGCGATTTACCTATACCATGTTATCGCCCTTTAAGTCCCCACTAACACTAGCCCCGTTATTTTTCACCTGTATCGGAACTCCACATTAGGGTTTGGCCACGACTCCACACAACCAGCGGTGCGACGAGCGATTTCCTAATACATTGCGTGTAATGCTAACTAACCGCAGTTCGGTGAGCGTCTTGACCGCGCAATGAAGAGATAATTCGCCGCCGCCGCCGCTCAAAGTCCTGGCCGGGCCAAAGCCTTCGGGGATGTTATCTTAAAAAGAATGGCCGTCGCAGACACCCTTTGTACGATTCAAATTGAATGTATCCGATTTGTATGCAGATAATATGTTCACGCTATCTGTTTTGTACACGAACTGGGATTTGAAGTGTGTTGTGGGATTTCGTTCATTTTAAGACGCAAAGCTACCTGTCGGGTAACTGTCAAAATTTAATACGTTCCAGTCAGAGAAAGAGACATATGACTCTTATAAGCCCATTGAGTATATATACCAGAAGATGCCTTACGCGCAATTTCCTAACCCCAAAAGTCTTCGTTTTTTGGGGGAGGCGAGGTAACACACATCTTAAACCGCTAACACACAAATGCAAAAATTGCTCTATTCCTACGCACTTACACCAATAAAAACAGAAATATCTGCTAACTTAAAGTCACGCACGCAAACCAACAAAATATGAGTAATCAACACGTGCGTACATGAATTACAAATTGCACATGCACAAAATAGCAACCGAAGACATAATGTTTGACCTATTCTTATTTTTTGCATTAATAATGAGTTAAAAAGAGACGTGCACCTTTTTTTGAAGGATTTCGTCCACAAATTATATACGAGTTATCGAGCGATTTTATGCAAGCCGTTTATAAATCGATAATGTTATCCATATATTGGAATGCAAAAATAATACACAAAAATACTTGAAATTTATCAAAATTACTTCGAATTTTATGCGTTTTGATTTTTGCTGCAAGCTAACATAACACAACAAGGTATTTTCTTGGAGCTTCTAACTCTTCGAAGACGCTTTTGATAATGCGAAATAATCGACTAAATGGGTAGTTTTTATAAACGTGCAAGAACATGTGACCTTATACCTCGGCAAAGGGGAAAGTCTTGGTATAAATGGTCGGTAGCTTAGACCATTTATACCAGGAATTTCCCTATCATTATATAAAACAATAATCATTTGACGGGTTTCCGTTTATTTAACTTTATTAAAGTAACTTTGGCAAATGTATCATTTTACAGACTTTTATTTCACGAAAACGTATTTGTGCTCAAACCGTTACATCATAGGAAACAGGTTATTATAGGTATAAGTACACAAGTTAGATAAGGTTCAATTTGGGATTACAAGTCGCGGCGAGACGCCAAATGATGATCTCATTGAACCCGGGTTCAATGTCAGTGCAAAGATTTGTGAGATGATCCCAGGGCTTGTTAAAGTTACTAGATAACATAATAAATAATAAAATAACATTACTTAACGGTAATTTCATAAAAATACATTGGTAACGGTATAAATTTAAATGTTATTTGATACAGTAATTTTATTACTAACTTTAATTTTCCTGTTAATTTTAACAATAGGCCGAGGCTTGGTTAATTACTAGCAAATGATAACATAATAAATAACATTACTTAACGGTAATTTCATAAAAATACCGTTAACGACCGTTAAATGAAAGCCCTGGATGATCCATGTTTATTGCCTTCGAGTGTTATACGTTGAATTTCTCAAATTATAAAGCACCAGTGAATCTAAAAGACTTCTTAGGTACTATTAATTTAGTCTGAAAGAAAATTAAATAAAGTCTCAATTTGTTGGGATGTTGAGCAAGACAAGGTCGCTAGATCAAATTATGTACAACAGAGCGATCTTAAATGTAATGAAATGAAAATGAATGTCAATTGTTTACAATTGCGTAATAACCAGGGCCAGGGGGTTTTGGTAACTCGTGGATTATCATACCATGGAGTCGTTATCGTATGGTGTTGTATTGTATGTTTTACATCGTAGGCTTAGGGAATATGTAGGGGAAAACCGGGATAGTTGCCCCACTTTTTGAAATCACTCTATATCTCTCAGTGCAAAGAGCAAAATACTTTATTTGTAAAACTGGCTTGTACTTTATTTTTTGTCTACAAATTTATGTAGAGTAAAAAACGTTATCTAATATTTCCAGAGTATTAGCGATTTTGGCGGACCTTTATATTTTGGGACATCTATCCCACATAGGGGAATAGTGGCCTAATCCATATAAATTACGTTTGGGATAGATGCCCCGCCGAGAAACAGGACATCTATCGAGCAAAAACTTTGATCGCATTTTGCCTTCCCATGCAATCGCACAGAGACATGTGACACGGTCAACTTAGTTGTAGTTAGAGAGTCTTTCGATAGAATAATAAAATAGCATGCGATTCATCCGCGAAACTAGAGTAAATATACCCCTGGGGCAACTATCCCGGTTTTCCCCTAATACCTGAGTTTGATTATCCGTCAGTGTAAAGTAAAAGTAGAAAGTAGAACCTATTTCGCCGAATTACTTTATCAACCTACTTATCAATAATTAACGTTGTTATGTTTCACACAATTTTAACAAAAATGCTTAATCGTAATATACGCTTACTTAAATAAAAACAAAAATAACAAAAGAAACAGCAAATAATTTACCGACCAATTCTATTTCTTAGCAAAGTTCTAAAAAGGAAATGGACAAACGGCACAAAACAAAGTCACATATCAGCCATTTCCGGTCGCGACGGAAGTGCCGCCCACTCCGCGCCATTCCGTTTTACTACCAACCTACAAAAAAATTATCACCCAGTAATTTTGTCTTATAGAGAGTTGTAATTTTATCTTTGTTTTGTAACGTTGGTATAACTCAGTGATCACGTGGGTTTTAGTGAATATTGTGCTAGGTCGTCCCCTGATAATTTCTAGAAAACCTTTTTCTAGCTGTCCTCATAAAGAAAAATACGGTATTAATAGTATAAGATCGCTTTTACTACCTTTACTTTGAAAGGCAGATCTATCTAGAGCTCTTTATACTCGAAGAAGGACGTAATCGTATCTGACTTAGTTTGCAAACAGCTGTTCAATAAGCAGTATAATTGCGCCGGCGCGGGACTCGCAACACTCGGGCGAGTTACCTCGCTAGAGGAACTCGATTTTACAAAACTTGCAGCTGGTAACTGGCGCTAGTGAGCGCTAAAACCTAGTATATGAACTGCTGATACTTTTCTCACAGATTATTTGTTATATTCTGAATTAAGACACATGGGTTGAATCCAAGTTTGAAAAACGACAGGAGCGACGGAAATTTTGTTTTTTTGCCTGGTTTACTAGGAGTTTACTAGGTTCCTACTACTGATTTTTTAATTAGGCAAGTTATTTATTAATTTTTGTCATAACCAATAAAAATTTTACTGTAAAAACTTGCCAAGACAAATTCAGTGGTAAGGAACATAATAAATTTGATTCCTTTTCAACAAGCGTAGAAAATTTTAATTATTAGTTAATGAGATTAATTATCTCTGATTTTATAACTAGACAAGTTTTCATATTAAAATTGTTTTGATAAGTAACAAAATATTAGTTGTAAATACTTGCCAAGTTGCAAGAAACATAATAATCTCCGTATAAACGAGCGTAGAATATTGTAAAGTGCAGTTGTGTATACAATGGTCTTAAACATGTTTTTGGGTTCGAGTAAAGTCTGCAAGTCTGTTAAAATAGCATAAGAGTATATGAGAGCGAGAAAAAAATATTTCTTCAAAAATGCTTAGGTACTTAGAGTTTGAGCGAAGGTTCTTTTATGTGCTATTGCATTATACATACATTCCTGTAGTTTAGCTTTAAATGACCTTCATGTAACTTGGCAGCCATTAAGAACAATTCGTAAAAAAATTCGACGTTGGCTTTTGTGATCTTACGTAAGAACAATCTAAACCCCCTCCTAGCCCCATATAAGAAGAAATAAGACTTGCCCCTTACCAACGCCGAGATGACACAAGTGCAAAACCTCCGTTAATAAGTACTTTAATATAGTGATTTCAATGTAAAAATAATGTCACGTACCTGTTCCTACACTTGACTTGTAACGGCCCCTCGCAATATACGATTCAACGAAACTACGTACGTCTTTTTACGTCGCAGAATTGCTTTGAGAGCTGCGGGTGTTCGCGAATTTGCGTCCGTCTACGCTCAGACCTTGTTTTGTTTCGAATTTAGAATTTCGAGTTTGTATTTTGTATGTCAGGTGCGCGGTTTTAGTTTGAAAGCGTAGTATTTTATTTGGATAGTTTATCTTATGATGTGCAGATAATGGAATAGTTAAACATATCAAACTTTAGTTTGTTTGTTGGTTAAAATCTTTATTTTCTCATTGTGACCTTGTTGCAGTACGTCTAGAATTTCGTTTTGATGATTACTATGAAGCAATCACTTAATTTGAAACTTCGGATGCGTCATCCCTTTCACTCATCACTCGAGACTAAACTACGTGAAAGGAATGGAGATAACATAAGTAGGCTTCTGCTGCTCACCTCAAAATAGCATTTCTTACTTCACTTCTACATTATTCACAGCAGGGATTCATATTACAAATTTCATCTTTCTAAGTTCAGTACCTGTCAGTCAGTCACGGAACCTTCGAAAACAAAGCCAACGGGCTACTGACATACTAATATACATTATACTCTTCATACTTGTACTTTTGTGCATAATAAAAGCGTACCTGTGAGTACCGCAGTATTTGCGTAGTAGGCCAACGCTCTAACCAATAGTCTATTCAGACGGCGGCAGCCGCCCCGAAATTACGAATCATATTGCGCAGGAAATCTTTTTGCGTGATAATACGGGCAAAACGAATTTTGCCAGATATGAGATCTAGCTAGATCTAATTTTGGCCCTCGTAAACCCCCATGTCGCAATTTTCATCGAAATCGTTAGAGCCGTTTTTGAGAACGTGAGTACAATTATACAGGGTGTCCCAATATCAGTAACCCACATTGACACCGGAGGTAGACCAGCCTAAGACGGACCGAACCAGAACCTTTTTTTTTATTTTTTCTTAGCTTTTTTTTTTTTTTACTTTTTTTTTTTTTTAATGGAGTGGAAATGTGTTACGCATTGTCCCCACACCGAACCAGCCTAACATGATCTTAGTAAAAATCGCATGGTTTTCAAGATTTGCTAGTTTAAAGTTATTTTCCAGTACAAACTTTAAACTGGCATATCTTGAAAACCATGCGACTTTTACTGAGGTCATGTTAGGCTGGTTCGGTCCGTCTTAGGCTGGTTTACCTCCGGTGTCAATGTGGGTTACTGATACTGGGACACCCTGTATACAAACGTTTCTCGTATGAACACCATATGTTTCTACATCTAAATTTATTTTCCACCAGCAAGCAGGTAAGACAAAGCAGAGCCAACTGTCCCGGGGTAATTAAGGTAATCTGGCGCGCGGTGACCACATTATTAGTTAAGGACAAATCTCCGAGCTTGCGAAAACGAAGCCATTTGTCACGTCTTGCGTGTAAATGAACTGGGTGCAGATTAAGCTGTGCGGATTGCCCCGGGACACCTGTGAAGACTCGTTGTTTAGGTTTGTAGAATAAATTTGGGAAAATGGTACAATATCCTAAAAAACCGGCCAACTGCAAGTCGGACTAAGACACGAAGGGTTCCGTATCAATGTAAAAGATTTAACATATGTAATTTTTAAATAATTACCTTCGTAAAACAAATAATCGCCGGGAAAATCATGTTTCTTGTATTGGCCCTTATTATTTATTGTTATAGCGGCATTTTAATACCCGCTCTGTGAAAATTCCAACGACGGACGGATGGACAGACAGCTGCGGAGGCTTAGTAATAGGGTTCCGTTAGCACCCTTTGGGTACAGAACCCTAAAAACCAATACTTATCCATAATTTGGACCAGTTAGAAAACTCATCGTACAAATTAATATTGCCACCGTTAGGGCTTTTTTATATTTGATGCGTTATTAAGCTCTAGAAATTTATTAATCAAAATTACTATCAAAATATTACATCTTATAAAAACTAAGTATAAATAAAATAACCCTTGCAGTTCATGGCATGGTTTAGGCATGGACCCTAAAATGCTGGCCGCGTTCCCCCTTTGCACAGCTAAACTAAGTCGCTGCGCAAAGAATGAGCCCGCTCTGAAATTTTTTTACTAACTAAATTTCATATTAAATTCCATACAAACGCAACAATGTCTGTCAATCTGGTCTGCCCACTGAGTTATGATTCTGGTTTAACATAACCATAAACACCACTAACGCATCCTTCTAACTGATCACACAATCAATCCGCATTCATTAGTTCACGTCACATTGACCAAGACTACCTGCGAACTGATCGACCGAGCGAACTGAGCTTCAAAGCTATCTGAGCTTTCACTAGAACTTTCCCGATGAGCGGCGGATCCGAAAGCTATCGGCCGCTTTGTTCTTTCGCTACAAATTACCTTTTATACCGAGTTAGATGTGAACAAATGCTGTGCCCACAATCTGTTTTATTTTCATCATGGAGTGTTAAGCGCAGAAAGATATCTACTTTGAAAAAACATTTTGAAAGTTTTCTACCCTTCGATATCAATAAAGCCCATCTACAATGAGACTTGAGCTTCTTCAATTGTAAATTTTATGGCACTTATGAATTTGGGGTGGGGATATAATTATGGCGCTATTTGCTTGCTAGGTTGGTTGGTACTCTTTACTTATAAAAAAATGCTTTTTTATTAGTTCTGGAAATCAAACTTACCACCTCGAGGTTCCTTCCGGTCACATTCTCCCAAAAACTATGAGAGGAAGGATACTCATTATTGCGTAAGTTTGTGAGCGCGTGTGTGTGTGTGTGTGTGAAAGTATGTTTATTACTCTTTGAACACAATGACTAACACATACGAGTAGGTTTTCTTTTATCCCAAAAAAAAACATTGTTTATAACACAGTTGCTCAAAAAGTGGTACTTTTCGTAGCTGTATATCGTGCGGAAAGTTGATTTTCGCGAACTAGTGCTTTTTGCTTTTCCAATTTTTTTTAATTTATACTTGTTCCAATTCATGACTACTTATAGATGAGTGTTTAATAGTTTCCTTTAAACATCGTAATCAACATAAAAACCTACTGTTAATGTAAGAATACGAAAATATACATATTTCATATTTTATTACTTACCTCTTCATCATTATAACACGTTTATTTTTTAATATTGAATATTGAAAAACCGTTCTTAATAAGTTGTCTGAATGGAATGGAATAGCTGCCGAAACGCCTGTCAAAATTTTTGACATTTTGAGGAGGCGTTTTTTTTTTTAATGATTATGGCCTGGATGCTAAGTCCTTTAAGCCATGCTTTTTTTCTTACTGCAAGCATTTTTTAAGTTTCCAAAGGCAACATTCGATATTGTTTTTATAAATATACGATACACAAATAGGTAATCGTAAATAACAATACTTAGGTAAATAATAGTACAATTTTTTATATTTACAATTGTTTATGTCTTATAGAAAATGCATTTGAAAAAAAAACTTTCATTGAAGTGGGTTCAATAATAATAACAAAATCCATTCTAGTCGAATAAAAGCTAAAAAATCACCTCTTCATAATGTATAAAACGTTCACTGCGAAAGATCGAACTTACAACGAATTTGTTTACCAATCTTAAGTTTTCAAAAAGTTGCTTATAAAATGAGTGAATCAGAGTTTGAAATTGATTTATTTTTTCGCAACTGTGTTAAAAAACGTCGTTCGATACACGTGCGGAAATGTCATTCTTCACTCGTCCCGAGTCTTGCCACTCGCCTGCGGCTCGTGGCAAGATATCTCGGTACTCGTGAAGTAATGACATACTTTCCGCACTAGCATCGAAATGTACTATTTCGTAGGATAGTCAACAAAATGACAGGTGCAGCGAATTACTATTGCTAAGCGGACAAAGTCACGGGCAAAAACTAATTGTTTGTTTAAAGAACAGTCTGTCGTTTTCATCTCTTTGCCGCTGCCCAGTGAAGTGCGCATGTTGGTTTGTTTGATAAATCGCGGCGGCCGCCCCAATTCTGTAAAAGCCTACTTACTTTGTGAATTGAAAAATGTGAACTTTATGTATTCGCTCAAGGGTAGATGGCTCTTTTGTTAACATTGTGAAACTAAATGACGTTTACTAAAAACGTTATAAATACCGTTAGCATTATTTCCGATAAAACCAAAACAACACTATGTGCGGATAGTTTGAAAAACAACACTATGTGCATATAGTTTGATTAACAACACTATGTGCGGATAGTTTGAAAAACTCGCACGCAACGTAAATAAGCACCAGCGTTCTCCAGTCTACTCGTGACCACGGCCGTTGCAAAACGGCCGAAAAGTCGAGGTATTTATATCGTTTTTTACGCGATGAAGTCCCGTTTTAGATTTATAACAGTATATGTGAACATCGCGAAAGATTACAACAAATAAATGAGGTTTTTCCGAGGAATTCCGTCATCCTATTCCTCATACAAATCTGTCTGATTACAGCTCGATCTTTCTCTTTCATAAGACAAGGAAAGGGAAAACGTTAACTTTAATTTTATCTGTTAATTGTAGAAATCTATCCTAAATCGTAGTAGATATGCTAGCCCTAAGTAAAATGTACCGTTACTAAATAGCAAATATGTAACAAGTAATAACTTCCAACTTAAACCAGAAACCATAAAAACCCAAAGTTTAGCTCAAAGTTCCGAAAGCTCTCTCCTAGTTAACTGCAATTTATTCACTTTATTACAGAAATATGAATAAGTTTGACTCTGATGGAATCCCAAAGCTTTTAAAAGTTCGACGTACTCATTAGCCCGATGGAATGCCCTAAAAGCTCATTTGTATGAAAAGCTGGCGCCTATCGGTACTTTTGGCATGTAAATACAACTTTTTATGTTCCTAAAAAGCTAAGACGTGAAAGTTTTAGTACTAGCTCCAAATATTTAAGATTAATTAGTAACAAATTAGTCGCATTCTTTTAACTAGGTTTATTGAAGGTTGTATATTCTTTCCGAAACACTATAATTACTATTATAATGTCTATTATAATTGTTACTTTTAAAACGCTGTGGCATTGACTAATATTTATATACTTGTTTTTAATTATAATACGTTTCTTTTAGATCATAAAAACCCCTTTACAACCTGTAATTAATCTTTTGAGTAACTTCTCGTCCTACGTAAGATTTATTATTAACCAAATCAGGAGCTGTAACTAATTAGATATTGAAATAATCACATAGGTTTGTTGCTCGGAAAGCTTGTGGGATGGTGAAGTCGGTCCATTGTCAAAACTATGTCTGGCGGAGACCACTTTCAAGATTAAGTTGTTCAAAGTTCTGAGCATACGAGTGTATGGCTGTTGGAATCAGCCCCTATTCTCTGTCACAACCATTTACATTTCTTCTGCCATATTTTTTGTATGATAGGTCTTAGGGAATTATGCAAATACAAATATGGAATAGTCATAGTCGACTGGTTAGATCAGTGGGTTGGTATGTTTTATTTATAAGATTTTCCTATAAGTCATAAAAAATTAAAAAATGTTAGTTTACTCATCCTTTCTTCAACGTTGTAGACTTTAAATGATTTACTTATCAATGCTAGAGTATTAATGAAATGAAACAAGCTAAGGCGTATCAATACGTAAGGAGCCGTACCTGTGTTACTTTAATCGTATAATGTATTTATTTATTTATTATAGAATTTTAACTTACAGAATAACCAATATACTTATTACAATTTTAAAAAACTATAATGACTCGCTCTAGTCTTTGCTCTAATTTTAATTGAATGGTCCCTAAAGTATGCTTAAAATATGATTTGACCTTAAAAATGTCATTGTGACATTTTAATTTGACAGAAAGTCAAAATCGTACTTGAACTAAAATGTTAAAATTGTGATTTTATAAATTAGGGGGTTAATCTTTGGTCATATTTAATTATAGAAACAAACAAAAATACTGATACCGAAATCAACCATTTACATTACTAAGATAATGTCAAATATATACTAAAGTAAGTTATTAAACTTATTAATTAACTCGGTCGTGTAATAAAATAGAATAACCCCATAGCAAGCGAATTAGGGAATCAAGAGTGCGATGTCGCTTGCTCCTGAATTTAGCTCGAATTAGTTATAATAGAAGGATAGGAGAAAGTTGGAACCGGGAGGTTTGGCATTGTCTATTATGAGAGAAGTGCCATCATAATGTTCATAATAGCTTAAAGGTATAATTAAATAAGTATTTAATATGAAATTAAGGTGAAATGAAATATTTAATTCCATAAAAACACGAAAATACAAGAGTACAAAAATGGCAGCAATTTAGACTAAACTAAGAATCTAAACTAGTAAATATTGGCCACGAGGACAGGCTTATGGTGGGTAGGTATTGTTTCGTAGAAAATTAATAGCTCGATTTTCTTTTGCCCGAACACGATACTTCGATTCTCAGTAACGCGAATTTTTACTTCTTCGAATTTTCGTTTCTCTGAATTTCATTACTTCGATTATTAAATTTCCGATTTTTAATTGAAAATATGTTCTACGAAGTTTTAATATCCCGAATGCACTTTTCACAGAATAGGTTTTCCCCGATTGTTCAGTTAAACGATTGTTTAATTTTGAATTTATGTATTGTGTTTTACTCATTCTGTACGCGGTTTCACACAAAGTCGGAATATAAAGATTTTATGATTTCTTATTTATGTTTCGGGCGCTTCGCCGGCCGCTGCCGCGGCACGCTCGCTTCGCTCGCTCGGCTCGCGTGCTGTTGTGGTCACAGTTCTAACCTAACCCAACCTAGTGAGGGGGGGGGGTATTTGTTTTTTTTATGGCGGGGGGCTTCGCCCCCCGAGCCCCCATTATGGGGGGCTTCGCCCCCCACTCCCCCCTCCTCCTAGCTATCCCACTCCGCCTTCCTAAAGTGTGTCTAACATTCGAAGTCGAAACCCATTCGAAAAGTATTAATTAGGATTTCCAACTATCACTATCAACCGTTTTCGGTGAAACGTTTTCGAGAAACAGAAAATTTTGCCTATTAATATTCGATGTATTGAAAAAGCAGCAAGTGAAATTAGGAGAACTGTAGTTTCGGACAACAGATGACTTCGAGTAAATGAAATTACAAAGCAATGAAATTCTAACTATCGTGATTCGAACAACTGAAAATTCTGACAAACGTGGTCGGAGAACCGAAATTCGAGGTATTGACTTTCTACGAAACGATAGGCACCCGCTTATGGTAGCTGCACTCCCTCACCGCTGGAAGCAGAGTGGTGGAGGAGGTGCGCAGATGTTCCTTCTGGCGGTAGCGCGGCGCGCGCGCAAACCTCAGCGCGGGCCGGACCGGCGCGTGCCCCTCCGCAAAATTAATTTGCATATATTTTTTAAAGCACATCACCTTAAACTGAAAAATCTCTTTTTAATTGTAGGCCTAATTTATTTAAACGGACTGTCAATTTTTTTATAGTAGATTGTTTGTATTTGTAACCTGGGGTATCACTACATAGTATAAAACAAAGTCGCTTTCCGCCGTCTGTCCCTTTGTATGTATGTACGCTTACATCTTTCAAACTACGCAAGGGATTTTAATGCGATTTTCACCATAAGTTACATAATTTTTCACGAAATTTTAATGTGTATAAAAGTAACCGAAGCGAAGCGAGGGCGGGTCGCTAGTTTCAATAAATGTTAGACACAGTAAAACACGTCCTATTTTTTACATTTACGTGTGTTTTTGGTGGGATCGTTTATTCTAAATCTAGTACTGGAAATTGCGCTTTTTCCAGCTTGTTTACTAACATTACAGTAACATAATCCTTTAACCAATAATGTCTTGTTAACTGGTAATTAATTAGCGACCAAATCTGACCAGCTCGTCAGGCCGACCGCAGCCGGCAATCATTCCGCCTCGCTTCTCGCTCGATATTTATTATTTACCTAGTTTGTTTCAACCTGAATGGATCATGTTTTACTTCGCAGCAATCATTGTTTATATTAATACTGGATACAATTACAAATGTTTGTTTTGTTTTCAATGCGTTGCCTGGAAATAAGGAAAACTAAATATGATATTTTGCCTTTTTCCTGCCGCGCGTACATCTCACTCATTACCGGCGGCAGGAGTAAAAATTTACAATCATCTGAGTGCTCACGTCAAGGACGTCCCTAACGAGTACAACCTGTTCAAAACAAAATTTAAGTCCCTGTTAATAAAGAAAGCGTACTAGGTATAGTGTTGAGAAGTATTACAATTATTAATGAATTTAAATGATCATGTTCTTGCTTTAAAGGATTTATCTAATTGATTTTATGTAGGTTAAGAATGATAATTATTGTACAATGACAATTTTGAATTATTTCTAATTTTTCACGTGTACCATCTTGTATTAAATATTTTGACTTTAACTTGACTTTGTTTTAAAAACAAAGTATTTTTCTTTTCTTTCTTATGAAGCATTTTCGTTATCATATTCTACAGGTATATTAATATTATGAAGAGGAAAGTTTTGTAAGTTTATTTGTAATTGATAAACTCTGAACCGATTTTAATCATTCTTTCACTATTGGAAAGCAACATTATCCAGAAGAATCATAGGCTATATTTTTACTTATTTTACGGAAGCAAAGCGAGGGCGGGTCGCTAGTTTGATAATATTATTGTTAACGACGTGGTACCTTAGAAGGAAGCTGGAGCTCTTTATAACTTGACCACAGACCCTTGTCGAACCTTGCCCTTTTGCATTAAACTGTCTAGCACGGTAAAGGTTCTTATACACGAGTGGCACTGTGATGGTCCGCCTCCTTCTCCACCAGAGCGCCTCGTCTCGTGATCGCTTGTCTAGTATATTTTTATTCAATAATGCAATATAAAATTATATTTTGGTAGTGAATGCTCAGTTAAATTCTGAGTTATATAAGGAGTCAATAGTCCATCCGGTAATTTTTATGATTAAGTTTGATTAATGTGCATCTAGCCTTTTCAGAATCTGACTACAGCTGAACGACTTTCCTGAAGTGTGTCTCTCTGACCTTAGCATCCTGTAGACTCGGTCGTGAGGGTTCGATCTATCCTGTAAGACTCAATCGAACGAGCTGTCTTTGAATATTATATATATGCTCGAGCTTTGTTATTTTTTTGTATTTGCGCTTATATTATTCTTTTAGTTGTCTGGATGGCCATCCAGATCTCAAAGATTCAGCTCGGAAAGACAACAGTAGAAAGGTTCTGTTAGGATTTGATGTGTATTGACAAAGGCGGTCAATGATAAGAGATGTCTCTTATAATCTTTTATAATAAATGGTTTGAAGAGCCGGATGAACTTAAAGAAACCTTGTATATGTATCAATCAACAATACCTTTGTTGTTGACTCGAAGGACACTGAGTGCGTTCTCTCGAAATGATTATAATATGCAACTGAGACAATTTAGTTTATAATTATTGTAATGTCTGAATGCAAATAATTATGATTTCGTTAGAATTTGTTATCGAGTGGGATAATTAATTTATTAGGGTGATAATTGAAAAATGCACGTAAAGGAATTAGTATTTATTGATTTAATTCCTTATTTGTTTAGTTTTGATTTTTAATTGAAACTCTGTATAGATTTAATCAATAAAGTCGGCTTAATGACTTTATTGACCCTTGATTTTGTTCCTAGGCCCAAAACAATTATGAGTGAAAGGGAAAACTCGAATCAAGGAAAATATAAAAAACCCTTCCTGGCCAATTTCTTAGAATTAATGTAATAATTCTTAAAGTATAACTTTACGTACTATTAATTAATAACAAGTGGGATTTTCTCGAATACAATATCTTGCTTACACAATTCGAGAAGAAATCAATTAATTAGTCAAATAATAATGAACCCTGCTTTACGCAAATATTCCTGTACAATTTAATCTGAGGTGCCAATTATGTAAGATTATAATTATGGGCACATTTTAAATAATCTTTATTTAAAATTGCGTAATTCAGTCTCAATCATACACAATTAAATCAATTGCGGAACGTGATTAAACTCTGATATATTTAAAACTTTACTTGAACTTTTGTGCCAAAGCACTTAGAGTATTTGCTTATCACTTTTAATTGCAAACTATATTTTATTCACGTTCCCCAGAATAAAAGGTTAACTTAACTTTGAACTCTCCTTTCCCGTCACACCTCATGGATCTTAAATCGGCAATCGCTCCACACCTCGCTCTTGCTTACAAAATTCGCTTAACTCTCTTATGCACTTTTATTAGTTATATCAAGATAATCTTATTTATGGACCGTCGTCTCATAGCAGTGTTAAAATCGAAGTGAATCCCCGTGCAAACTTATGGTCTAACTTTCATCCAGAGGCCTCTGAATATATCTTAACCTAATTAGACTTCTTATTTTAGACCTTATCATTAGCATCAGAATACATATTTCTGACTGTCGTCTCCTTCCTTTCGTTTGTTTTGCGCGAACGTGATTGGCCCTGATGGGTCTAAGACACCATCCCTTTCTCGTCCAAAGCTCACCCGCGCACTCTCCCCGCCGTCGTCTGTGCGTGACGCTGTGGATGGAAAATTCCCAAAGCGTAACTGTTTGTCAAAGCAAAGCTCGCTGTTATGGTCTAGGTTTACAGTATAGTTCAGCTTGTAGAACTAACAAGCAATTAAGACCTTATTTAGATTGGTCAATTTATATTCTCTGGCTGCTGCACTTTAAACATCTGTTAGTAATAAAGTTTTGTGGCTTTTATCTAAAGAAGACAAATGGCCCTCTTCGACTTATTTTAGCAAGGCAAAAAACCCTGTTATTTGCTTTCGAAACCAGGAATGTTTTCCAAGTGTTTTGGTATTTAAAATATCTTTCATATATTTGTGATCAAATGAATTTGGCTAAATGTCATCCCATTACATCCCCCTCTCTAGTAAGGTAGAAATAATAGATTGAAAATAATGTTTCCAGCTTACTACATTATCACGTATTCTCACTATGGCTTTATTATTGTATGACAGCTTCATACCGAAATTTATTTGAGATAGAAAATAAAATCCCGAACCCTCTCACTTTTACAACTTCCGACGTTTACTTTTAGCAATCTTTCTGTTATCTATTTGTATTGTTATCCGACATCATAGGCCCTTTGTCATTGAATAGTGTTGTTGACCGGTCTTAAACTCCAACGTTTGTAGCATACGTTTTTTTTTTTCTCTTACTTCTGTATTTACCCGTGTTAACGTACAAAAGTTCAATGAACTATGTCTCGGAGTTTGAATTCTCTTTTGAGATTACCTGTTGATTATTTCCTGCTCGCGATAGGCAAAAGGTATCGGATAATTACGCTTAATGAATGATGTTTCGTCTATCATCTTAATTTTATGCGTGTATTTATTTTATGTTTGTGTAATACATATTTGCAATTTTGAGCGTCTTTAATTTCTAATCATCCATGCTTCCGTCTGTGTTATCAAAAATCATTTACCCCCTCTCCTATCACACGTCACGCAAGGTCTCCCCCTTTCTTCGCATAACCTAACACAGTCACGCCTGTTCTCTAACAACTTCCCTATGGATGTCGATAAATCTTCAAATTGCAATCCGATTGGCTGTACTTTTCCATTTTCTATAAGTTTCCAACTTCAGTCTTACTTTAAAATTTCCTATAATTATCCAACTTCAGTCTAACTTTCACATTTTCTATAAGTTTCCAACTTCAGTCTTACTTTCACATACTTATCCAATAGGTTTCCAACTTCAGTATTACTTTCACATTTTCTATAAGTTTTCAACTTCAGTCTTACTTTCATTCTTTGCCACCTCACTTACTTTACTTAAATATTCACGATTTAACGTACATATTCCTAACTAACTAATTTAATAACCTTAATTAATTAATTTCATTCGTTAATTTTTCAACCTGTTTATGTGCTATAAAGAGTTTACATACATACGTACATCTATAGCCTTACGATAGGGTGACTCAATTGTTCGACTGTACCCCGTTTCCCGCGTTCATAGAGCTCAAAGTGGTCCCGACGACGTCCCGGTTTGTATTACTATTTGGCTCTGTACTATCTCTACTCTGCGCCGACGCAGCTTCAAATTTTATGGCTGGGAAATACGCCCTATTATAACTTTGTCTTGCCATAAATCTTCCGCGTCCCCTACCACGACCTCGGATTGCTCCATGATGATGATGATCCAATCTGCCCTGCATGATTGCAGCTAATGGTCTAACAAATTCACGATTATAACCTGCACCGCCGCGCCTATTGTTATACTGTACGTTCTGACCACGGGTTTCATTTCCTCGGCTAATCGTATTAGTCTGGTTTCTACGTATTACATTTTGTTCTAGATTTCTGAGAAACTCTGACGCAGAAACGATAGTAGATCCTCCTACCTGCGTAAACCACAGTTGCTGAACATCCATCGGAAAATGTCGCATAACGCTATTAACTAAGTCTCTCTCGCTAAGAGGTATCGTAAGTGAACTAACAGTATCTATTTGATCCGCAAAATGCTCACTCATACTTAAATTACTATTACTGTCGTACGCTGCGTTCATTAATTTATGCTTCGCGGCCTCTTGGTGGTTTTCAGCCCAATAATTACGACGAAAGTCGGTCTCAAAATCCTCTAAAGTGACCCAATTTTTACTATACAATTCCATTACTTTGAGCGCTGATCCCGTGAGACACTCGGTAGCAATATCTAAAGCTCTATTTTGTCCATTCACAGCTTTAGTATACTTTTTTAAACGTTTTAAAAACCGCATCGGATTTGGGTCTCCCCTACCACTGAAACTCGGTTTCTCTACTGAAGGTTTTATGATATAGACGTTACTTGTTTTATTTTCACAACACCCGCTACTAATATTAGATAATCCGTGGTCCGAAACGTTACTCGTTTGTTCCTCACCCCGTGACGAAGGAACGACAAAACTAGATTCTACTGTACTTGTCGCGCGAGACTCTATTACTTCAATCCTTTTTAAAATTTCCCCAAACTTCTCGGTTAATAATTGAAATCCACTACTAGCGATTTCCGTCGTGGTTACATTTGCCTGTTCTGCGGTTATTCCCGTCAAATTGACATTATTATCAACTTCGCTCCGCGTATTTCTTTTACGCGTGTTTGAGCTAGCTTTTACTACTCTTATCCGGTTTTTCCCTCGCTTAGAAACCCCCCGACCTGACATTCTGATACTTGTCTAATGTAATATTAACCAAACACACACTTGTAAAACTAAAACCAAGAAACTTTACAAGCCACACAAAACTTTATTTCAATAATCAAAACGTAATATATATCGTTATGAAAATAACAGTAAAATCCAGCAAATATAATAGTAAACAAGATAGTATTATAAAAATCCACTCGTATTACGATGTATCTCAATATTATACTTTTATTTATTTTTCTTTAAAATAAAATACTCCTCTCAGATTTTCCAATTTATATAATATTTTTTTTCTTTTAAAAGAAAACACCCCTCTCAGATTTTACAATTTATATAATTTTTGTTTCTCTTTAAAACAAAACACCCTTCTCAGATTTTCCAACAAACAAAACCAATAATATTTCTTTATAAATTTGTATTATTTATTAATTTGCTTTTATTGTTTTATAAATTTGTATAGCAAATTTTAATTCCCATTCACAAAACCAAATTGTCAAAATTGAATAAAAGTGATCCTACGTTGTGTTTTTTTTTTTATCAAATTTTTTTTTTTTTTTTTAGTTCTTTTTTTTCTAGTTGTGTCTACTTTCAAATCAACACAAAGTCTAGATCCTGGTCGAACGGTAACCACGTGTGATGGTCCGCCTCCTTCTCCACCAGAGCGCCTCGTCTCGTGATCGCTTGTCTAGTATATTTTTATTCAATAATGCAATATAAAATTATATTTTGGTAGTGAATGCTCAGTTAAATTCTGAGTTATATAAGGAGTCAATAGTCCATCCGGTAATTTTTATGATTAAGTTTGATTAATGTGCATCTAGCCTTTTCAGAATCTGACTACAGCTGAACGACTTTCCTGAAGTGTGTCTCTCTGACCTTAGCATCCTGTAGACTCGGTCGTGAGGGTTCGATCTATCCTGTAAGACTCAATCGAACGAGCTGTCTTTGAATATTATATATATGCTCGAGCTTTGTTATTTTTTTGTATTTGCGCTTATATTATTCTTTTAGTTGTCTGGATGGCCATCCAGATCTCAAAGATTCAGCTCGGAAAGACAACAGTAGAAAGGTTCTGTTAGGATTTGATGTGTATTGACAAAGGCGGTCAATGATAAGAGATGTCTCTTATAATCTTTTATAATAAATGGTTTGAAGAGCCGGATGAACTTAAAGAAACCTTGTATATGTATCAATCAACAATACCTTTGTTGTTGACTCGAAGGACACTGAGTGCGTTCTCTCGAAATGATTATAATATGCAACTGAGACAATTTAGTTTATAATTATTGTAATGTCTGAATGCAAATAATTATGATTTCGTTAGAATTTGTTATCGAGTGGGATAATTAATTTATTAGGGTGATAATTGAAAAATGCACGTAAAGGAATTAGTATTTATTGATTTAATTCCTTATTTGTTTAGTTTTGATTTTTAATTGAAACTCTGTATAGATTTAATCAATAAAGTCGGCTTAATGACTTTATTGACCCTTGATTTTGTTCCTAGGCCCAAAACAATTATGAGTGAAAGGGAAAACTCGAATCAAGGAAAATATAAAAAACCCTTCCTGGCCAATTTCTTAGAATTAATGTAATAATTCTTAAAGTATAACTTTACGTACTATTAATTAATAACAAGTGGGATTTTCTCGAATACAATATCTTGCTTACACAATTCGAGAAGAAATCAATTAATTAGTCAAATAATAATGAACCCTGCTTTACGCAAATATTCCTGTACAATTTAATCTGAGGTGCCAATTATGTAAGATTATAATTATGGGCACATTTTAAATAATCTTTATTTAAAATTGCGTAATTCAGTCTCAATCATACACAATTAAATCAATTGCGGAACGTGATTAAACTCTGATATATTTAAAACTTTACTTGAACTTTTGTGCCAAAGCACTTAGAGTATTTGCTTATCACTTTTAATTGCAAACTATATTTTATTCACGTTCCCCAGAATAAAAGGTTAACTTAACTTTGAACTCTCCTTTCCCGTCACACCTCATGGATCTTAAATCGGCAATCGCTCCACACCTCGCTCTTGCTTACAAAATTCGCTTAACTCTCTTATGCACTTTTATTAGTTATATCAAGATAATCTTATTTATGGACCGTCGTCTCATAGCAGTGTTAAAATCGAAGTGAATCCCCGTGCAAACTTATGGTCTAACTTTCATCCAGAGGCCTCTGAATATATCTTAACCTAATTAGACTTCTTATTTTAGACCTTATCATTAGCATCAGAATACATATTTCTGACTGTCGTCTCCTTCCTTTCGTTTGTTTTGCGCGAACGTGATTGGCCCTGATGGGTCTAAGACACCATCCCTTTCTCGTCCAAAGCTCACCCGCGCACTCTCCCCGCCGTCGTCTGTGCGTGACGCTGTGGATGGAAAATTCCCAAAGCGTAACTGTTTGTCAAAGCAAAGCTCGCTGTTATGGTCTAGGTTTACAGTATAGTTCAGCTTGTAGAACTAACAAGCAATTAAGACCTTATTTAGATTGGTCAATTTATATTCTCTGGCTGCTGCACTTTAAACATCTGTTAGTAATAAAGTTTTGTGGCTTTTATCTAAAGAAGACAAATGGCCCTCTTCGACTTATTTTAGCAAGGCAAAAAACCCTGTTATTTGCTTTCGAAACCAGGAATGTTTTCCAAGTGTTTTGGTATTTAAAATATCTTTCATATATTTGTGATCAAATGAATTTGGCTAAATGTCATCCCATTACAGCACGCCGCCAACGGAAGAGCCAATTGCAGTCTTTGCCATCCGTCAGCGACAGCCGTCGACGCGATGGTGGAAGCCATTGATCGATTGATAGTCGAATAGATCTGCGGCAACTGCAAGCGTCGCAACGGTCGACGGCTACTGTCGACAGACGACGGCGACTGCAGTCGCCTCTGCCTCCGGCAATGACGTACCATTCTTATACAGGGTTAAATTAAATTCAGTAACAACATTTGGAGATCAAATCAGTAAGTCATACTGACCAACTTTCACTAAGGGACCAACTCCGAAATCGCGAAAAAAGAACAACCCTCCCATACAAAACATCATCAGCTGACTAGCCATAATGTATGGGAGGGTCGATTTTTTTTCGCGATTTCGGGGCTGGTCCCATTGTAAAAGTTGGTCAGTATGACTTACTGATTTAGCCTCCAAAATTTTGTTACTGAATTTAATTTAACCCTGGCAATAAGGAACCCTAGACCGTTTGGCAAAAAACGCAGTAGATCCACCGAGGTGGCGGGGCCAAGAGAGCATTTTTAAATTCCTATTACTAGATAACTATGCGTAGAATATGTTTCTACATTGTATAAACATGAGATCCGCTTGTTTACCGGCCCGAGTAGATGGAAGTATAAAGAGGGCTGTAAACCGGCATGCAAACTTATTATAACTTTACAAGTCTTTTACGACCTTCTTGGAGGAGTCTAGGAAGTGCTTATTTTCTCCCGCTTATTTTTAATAGTATTTTCATAATAAATGTAGAAGATTTTCGTAAGAATACTTATAAGAAGCTGTGAAAAAAAAAATTGATCTTTAATAATTTTTTAATAGCCTATTTGGGTGTCCCACTGCTGGGCAAAGGCCTCTTGATCTCCACGAGTGGCTAAAAAAAAAAGGCTATGTTAACCATCGAACTCATATTATTATGAACAGATTTGGAAAAATATTAACGGTAGGTATGTAATTGCAATTCTATTGAATGGATATCTCTACAGATTTTTTACAATTATTTTTTCTCGAAAACTAGTCTATTATGAGTGGAGGCCTGTGCAGTGGGACGCGTATATAGACTGGATTATTATTATTATTCGTCATATGAAGTTGATAATTCTTAATTAATTTATATAGGTAGGTACTTATTTATCAAGACACGAACCATAATATTTTTAATTAATATTTTCCGACTTTTTTCCATACTTTTTATAACTTATCATTAACCCCAATATATCTATATTGTTGATAAAGAATTGTCATGTTATTTGATTTTATCTCATTTGCAATATGGATCAGTGGAAGGTATTTCCCTCAGCGCAAGCCCATGCATCACAACTGTAGCCGCAGAATCTGTGTAAAAACGTACGTGCCGGCGCGCTGGAATTTCATTAAACTTGCCTCGTTGAGCGAGACGGAGAATTACCGGTCGCTGAGGCGGGCTGAGACAGACTCTCACACCGTGTGGTAACTTGGCAATATTTGGTTGTTGTTTTTATCACCCGTCTAATGTCCAATAAATGACATTCTTTATTGGCACTTCTTGCCTCGTACTGTGAAATTGTGAAGCCAATTGTCTTTTGCCGTACTTACAGATATGACACTGAAGCTTTTGTAAAAAGGCCTTTCGTTTTCTTTAACAGCCAGTAATAGGTAATCGCCGATGGATTCAGATGCTGATATTAGTGAGCGGCAGTGATTTGCAAAAAAAATTACGTTGCAACATTTTTCATGCAGCCTACACGTTACAAACGTTGCGGGATATCATTGGACCGTATTAATGAACTGATTTCAGCTGAGATTCTCGTCTCGAGATAAGTCAATGTAAATTTCAAAGAAAACTGTCATCGCTGACGTGTCTTGATCAGTCTGCCAAGATCAGTTCATTACTAAGATCCAATGATAACCTGAAAATTAAATAGCCACAGAGAAAAACTGGAGAAATGACAGTTCTGCGAACCGAGCACTTCGAGCACGAGATTAATTCGGCACGGTGTGAATGAACCCCGGCAAGGCTTTTGATTTTATAGCCAGCACTAATTTTAGCTGTAAGCGCTACAGCATTTTGTCATAGCTTGTTATACTTGGAAGTTTTCTATTTGCCCCTGCTGACGTTATATCGTAAATTTGGTTGTTTTCAATGTGTTCTTATTTTATTAAGTCTCAATAGTGAGCTATTATATTTAAAAGTAATTATTAAAAAGGTCACAGTGCTTTATTTTACTTAATTTGAAGACATTGACATAAGTGGCCGACACGACTGATCGTTAGCACGTTGCGTTGCGTGTAGGCGCAACACGGGCATTTGAGCAATAGTTGTTATTCTAATTTCGTGAGATAGAACAACAGATAGAACAAGAAAAGTTGCTCGTGTAAGTGCACCTTTACATTGTGGGGGTGAGACAGCATGAAATGACTAGCATAGAGGCATTCCAACTTGGTCCTTAAACTTAGCAACGGATTTTAACATCCACTTCCCAAGCATTACATTTAGGTACGCACTTATAAGACACATATAAAAGGATAATGGAAAGGGTGGGAGCACAGCTCGGCTGAATTTAAGGGCACCCTTGGTCCACCATGGAGAGAAGGAATAGAATAAAAAATAGGATTTTACAAAATTATACCAATATTACCTCGATAAATACGCTAATAGTAATTACCTCTATTCTTACATTTTATGGACGCATAATTTAGCCGGGCTCTTAACGTCTACATCTACAAATTCTTCCTGGTAGCCAATATAAAAGATTTTAAGCCTAGATTTGAATAGCACTCGCTGGCCGCGTATCGGAACGAACCCCTAAAAGCGGCGGTGTGGTGCGCGGGCGCCACGCTGACAGCCGCCCGCAACCGCGCGCCGCAACTTGTCCCGTAGCGCGTGCGACGACTGCTGTGCCAGCACGCTAAACGTCGCACACGGGAGATGGAGCTGGCGCCGCGCGGACATCCTCAGAGAACCCTGTTGGTTAAGCGCTTATACAGTCCTTAAAACGCTGAAACTAGAGTTATAATGGCTGCATACGCTCTTATGGGTGAATTTCAGGGCGTTTAAACCGCCGTCATTAGTGTCACCAAATATATTGACGAAATCAATGACACCTACAAGCAACTCCTGATGTAAACAGAAGCAGAACTGGGGATGTAGTTTCTATCAGCATCAGCAGTTGCTGTAGTGTCATTGATTTCGTCAAAATATTTGGTGACACTAATGACGGCGATTGAAACGCCCTGAAATTTACCCTTGTACAGCTTTTGTGCTACTCGAGTTACCATCCGATAGCCTGTGGGTTCGCTATTAGTATGCTTTCACATTAACCGGTACGTGCTGTATCACTATTTGGTATGGAGAGAGAGCGAGCCTTGAATAAGTAGAATACTTTTATCCTATAAAATTAGATGATTCCCAAAAGGATAGCGACAACTGAGACAAAATATTCGCGGATAAGATGGAAAGCTAAAGGTAGTAATTTGCTCTTTCAATACCGAATTTTATGATAGCTGTGAAAACATAAAAAACAGATACACAGACAAAGTTAAACATTTATTATTATTAGTACGGGTGTTTTCCTTGACTACTAAAATGTCCGCAAAACATTCACGTGACCTGACTCCCAGATATAAGATTCCAAACACCATTAAAAACGGAAGAAACAAACGGGGGCAATTGTCGAATTTTTTTAATAAAACTTGCCCCGTTACGGGCGTAAATGCGGTTTGTTTACAATAAACACGGCGATCCGGGCCCGCCCCTTTATTGCGCAAGTTGCGTCGTGAGACGTTGCGGTGTTTTTCTGGTTAAATTATTTTGAAGTAGGAGGTGGTATGTCGTGGTCTTTTAAGGGCCGTTGAACTGATTTTGATGACGCTTTGTGATTCTACATACTGAATTAAAGCGAGATGTCTTGTCAAAATGCAGGGTAGGGGTAGTCTGTTCAAACCAAAAGTTTATTTTGTGCACAATTGATGGCAAGATTTCAGTGGAAAAATTATAATTAATCAAATAATTATGCAACATAAATTAAATACTCGTCTAAAAGATAAGTCTTGTATGTAATAATATATTCAAGAAAAGAAACATCTAATCCCGTATATAACGATTAAAACTATACTATAATAATATTAATTAAATACCATCAAAATATTACAACTAGCAAAGAAGGTTAAAATGTTCCTTTCGGCCTCAATTTAAATAGTAAAAAAAAACTTGAAGTTTTCGAAACTTTATATAAAAATCGCAGCCTCTTTCGGACGTAAAATAAAAACTAAAGTTAAACAGGCAGAACTACCCCTCACTAATAGTGAGTCCCCACGCAAAGGGTAACTTCGTAATTGATTTACCCGACTCCGGGGTAAGTTTCACGAGACCCAACTATGTAATAGGGAGACATTAAAATTTCCCTTTATCCCTTTTCTAGAGTTTTTATTCAAGCTTTGCGGTGAAGTTTGGATGTTTGTCTTACAATCACCCTTAAACGGCTGACTCAGGTATGTACACTTCCTGGAAATACTAAAACAACTATATACATAGATCTACCTGACTTCAGTAGTACGAATAACTTATACATTCGCTAATATATAGATTAATAATACTCTTCAACACAGGTGGCTTAAAACAGCCACCCATACCATATGTGGAAGCATACACGTAAAGTCCCCGGGGCGTAAATGTTCGGATTTGGCCGTTCGAATCCAACTTAAACGTACGGGCGACACAGCCTGCCTGGTCCAAACTGAATTTTAGTACTGCTCTATCCTATATCGTTTGATTTGAATAGAAATTGAGACTATTGCATGTTCGTTTTAACTAAATTATTTAAAGCTAGTCCGATCTAAAATAGATTGAACAGATGTCGCTTAATTTGTTTGCATGAAAACGTTCATTTATTAGTTTAGTTTCATGTTAGTCCAGTTGTTAAATATGGTTTAATTTTGTTAATAATATTTTAAGCTTTTATTTAGTTTGAGCTGAATGAAACTGGGTCATGCAAGCTCACCTTTCCTTCTCTTAATTATCTTTGCTTTTTTGCAAATAATGTGTTGTAAAACATAATGTATCTTATCATCTTGACTGACTAGTTAGTAGTGGATTTAGAAATAGAGCTAGAAACATTTATTCAACGATCACAAGAAAAAAAAATACAAAACAAAGATTACAGATTATAAAAAAAATGGCAACACACACAGATACAAAAATTAAACAGTAACGGGTGCAGTTACACGGGCAACCCTTCGATCAATAATTGCCCGTCAACCATAGCTTCTCCTACTCTAATTATTTATTAATACTAGTACTAGAAATATTATAACTAGTGTCTAAGGTACAAGAAACGTTTTAAAATACGTATGCAAGGTGTCCTAACAATTATAATATTATAGCGTAGCTTGCTTAGCTATAGCATTTTGCTTCACTTGCAATAAGCGAACCTTACTTTTTCTTTTGTTTTTCCATAATTTTCCTCAAGCTTTATAACTACTGCATAGGTATTAATTAACACCCCATACAAACAAAAAGTCTCATGCATATTCCTACACAGCAAACATTTGCCGAGGCGAACCTATCGGCCATTCCGGGTATCTTGACGGCGTTAAAAGTGTTTACCCTGGTCGACCCGCGTCACTAAACAAAAACATTAGCGTCTCTACTACCCTACTTTCACACTATAACAACCCCTTCAAAACATCTGACATAGCATAATTTTCTTCCATACTAACCACGGTTTAAATTTTCTGAACTGTTAGTTTTGGTATGACTTTTTCCTACTCTATGGTGCTTAGTGTCTTTATAGGTAAGTGTAGATGCTCCCCTGTCCAATGCAGGGTGATCGAAGAAATTTGTAGAGCTCGGAACACTTCGGCAATCAATTTATCTACGTCAGCCACATCGGGTGGATTCGGAAAAAGTGATTCATCAAATGTGGTTTTACAATTTTAGTTTTTTTTGCATGATCTGTTTGAGTAATTCGTAGGCTTAGAGGTTTTAGCTTGATTAGTATTTAATCCACCTTCATCTTCAGTCGTTTGGCTCTTCTTTGTTGTGTTTTCAGAAATGTTTGGGTTTTATTTCAGTTAAAGAAAATATAATGGCTTTGTGGAAACTCCAGTCTCGATCGCGCGTGTTTGTGAAAAACAATTATGTTGTTAACAAAACGGAATTATACATTTATCAGAATTGTGTAATACGAGTATGATCTGCACAATACAATACCTTGGAAGAAGTTGTTTATAAAAAATACTATTTATTTTTAGCCTGTCATTGTACTTACACTCTTCCTACACTGTCAAACAAATGTTTTATTTGTGGATTTGAGATATTGATAAAATGTAGTTAGCAAAAGCTGCTCTCACGCTTACACAAAAATAATTTACGAACGAAAAATAACATTTAACATTTTCGATTATTCGATTACTGTGGGTTTTTGTACCATTATTATTTCAATATACGGCTCCGTAAAATGACGCATTGTACAGGTAAGTTAATTCAGATCTGCTGTATTTTTATTTTTCTCGTTCCTTTTCCTGCGAGCTATTCCGTCGACTCTTTGACTTTTTAAACCCTCAACGCAATAACAGGGGTGTTGTTATTTAAAGTGTGTGAGATAAACCGATTTTGATTTCGTTTGATTTTATTTAAAAGGTGTCTTGATTGAGATTAAGTCGAAAATCCGTTGAGGCGGGGCTTTTACCTACTTAATAGTTATTAAATTTAAGTAATAGGACCCATCTCTGGGGTATAAACTGTACGTTAACAAACTTCACATTAACGTTCACATTAAAGGCGCTGAACCTTGTTGTCAGAACAAGTAATACTGTCTACATATAACACTTTAACGTTTATAATTTTACTTTAATTTTGTCATATAAGAGCCGTTAGCGTTCGATATTGTGCTTCGGCCAGCCATTTCAGTGTCATAAAAATATTCTTCCGAAAGCAATGAGCTCCAACCGCAGTAGACTCGGTCAGGACCAGATGTCACTACTCATAATTATTATGACGTCCAATGAAAATTGCGGTGAAATTCAACACCAACTTAAACCTACAACTAGTTCAGACCAAAAAGAACCTAAGCGGAAACTAGTAAAGATATCTGGCACGCAAGACTGCTATGATCATGAGTTAATGTGAACCATATCGTTAGTTTAATGGAATTTAAACTTTGCACGCTTGAGATAAAAATGAAGACGTTAGCAAAATTATAATGGGTCCGGTAACGACACCACAGTTTAAAATTTGTCAGAGTAAAGTGTGATTTATGTTTATAGTTTTAAAGCTTTCGTAGCTTTCGTTTTTTGGTGGAATTTTTGAAGTGATTTTATTAAATATGTCTATGAAAATGTTGGCACATTTGGATGTTTGGATGTCTCCATAAACATGAACTTCAAAGTTTTTTCAAGTAAATAAAGTAAATGGCTCATTATCGATAATAATAAGGTTGAGTTGCAAAATGTCGCATGCTTATCTATAGGTACCTACTGGAGATAAAATACTAGAAAACCAGAAACAGAATTTGTTACCTAAACCAAATTTAAACATTTTGTATTACACCCCAGTTGCACAAACGCTTAGTAACATTAGGGCACCTGTGACTTTCTAATTTGTTAAAGTAGAAAGTGACAAAATGTATTTGAAGGCATTATTAAGTTTAATGTACGTTTTTGCAACGGGACATTTAAATTAGTCCAGTAAATGTATAATCTGCATCGTCAATAATTTAAACCCTCAAAACAAACTCAATGAGAAACAACCTCATTATCAAAGTTGAATGTTTCGTAAAATTGTTCAGCAATCATCGAAGAGCCAGTCATTCCCGAATACTTAATCACCAATACATTATTCTAATGAGAAAAAAATGTTAATTTTCGGGAAAAATGTTTTTATTACGTAATAAATAATGCATTGGATCATCGGCTATTGAGCCAAGTCTCTCATTAGTTGTGTTCTCGTTTTAATGCTGTTTCTTCTTTAAGCGATGAGTTAGCCACGGATTTACTAATACATCTGTATATTAACAAGGTTTCAGAAACATAATGTGCGTGTTGAAACATATACAGGGTGTCCCATAAGTCGCACGTCACAATGACACCGGAGGTAGACCATACTAAGATGGACCGAACCAGCCCTTTTTTAAAACATACATTTTTTAACGGAGTTGAAATGCGTCACGCATCATCGCCACACTGAAACCGAACTCAGTAAAAATCACATGGTTTTCAAGATTTGCCAAATTAAAGTACTTTGCCAGTACAAACTTGAAACTGTCATATCTTGAAAACCATGTGACTTTTACTGAGGTCGTTAGGCTGGTTCAGTTCATCTTAGGCTGGTCTACTTCCGGTGTCACTATGACGTGCGACTTATGGGATATCCTGTAGAAACAGTTGTAAACACGGCTGTATATTGATCATGTATCGGCGCTCCCCGCTGGGAGAAGGGAGCAAGTGAAATAATTCTGATTTATTACGGGATAAACTATTCAAGAAATACTTAGCATTATTCAATATCGCAGATTAAATTGTAAAGTAAAAAAAAAACACCTGTGGCAAAACAAGAACAGTATAACTCATTAAAATGCATGTTATGCATGCAGGCAGTAATGCATGCTAGTGCAGCGATTGCAGAACAAAGCTAACGGCTGGGGCCGTTCGACGGCGCTTACGACTCGCATTCGATACTGTTACTCGCCGTACAGTCGAGCACAATATACTTCAGGTAATATAATTGTTATAAATAATTAATCAGAATTAAAAACATGAAATTGAAGATCTTAGGCCGGCCCCACACCTGCCGATTATGTTCTGTTCTATCTAAATAATGACAGAAAAGAGTTGAAATCGGACGGCTACAATAAAAAAAAATCATTTAAATATAATTTTGATCTGGACAGAATATTTATTAAAATGTAACTGTAACTTTCGTGTCCTATTATTTCAAATCTATGTTTTATCTACTTATTTCCAGACCGTTTTCAGAAACTCTTTTGTAAATAAAATTCTTTATGTCAAATAAATATCACAAACTGAAACAAATAACTTATCGAAACATATATTATATTTATAATAGCATTGAATTTCTGACAAATAAATGTAGTTGTCATTTCAAAATGCTAAAAGAGAATACTGAACACACTTAATATTAAATATTGATAAACTTCTAATAAATAATGTTGTAACTCTATTGCGTATCTTTGTTAAAACTAATGTCTGCAAAAAAACTTATCGAAAACTAAGAAATAAGAACTAAACTGAAAAATCACTAAGCCGGCAAACAAGCTCGAAACCAATTAAAGCCATCCATTCACGACCAGCCACACAAATCGCACAATGAAGCAATAATCCATCAAATATACTAGAACCACCCAATTTTAAACTCGAGAAAAGCTTAATTTAAATAAACATTATTCAAAATCCATTCGGAATTTGTCGCAAGTCTTTGTTGGGAGCAATCTAACTTTTAATGGCGGACCCTCGTCACGGGACACCCGTCAATATTTGTGATATCCCGAAGTGGCTGGGCTTAGCCTGGACTAGCGCAGGATATTAGGAAAGATGTGGCTCAGACAGATTCAGAGGAAATTGGGAGAATCATTGGCAAAAGTCGAACTCAAGCGTGACCGGAATATTTTAAGAAATTATTTATTAATATTTTAAGTCATTTTTATTACAGAAAAATTTTAGTGACATCGAAAAATATTTTGTAAATAAAATAAACATTTTTTTTCTGCGTCATTCGATCTGGGATTCACGACGATTTGGATATTGTTTGGGGTGTTGTTCAATTTGACATCTATTTAAGTAACGTAATGTGCTACAAAAATTTTGGATCAAGTATTAGCGAAACAAGAAATTAGTTTAAACCAGTTTCAGTATTCAGTTTTTTATATTCAAATTTTAGTTGTGATGTTTTAAATTTTTATTTAATTTATTGTGGTTAAACAATCATTTTAACGCCGTTATTACTTACTTATTAAGTATATTTTATTTAGTTCACATGCAAAAAATTATTTCATGTAATTTTTTTTATCTGTAATAACGCGTAGGTATAGTAACAACGATCCAGCCTATGTAATGTTTATTTTAACAAAAATGTTTATGAATACATGCGTAGGTACCTACTTCATTAATTATGTATTCAAAAGAAACATTAACTCAAAGAACTTCTATCTTCCCAAAACTTTTCAATAATTCAACCCAAATATAGTTTACGTCTACATTTCCATTTTACTTTATTTATCAAAAAATACATAAAAAGTTATAAAAAAAAATTCAGGGGATAATCTCACACAAATTGATCTAGTCCAAAACTAAGCTCTAGGCTTGTACTATGGGTACTAGGCAACGATATACATACTTATATAGAGAAATATATACTTGAAAACATCCATGACTCAGGAACAAAATACTTGCCCTCATCACACTAATATTTGCCTATACCGGGATTCAAACCCGGGCTCGCTAGCTTCGTAACCAGGGTCACTACCAACTAGGCTAACCGCGTCGTCAAAACTTACTACTGGACTAATTGCTTTTAATCCGTACTATTTAACCCTTGACTACCTACTTCCTATTTTTGTCACACAAGCTCCTGCCTCCCTTCCCTAGGACGGCTACTTGATATCCCCATATATTTTTAACTAGCTTTTGCCCTCGACTCCATCCGCGTAAAAGTCATTTATCGCTGCTCCCTCGAGATCTCGAATTTTTCGGCATAAAAAGTATCCTATATCCTTCCCCGGGACTCAAACTATATTCATACTAAATTGTATACTTATATACCTTACTTAAGAAGCGATTGATTCCCCATTTAAACTTTAACCACCCTTTCTCCCCCTTAAGGGATGATTTCCTGGATAAAAAGTATTCTATATCCTTCCCCGGGACTGAAATTATCTCCATAGTAAATTTCATCTAAATCGGTTCATCGGTTTAAGCGTGAAAAGGTAACAGACAGACAGACAGAGAGACAGACAGAGTTACTTTCACATTAATAATATTAGTAGGAATTATATGAAGCAGAAGGGTATTTTAGAATATCTACAACTTAACCAGTTTTCAGTTCTGAGAGTTGTCATTTCTAATGAACGCCATCCTGTGGGAAATTGGCGTCACTTCCAGCCGCCGACTGTGACATGACAGGGTCCGTAACCCCTAATTTATCTGCCTGTTTAAATTTAATAATTAAGCTGCCTGTTTAAATGTAATAATTTAGCTGCCTGTTTAAATTTAATAATTATAGAATTTCCTTACAAAGGATTATCGCTTTCGTCCAACCATTAATATTTCAACAATCCATAGGCTATAAAAATGCATTTTATTTGTAAACCTAATGATAATATTACTTAACAATCATTTGTTATGCTTTAGACCATGGTCTTAAGTATAACGTGAAGAAGACGCAGTTTATGGTCTTCAAGGCAGGTAGGGGTCCGGACAATGTTCCCCCAGTATTTTTGGATGGAGTCTCAATCGAGAGGGTAAGCCAGTTTCGGACTTGGGACACATTGTGACGGAGGACCTCAGGGATGATCTGGATATCGAGCGCGAACGTCGGGCTACTGCTGTGCGAAGCAACATGCTCGCGCGGAGGTTCGCGCGGTGCAGTGATCCAGTAAAGTTGACACTGTTTAGAGCATTTTGTCAATGCTTCTATACATGCCAGCTCTGGTCTAACTGCACCAGGCGCGCTATGAGTGCCATCCGAGTGCAATATAATAACGCGTATCGCATTCTGATGAAGCAACCACGTTATTGTAGCGCATCGAGCATGTTTGCGGAGGCTAGAGTGCCCGACTTCTTCGCAATCATGAGATTGCGCATTGCGACTTTTCGGGACCGTATCAGATCATCCAATAATGAGATTCTCCGCACCTTGTCCGAGCGCCTGGACTGCCGGATCCTAAGATACTGGTCATCCGTGCACTGCGACCAAAATAAAAAGTAGTGAAGTGAAGGTTATTTAATGTGTTGTATTGTGTTGTACTTATTTTTTACAGACTTTACACTGCTTTATTGCTTTTTATTTATATTGTAATTCTATTTTAAATTTAATTTTCTAATTTGATGTATATGGGTACTGCCTGAAATAAAGATAATTATTATTATTATTATTATTATTTTTATTTGTTAAGTAATATTATATGGTCATCCTTAACAGGATATGTAAATTTAATTAATATTAATAAAGATTAATTATTTTTTTTAAGCCGTGGTAGCCTAATGGTTTGACCTGCCAACTCTTAAGCATAGGGTCGTGGGTTCGAACCCGGGCTCGCACCTCTAAGTTTTTCGGAATTTATGTGCGAAATATAATTTGTAAATTTACCATGAGCTTTACGGTGAAGGAAAACATCGTGAGGAAACCTGCACACACCTGCAAAGCAGTTTTGACGATTTGTGCAAAGTTCCCAATCCGCACTGGGCCCGCGTGGGAACTATATCCCAAACCTTCTCATTGTGAGTGGAGGCCTGTGCCCAGCAGTGGGACGTATATAGGCTGGATTATTATATTATATTATTATTATTTTTTAAATATGTCACTAGCACTAATAATATACTAGTCAAAATTGCGCTCAAAAATATCTAACACGCTCTTTTCATTAGGAACTAGGACATGTCAGATATTTTTTTGAGTCTTGTTTGATAAGTTATTGACTTAATGAAAATAAATACAAGGTGAATTTGTAAATGCATACAGGAACCAATTTTTCTTACTCCCTGGGCAAAATTAAGTCTAACTATGCATCTGTTATAGTAAATAATTTATTCCTGAATTATTTAATTAATAATAAAAAGTTAATAAATAATATTAACTTACCTTATGGTCACCCTACACCTGAGGTGCATGTACTTATGTTTTACTTACGTATTCTATGGCTCGTGACTCTGATACATTTGACAAGTTGGCAAAGTATAAGAAATAGTGATAAGGTTGTGAATGTTTGATTTAGAAAACAGTTGTTTTAAAGAGGTCTTATTGCTAAACCTCTTAGACTAACCAGGCGTAGGTGACAATAATTTCGGTTGAAAATAAAGTCCTAAATTAAAATAATAGGTTTATATAAATCATGTTTATTTTATGTAATTCCCATGCAAATGTAATCGCCATCGATTACTGTGTAAGAAAAATGGATTCCTGTATACTTATACAAATTCACCCTGTATATTATTAATATTTATCATCACAAAAACAAACGCAAAAATTAACAAAACTTTTCTACCCCACAGTACAGTGCTCAAAAGAACCCATTCTATGTATGTAGCGCACATAAAGGCGTCGCCACACTGCCGTTACGGAGTTTGCCTCGCGACATTACATCGTATTAGTCTGGAATGGCTTTTAGCTCTAAGAATTTTAGGTGTTTCAAATAATCGTTGCCGTTATGTTCCGAGGTTCCTGTGGTATTTTAATTGATTCGTACTTATTGGTTAATCGGCGAACATGTTTGAAGGGTATTATTGTACAGTCGAGGACAGAAAGATGTTCACACTTTTTCACCTTATTCCATTGTAATAAGGTCCAAAAGTGTAAACATCTTTCTGTCCTCGACTGTAGGTACATTTGAGCTTTTTTGCAGTAAGAAGGTTACGTACAAAAACATTTCGAAATAAACTATATTTTGTTAATTTCTTAAAGTTTAAACAAAGTTTCTAGGCTCTGCATTTGTTGTCAGTTTTGGACTTAAATCCCATACATACGTCAAACTTATTTTTATAACAGAAATAAACACAGAATCGCAGAAAATTATAGTTTTATTCAAGGTTAGGATTAACTATAATAATATTTATAGCAAGTACTGAATTAATACAACGGCGTCACTAGATTATATAGAATTTATTACGAGTTTTATCCCACTGGAGCCTCAGATTCGAGCCCGGAGGAAAAAGGTTACAAAATAGACAACATCTGTTTTTTCTTCAGAAATAATAGAAGATTATATTCTGAGCTGTATGACCTAGTTGTTCTAATAATTGTGACGCCCGTATTTTACCAAAAAATGATATTCATTATTTCGTTATTATTCTTTTGATAACCTTTTTATACGAGAAAGCATTACGTTAGGTCTGTTTAGATAAGAGGACTTACACACACAATGTTATTTATAAATGTTTCGATATAATCTAGAACTATGTATGTATGTTTAAAGATAGTCTTTTATAGAACTACTAAAATTGAAAGAAAATTTCTACGCTCCTTCTAGGAGCTTCATTCCGAATGATTAAAATCTAAAGTTTTCATAATTCTTAACGTAATTTGAAGAGTTTATTTAGGTAATTGCTTTTGTTCTAAATCTAAAAATAAATATTTAAATATAGCTTTTGGAAAAATCTTCTATCAAAAACTTGTTAACTTAACCACAATATAAATATAGCTAAAGCAGTAAAGAAACTCCTCGTGTCCCGTAGAGACGAATAGTTGAGACGTGTGTGTGAGTGCGACGTTTCGAACGTTTGTTCGTAGTTTCTTTACTGCTTTAGCTATATTTATACTGTGACTTAAATGTGTTCCAAAGTAAATACTTTCTAAAAACAATATTTCATCCAATCCAAGCGTCTCAGCTAAATTGAATGTGCTACAACTGCGTAGCACGTGTTACGCCGTAGCAGCGCTACGCCGTAGATTCTGGTACGTCAGGCTAACCATAAAAGTTTACGACTCACTCCCGAGCAAAGAAACTGTAGTTCGTTCAAGCCTTGCTAATAAATTGTATCAAAACCTGCTTTATTACTTTGTAAGTTGAATGGACGAAGGTCTACTTAAGTTCAAACAAAATAAAGGTTTTTTTTTTAAGAAAATAGGTACTGATTTCTAAAACAGTAACAGTAATAATCGTATTTTTATGGCTGGAAGAAGAAGAATGACCCTAATAGTCCTCCTGATGTTAAATAGGATCTGATCACCCATATACATTTTTAATAAATCAAACAATTAATCAAAAAAATATATTTCATTTTTATTTACAATCTCAAGACTGAAGTCCTAAGACTGCAAATGCGTTGCCAACCCTTAAAACTAAATTAATAGTTAATTGGTATACAAGGGTGCAATGTTGTATTTTAACTGAGAGTGTGGAATTTAAACACGAGCTAGCGGCGAGTGGTTCGAAAATAGAACCCTGAGCGAAGCGAGTGGTTCAAAAATAGAATCCTGAGCGCAGCGAGTATTGCAACACACGAGACGTAAAGTAACTTTGCAGCCGTGTATAACACAAGCGAGGAAAATACTACATAAGAAAAACAACTGTAAAATCAGCCTTCACGAGTTTTCATGAGTTTTGAGTTTGCACTGTTACTTGTGTTGTGGTGCGTTCAGAATCATTAAAAAGGATGGATCAAAATAACATTTATTGTAAGATTTTGTGTTTTAAGGTAAAATCATGTAATAAAATTGTTTGTACTATATGTATTTAATTGAATAAAATTCAATATAAAATAATTGTTCGGTCCACATCATCTGATTTGATAAGACAATTTAATCAGATAGGCGAAAATTGTCCTGTCTCTACTGGCCTTTACATGTTATTATGTTTAAAAAAGTAACTAATAACACATTCGGATTTCAAAAATGCAGTTTCGTTATCTGTTTTTAATAAATAAAAAAGAGCTTTCCGAGCTAGTGAGGTGAATAAGTCATTCCACCGGTTTTCTTGTCCCAAAATACAGTATTATAATCAGTGATCGGGGTTTTGAATGCGACTCGGGGTGAATGACCTCAATCATTATGCTAGTATGGATATGCCGCGGGATTACGGGCTTCGTGTGGTTTGATAAAGGACAGTTTTTTGTTATATGTTATCACAGTGAGTGGAATTCCCAGTGCAATATGGGGTGATTGACCTTAAACATTATGCTAATAATGGACATGCCCGGGATCCCGGGATTTGTATTGATGTTGGAGGATAATTATTCTATATTATTTTACATTATATCAATCGAAATTACAGGTCAACGTTTGAAATAAATGTTTTTATTATTGAAAAAACACATGACTTTATACAGACGCGGTCGCGGGATTATAGTCACATCCAAACTATGATTACGACTCGAAATCCCGCGAATTGCATCCAAAACCCCGATCACTGGTTATTCAGACATGTTTTCCTGCAGAAAACGCAAATATTTTATATTATTTTTAGTTTTATATAGTGCTAAAATAAGAAGTATCATTGTCATAAGTTTTATTTAAAAAATGACTAGCTGTTGAGTTTCTTGCGCCGCTTATTATAAGCAATGGTCTCCTCTTGGGAAGCGCTGGTAGATTTTGACGTGTAAAAGTGCTTGAGCGGCCTACTTACTAAATAAATATTTAAAAAAATGCAAACACTGCTGCTCGGTGGTAAGTTTAAGTATAAGATGGTGATAGCAATCCAGATGTGCACAAGGTCCTACCAACAAATAAAAAAAAAAGAATTGCTTTTATATACTTGTATTTTTACAGCCAAACGAAATGGTTGTAAGCGACTTGAAATACCAGGTTTCTTTGTACAGTCGACGACGTGAAGACAAGATTAAACGGTTGTTTTTCTTCCAACGACGCTTTTATTCGTGTTCATTGACGAGGAACAAAAGTACTCGTCGTGTGTTACATTGTTTCAAATATGCAACAGTGTCAATGAACAAGAATGTGTGCGAACTAGGTATGCTTGCTTTATCAACCCGTTGGTTTTATATATTAATTATATGTAATGCCACATATTGTTATGATGCGGCCTTGTATTGTATATTTACGTCACATAATAATATAATAAGGGTTTCATATTTATGAAAAAAATAATCCATAACGACAAAATATAACACTAGATGTACTTAGTTAATAGATTACATGCGAGAATTTCAAAAATGGTCATTGTTATAATCAAGAAAAACAAAAACGTGCGATGTTGCCAGTGCATTTTTGTAAGACGGCTCTTGAGCTCTCAATACAACTTACGCAAATAAATTTTGCTTAAGTTTGCGTCGAAAACTTCAAATTAATGAATTAGCGTGGTATATCCTTTTGCCGTCTTAACGTGCATGCCTGTGCTAATTGGAATTTGTGCAACGAGGACTGACTGTGTAGCTGGACTTTAACTAAACTGATGTTCTCCAAAAACACTTCTTCCCAGACATCGCATAAACTGAAGTTTAAAACATCTTTCCCGAAACTCAGTTAAAAACCAATCGTGCTCGTCGTCTCGTGAAAAATTGGTCTGTTTGTAAAACGCTGAAATGTGAACTACAAGGAATAATCGATGCCTAAGGATTTTCAGTTTTATGTAACAAATAAATAAAGTTGTAAATCTCAAAATTATAAAAAAATGTGATACAGTTCTGAACTATTTGATCGCTGAAAGCTGAAATATTCAGACATCATGATAACTACCTACATAGTATGAAACAAAGTCGCTTCCCGCCGTCTGTCCCTTTGCGTGTATGCACGTTTAGATCTTTCGAACTACGCAACGCCGTTTGCAACGCAACGATTTGAATGCCGTTTTCACCATCAGTTACGTAATTTTTGACAGAAGGTTTATGTATATAAAAGTGCCCGGAGCGAAGCGAGGGCGGGCCGCTGTATTACTTAAAACTAAAATTAGGTACGTACACAAATATTTATGTGTGTTGATAAATATTATGCACGCATTTGTATATACCTTTAAAATATATACTTTCTTCATTCGAGTACTTTTTCCGCATTAACACATTGTTGAGTTATGCGAGTAACCTTTTATAAATGCATAAGTATGTTAAGATAATAAGTAAATTCAAATTATAATTCAATTGTTACAGAAATTTCAATTAACTTCATGGCTTAAAATGATTTTTATTTTTAATTGGGAATTATTATTTATTATTATGCATGAATTTTTTTTATTGCATTTCTTGAAAAAAAATGAAAACACCGTTAAAAGAATGGCAAAAAGTGAAATTAAAATTAAAAATTGGCCAAAAAATACGGGTAATTTATAAGCATTTCAAACTACTAATTAGACGTCAGCGGGCACTACGACCATATAAACTTCATGTTAAATTCTGTTTTGCTAGAAAGAGATAGTAACAAATCTTTAATTGCTTATATCTAGGATATTTTTATAGTTATTCGAAAAATATTTTTTCTCAACTGTTTGTTACATTAATGACTTTTAATAAAACAATAAAAAAATCATGCATATTCCCAATTAAGAGTTTTAGAAAACTTTAATTAAAATGTAATCAGGAATAAGAAACAAGTTTTAATTACTTTTGAAATTCCATTAAAATGACAACCCCACGTGCCCTTAAATAAATAAGGATCCCATTATCAAATTAGCTTTATTCATATTAAAATGGAAGGTTTAAGGTAATAATTAGTGTGATTTATACGAGCGCCCGGAATTAGCGCCCTGCTAAGGCAAAAGGCAGTACTTTACACAAAACTACAATTGCAACCTTATTACAAAGTAATGAGGTTGCAATTATTACAGTAGTTTTGTGTAAAATACTGCCTTTTACCTTAGCAGGGCAGAATAGCACCCTGAATAATCGCACCAAATGCCGGCGACTTGGACAGTTCCGTTATTAAGATATGTCATTCATTTCATGAAATTAGAACAAATTGGGCTACTTTGGAAAATTTTCCTCAAATTCTTTCAATTCAATTTAATATCCAAATTACTTCGGCCTTTGTGAATTTCAGTAAACAATCTTTACTTTTTTATGAACAACGATGTAAGTCAAACTTTGTCACTAGTTTTGTTAAAAGAGTCTGTAAAACAAGTGCACTAAAGATTCACTAATGTTTCACTAAATCATCATTTTGACACTATCATTTCACAAATTATTTTGCAAAAAGATATTTTCCGTCGTATCATTTTACTTTTTTGTGGTCAAAATTCGAACCTAACCTATGTAATATGTCTCAAATAATTTAACTAAGGTAATTATGTTACGGTTTAAGCATAAATGCTTTTTTGCGAAATGAAATACTTACTATAAAATGATAAGTTTGCCAAACGTACCGTTAGCTGAATGAATGAACCCCTGCACAAAAACATGAAATAGACTCAAAATATCTATAGATGTTTTTAATATAAAAGAAGACATAGAAAAAAGGTTACGCTCCATCTGTCTTGAGAGCCTGTTTATTGCGCCCTTGAGTGCTCTCTTAAGATAATACTCGTCTACTTCGGCTACCGTACAAAATGTACGTAACGAATGACACTGTCTGTTGTCTGATAATCAGAGGTAGTTTAGGTACAGTTACTAGACATAATATATTAATATCCAACATTGAGCTCAGAAGTATCTGACACTTCTCATTTAATAGAGTCAGTACTTGGGGAGGCCGAGTGTCACTCGGGTCGAAACCGAATTTTCATTGATTTCTATACAAAAACTAAAAACAACGCTTTAACCATTAGGCTATTCAGACGGCGGTGGCGGCACTGAAATTACGAAACATATTGAAAAATATTTTTGCGTGAAAATACAGAGAAAACGATTTTTTCCGGATATGCCTAGCTAGATGAATTTTTTGCCCCCGTAAACCCACATATTGCAAATTTTATCGATATCGTTTTCGAGAACGTAATTACACACAACACAAATATAGGAATAAACAAATGTTACTCGTTTAATAGTATAGGATAAATGCGTGTCAGATATATTTGAGCTCAAGATTATTTTTGATGGCTGGGCCCATGAATAATATCAACAAATATATTATGTAGGCTGTCAAAATTAACATTTTTTTAAAAGTTAAAATGAAATCTATTGCTTACAAAGTAAGGTTCATAAGACATTCAAGGTTAATTTCCTCGAACCTGATTTTAGTTTTCTATCTTAAAAATGGAACCCTCGGTGCGCGGGCCCGAGTTTTTTTACGATGAGGCCGCCATTACGAGAGCTGTTAAGTGAATGAGAGCTTCAATAGCTTTTTCAATACATAACAGACGTCGAGCCGTTAACTGCTAATAGACCTATTAAATACCAACCAGAATATCACATTACAGGTTTCGTAAAAATGCCATTTTTCGATTGTCACTTTTGTAAAAATCGTGTTTTTCTCCCTCAGCTCACTTTTTTGTTTTCGACAGCCATAAAATGACAGAATTGTATAAATCTAATTATTGATAAATTTTGCGGATCAGGTGCGGCTTTCAAATGTAATATTTTTTATTTTAATGTTAAATCTAGCTTGGATGAAAAACGACTAAAGATACACTTTTTAGATAATTTACTATTTCTTCCCTTTGATATTTGGTGTAAAAAAATCCCTTATCCCTAAAAACATGCCTAGCTAATGACGTTTTTAAAATGGTATCGCACTTAGTTGTCCGCACCTTTGATCCATGCCTGTGTGACCTTGAGACGTAAGCCATTGCAAGGTCAACGAAACAAAATCTGAAATGACCCGCAAAGGCCGAGTAAAGTTTAAAGTTTCCATTTAACGATATTTAAGTGAAAACGATGCAGTTCTAATCAAATTTTATGTTCTTTGAATAGCGGTACATAAAAATGTATCGACAGTTTTAACAAACGATGGCAATCCAGACTTTAAAGTATGATTGCAACGTTATTTTTTATTGTACGAATTGATAGAGACAATATCTAGGTGTCTTGCTTTGATTACAGTAAACCGCATTTATTGAGAGAACTAAATAACTTTGACAATTATTTGAGTGAATATTATCAACTTCAGCTAATAAATCTGATGAAAATTGTTTGACAAAATGATTTAAATTGGATTGTGGAAGCAAGAAGATGATTCAAATTACGTCACCAATTTTATTTTGATTTTGTTGACTTATAAACATGAAGTACCTTTCTTAACCCTTTTTGAATTACGAACACATTCATTTGTTAATTTAATGTACACAACGTCAAAGTATTTCGAATGAAAAGTCTAAAAAAAAGTATATTCGCTCAAAGTTTAAAATGTAACCGATTAAACTTTTCGCGCGAACTCGCATCTGACCATTTTTACGTTTTCCTGTGTTATACAGGTAATGCGATTTATTTACGAGGAAAGGTTCGAATCTCGCAGGTCGCAAGTGTACATTACGGCCTCGCCTCGAGACTGCCCTCTATAAATTACTTATAACGCAGCTTTGTGACTCAAAGGGCAGGTGACTTAAAGACAGGTATTTTTCTTGTAGTTGAGAATTTCTGTGAACTTCATAAAATATTTTTGTAACAATAATGAGTGCGATGGATTCTAAACGAAATCATTTTTATGGTTTTCAATTTAACATTTAACCCTGACCTTGAAATTGGGATTATGCATGAACTTTTTTGTTGCTTTAATATAAAGTAATTCATGTAACAAACAGTAGAGAAAAATGATTTTTCGAGTAATTATAAAAATTACCAATGTAACCCATTACAGATTTGTTTCTATCTCTTTCTAGCAAAACAGAATTTAACATGGTGTTTATATGGCCGTATGGCCGTAGTGTCCGCTGACGTCACAGTACATGTCGGATCTCTCTGTCTAATTAGTAGTTTTAAATGCTTATGGATAATATGCATATTTATGGCCGATTTTAATTTTAATTTTACTTTTAGCCATCTCTTTTACGGTCTTTTCATATTTTGTTAAAAGATGCGATAAAATGCGTTATCCATATTAGAATAAAATATTTTAAACTATTCCGAGTTTACTCCGCGATGGTGACCATCTTCGACCTCTGGAAGATCACCCATCAGTCTCCAGTAGCCGAAGAGATAAGGGACCCGGAGTGGCGTTGGATTGAGTATAAATTAGGCGAGAGGTTGACCACATCACCAGGAAGGCGCTAAGTTGTAAACCTGCAGGAGGTTCAAGAAAGCCAGGCCTGGAAGAGGTCCGAGCTGGATAAGACGCAACAACTGGACGTGGAATGGAAGGAATCGGACGACCTGGCACAGAATAGACAAGCTTGGAGATATTTATTGTTGGCTTTGAACAAAAACAATCAAAAAGCCAAAATGTGTCACCATGGTGCTATCAGCGTAATGCTGTGGCGAGCCAGGACACTGATTTTCAGTGGCCCCTATTGAAGTCGTAAACCACAAACATTACAGCAACAATAATAATAATAATAATCATCATCATCATTTCAGCCGAAAGACGTCCACGACTTTTTTAACGATAAGTAGTACTCATTTAATATTTTTGTCAACCTTAGTTGTAGTCGATAAATAATTATTATTGTAAACTTAAATGTGCAATACAGAAGATTTTATCTTAGTTGATTAGGGTTAAGTAATTTGTATTAGATATAATATAATTACCAATTATTTAATATGATATTAAAATAGTTAGCCCTCTAAAACTGCTGTGCCCTTGCAGGGCGTCACATACCTATTGTTTGTTTTCCACCTTATAGTGTAATGTGATATGCAAAATTTTTTGCGAATGCTCGCTATCTATGCGTGTTTATTTGTACATGACAGTGTGTTCGGACAAGTTCGTAAAAGCCGAGCGATACGACACGACAAATCTGTACAGTGTAACCCTCGACTTAAAACAGAGGGGTAATTGTGAGTTCAATGTATGTATCTGTATAGAGCCTTAAAATTTATTGCGACTACTTATTGCACTTCAGTGTGTTATATTATAATATTATGTAATCTATTTTTAAGAAAAGTTAGAGCTTAAAATATACTAGTCATAAATGTGTGAGTGGCTATATAGAAATTATAAGAGTGCGTCATACTAGTCGCTAGTAAGGTTTTACTTTACAATGTTTGAATTATTAAATAGATATAACTACTTAACATTTGGTGGCAGATGGGAACTTGGCCTATTTATAACATTTATGTTTTTAGTAGGATAATAATGTATAAAGTTATGTTAGCATGCTATGTAGCAATATCAACAGAACTAGCTTTTGCCCGCGACTCCAGATACGAGCATCCATTGCAAGATCCATTAGGGGAGTTGAGTATTGGTGCTTTTAAATCCATCAATGGATTGGAGTGGGCCTTAGTGTTCGCTTGGATCCATGTTGGAGTCGTTAGAATCTAGGATTTATTTTTGGATTTTAATAAAATATTGCTAGTCTTTAAACTTATTCTTACCAATATTATAATAGCGATAAATGTGTTTGTTAGTTTATTATTAGGTATGTATTCTTGGTTCAACGCCTCAATGATTAGTTCAGCCCGAAGACGCGCAAAAGCTACTTTTAATTCCGGGAAATTGGACAGTTATCGAGGGAAAAGCGATAAACGAATTTCAAGCTGACCTTTTACCTATCCCAAATATTACTTTTTTCCTATAAAACGTATTTTTTGTTTTATGTTAAGCAAAATAATAACGGCCAAGTTATATTTATGTTTATCAAAACACTGTGTGCAAATTAAGTCAACTCAAATTAATGGTATTGTATTAGTTTGGCCGACTGATAATTTATTTAGTCAAATCCGGTGGGCAACCCCATCTATTTTGCGCGGTCTCGTGAAATATTTGCTACGTGTTCCCTTCACGTATTAATATAATTTAATAGTCGTATATGGATTCTGGCTCAAATTTTGCTTAATAATATTAATATCTTGTCTAGTCTCGTTGATTTGTTTGTATTTTGAGCTATAACTTGGCAGTTTTTTTTAACAAATAGATTACTTGATATTGTACCATACTCTATAGAAAACTGCCAAGTCAAGGCTCAAAATGACAATAAATTGATTTGACTGTCAACAATCTAAGTATTTTTACATATCACTACTTTTGGTGGCACATGAGAATTTGGCCTAATTTCATGTTTTTTACGGGATTAAAAATACACAGACACCATGTAAATTAAAATCCTGTTAGGACAACTTAGCCTTCTCGATTAATAATTTCGTCGACGAATTTTGTAGAATCACCTAGCTGTCGTAAGGGTAAGTACTAAAATGATCATTTATTTATGGCGTTGGCTCTGCCGTGACAGAACACGTCTCCCGGGATCCAACTATACATATTACGAACATCTCGTTTCCCGTGTTTCAGGATATTTTTGCTTCAAAAAAGGTCAAATGTTTTCACCTGGCCCGTAGGGGCTGTGGCTACGAGAGAGCACGTGTAACGAGACAACTCCAAACTATTTAATTCCTGAATAATTTAACCATTAGATACGTTAAATGCCATTAACGAGTAATAAAAATTGTAACGTGCGAGGTTGTTCTGTGTACTGGAGTTGAGTTACTTGTCTGTTATTATGATAAGTCAAGAACGTAAATTGTTAAGGCACTGTAGAACCTTGTCGCAATTTTATCGAAATCGTTAGAGCCTTTTACGAAAACGTGAATACAAATATTATACATATATTATTATAATATATACAAATATTTCTCGTATAATATTATTATGCATAAAATATAATTAACATGTGATTGAAATACGCCGCCGTCGAAGTTATTCGCGGCTCGAACTTGTTCCAGCAAATATTCGACTCGTGTAACGAGTGGGCGGTGTTAAACGGCGCATAAGTTGGCGATTATCCTTCTACAATTATAAATGCGGTAATGCGTTTGTCTACATATTTGTTTGTTCTATCCCAAGTAGCGCACAAGCTGTATAAGAGCTTATACAGCCCTTATAATGCTGAAACTAGTGTTATAACAGCTGTATAAGCTCTTATACAGCTTTTGTGCTACTTGGAATCTCCACGGGTCGGTGCATCAACTGGGGCATTACTCTGAACTTCGAAATTCGAATTTAGTCTATTGCTATCCCTTTTGTTCTCGACGCGTAGCTAATTCGCAAGAAAGTGACGGGGCGATCCGAAGTTCGAATTTCGAAGTTCAGCGTAATGCCCCTGATCGGTCTGAAAGTAAAAGTGTGATTTATAATAGTAAAATTCTATAGATATACAATACAAAGATATACAAAAGAGATACAATTCAGCGAGGAAATGCTGCCGGCATCTTTTGGGACAATTGCAATGTCGCAAGGGCCATATTTAGGGTTCCGTGTCCGAAGGGTGACAACGGAACCCTATTGCTAAGCCTCCGCTGTCCGTTCGTTCGTCCGTCCGTCCGTTTGTCAGCTGGCTGTATCTAAACCGTGATAGGTAAACAGTTGAAATTTTCTTTTGCAACAACAAATGTATTAGTAATCGTTGTCTCTTTTTTTTACGATGGTACGGAACCCTTTGTGTGTGAGTCCGACTCGCACTTGGCCGATTTTTATATAAGTTTATATCTTAAAATTGTTTAATTAAATATTTGTATTTACATGGTTTTGGTAAATAAATAAATTTATAGTACTTATACAACGACAAAACGATCTAGGCGTACGACTTTAAAACGTATCGTGAACAGGCAGTTTTAGGTAAAGTAGCTCTGTGTTTAGTTGTTAGGTTTAGTTGAGTCGAAAATGCAGCTCAACGCATCCCAAGTGGAATGAACTTAATGAACTAACTTTAATATATTCTGTTCTATTCTAGGAGCATTCAAATAGTTGTTTATTATCCTATACAATTAAGCGAGAAACATTTGTATATAATATATATTTATTTGTACTCGCGTTCTCGAAAACGGCTCTAACGATTTTGATAAAAATTGTAACACGGGGGTTAACGGGGGCGAAAATTTGATCTAGCTAGGTTTCGTATCTGGGAAAATTCGTATTCCCCGTATTTTCACGCAAAAAATTCCCGCGTAATATGGTTCGTAATTTTGTATGAATTGACTGATAGAGAGTTGGCCTACTTCGCAAATACTGCGGGTTCGAATCCCAGCTCTGGATCTTTTTTTTTCTTTTTTTTTTTGTATGGAAAATCGATGAACATTCGGTTTCGACCCGAGCAACGACGTTCGGTCTCCCAAGTACTTTAGATTCCTATCAACACAGAGTTTCCTGTAATTTCTTAGTTTTGATCGAGGCTTTGCTATACAATCGCCTTACTTTAGTCTTCCAAACGCTCTTATTACTTATTTTACTTACTCTAAACTTTGAAGCTAAACCAAAATACGTCTAATATTATTAATCATAATAAATATCAGGGACAATCTCACACAAATTAACCTAGTCCCAAACTACGCTCTAGGCTTGTACTATGGGCAACGATATAGGTACATACTTATATAGAGAAATACATACTGAAACAATATATATAAAACATCCATGACTCAGGAACAAATACTCGCGCTCATCACACAAATATTTGCCCATACCGGGATTCAAACCCGGGACCGCTACCTTCGTAGGCAGGGTCACTACCAACTAGGCTAACCGCGTCAAACATAAACCATCAATTATCACTCCCATTACAGAACACATAATAAACACCATCAGTCTCCCAGCGACATTTTCCCAGAAACACGTTCAAACGAGTCCCACAACTTGCAAACTCTCATTCATATAATGATAATGAAAGCAAGACACATTTGACTTTAAGCATTTTAAGAGAAACCTCATCAAGGAGCTAATCCAAGAATTAAGAGATAATCAAGACGGATGCCTTGTTGATGGCATGTTTCAGCAAAGATGTTTCCTCTGGGAGTTACCCTTATTCAAGGCTTCAAGCATACCAAAAAACACCCTTGAGTATCACAGATACGGTTGGATTTTGTGAGGCGTGATGTAACGCGTGATTTTTCCAGATTATCTCACGAAGGCATCCGAGGAGGGCGCAATAAGTCTCCAAGCGTTTTGGAATACGAGGAAGGTTAGTACATTAGGTATTTCGTTTGGTGGCGTCTAAGGGAAAATGTTAGAGTACAGTCATGTGTTTTTTCCGTAAACAATACATTTAATATTAAGAAATTGCTACTTTTTGCTAATGAGGTGTTTTGTTTGAACATCAATATGATATCTATATAGTTACGATATAAACGATAGTCTGACCAATTTCAAAACCAAATAAGCCGATCCAGTGCGAGTCGAACTCGAGCACCGAGGGTTCCGCACAAACTTATAGGTATGTAAATAGTTCATAAATCACGGGAATACAATATAAACAAAGTCCAGTATAAACTGACACTCACTAAGTAGGAAAGTGCATACATACCGCACTTTCCTACTTAGTGAGTGTCAGTTTATAGTGGATTTTTTTAAACTACATTAACGATTTTCGGATTTTTTCCTTTTTGCCAAATTTCATGATTCTAAGTCAACGGGAAGTACCCGGTACATACCTACTTATTAGTTATTACTTGGATTGTAAATAAACGCGACATGTGTATGATGTTATATAATAAAATAGAAGGTATTTACTCTGTCAAATAAATAAATACCAGGGACAATCTCACACAAATTGACCTAGGCCCAAACTAAGCTCTAGGCTTGGACTATGGGTACCAAGCAAAGATATACTTACTGATATAGAGAAATAAATACTTAAATATATAGAAAACATACATGACTCAGGAACAAATACTCGCGCTCATCACACAAATATTTGCCCATACCGGGATTCGAACCCATAATTGTCTATAAATATTTGAAATTATGTAAAAAATAATTAAATATCAATAACAAACACACATCATAATGGTCACATAACATAATGGTCTAGAAATATTAAGTCCAAAGTTAAACTTACCCCCCAACAGCTGCTCTGCTAAATAAAGCTGCTCCAAAGATCACTCTTAGTTACGACAGAGGCGACATTAGCCTGATGGATTGCTCTCAAGCCACACCATCTTGGATGTGAACGATCGATTCTTTGCCTTCAAATGGAGACGATAAGTATCAATTTTGAATATAACGATTATTAGTAAGACGAGGATGCATCCTTTGAAAATAAAATAGAGGATGCTTTATTTTTTGATTCTTGGTACAAAAGGAAGCGAAAATGCTTTGAGAGATTTTATGATTTTTGTTTAGGGTATAGAAAATAATGATTTTATACTATTTCGAATCTTATGATATTGAAAAAGCAAACAAACACACGTGCCACTTGATGGAAGGTGAACCCTGAAACTTAAGAAAATGTTGCAATATAGCAAATTTCGTACTTCTTCCTCTGTAACTTACAAATAAAGTATTATAATTTCAATTTCAAAAATACATAAAGACGTAAAATATTATAAGTATTTTAACATGTGCAAATCATAAGTAGATATCACTTCGAAGTAGCTATTTGCGTGTGAAAACTGAAGCTGAAGTTGTGTTTTACAATAAAATGATTAATTGTATTTTTTTCCACGGAATTTCCCTTAACGTCAATAAATATGACTAATTTTTCCGATAGATATACAACTTTCTATAATAAAAGATATAAATGCCCCTTTTAAAGTTTGACCTTTATATGAAAAACGCATGGGCGCTCAATACTTTTAGCCATGGCTTTAGGTATTACAATAGTAATATACTGCGGTACTGGGGTCAAACAAAGTGAACCCGAAATAAACAACCTATGTGTCTTGTATTGGAAAAAGCTTATCTGTAAAAGATGCATAGATAAAATACAATACAGGCTAGATAGGGTGTTTATCAGCCACGGACAAAGCAAAATAGCGCGCAGGCACAGATCACCAGATAAGTTTAAATAAACACGTTAAAAATCAATCGTATATTGAAACCCCTACACGTGATATACACTCTGTATATAATACTATAACAAAAAGTATACTTAGGTTTTCAATTCAGCAGAACTGCGCTTTCAAAACCATATTGCACTCGGCATTAAATTCCCATTAAAACGACTTTCCGCAGCTTCAACTGTTTTCTTGGTGACTTAATTTAAATTTAGCTTCCTTATAACGTATAGTGAGACCACGGCTTTATAACGTTGTTGTATAACTTTGAGTTCTACTAAAAAGGAATAAGGTTGGTAGTTGAGTGGGTGTTTTGTAACGTAAAGTAGCGAGGTAATCCTTATGAGAGAAGGGAGTAAATCCACCGCGTGTGTTCGCGCCTTAATCTGATGGAAATAGACAGGGAGGGGGCGCGAGAGAGTCAGATTCACTTGGTGATAAAACATTAAATATTGTGTTTTAACCCCCGTCGCAAAAAGAGGGGTGTTATAAGTTTCAATGAGGATATTTATGTATCTGTATGTGGCATCGTAGCTCCCAAACGGATAGACCGATTTTGATGGTAAAATTCCTCTATGCTGCCTCTCATTTTAAAGGCGGTTAAGGGCTTAAGATGGGGTAGAGATTGGGACCCTGCACAAAGTCCTACGACCACTACTCAACGTCAAGTAAAATTTTATTTGTTTGAGAAATGTCTATAATTTTTTTTATAGAACATAGAGTGACAAGCAGGAAGTTCCTATGACGTATGAATTTTGCGTATGAATGTTGCGTATGAATTCATTGCAAAAATATACATAGTATGTTAAAAAACGAACCGACATTATTTTTGATTAATAAATTATTTAAAATTTTCCTTGATATATACTCGTATCTATTCAAATAAAAAAATATTAAAATCGCTTCACAATTAACGAAAATATTTCTAATCATACACGCAAAAAAAAATGAATTGTGAATCGCCTCCATTTTTGAAGTTAGTAAAAAAATATCTAAGTAAACAAAATGTATGCAGACGTTTAATATAGCTCAGTAGCTTCAAAATACCAAGTATTAATGAATCTCCTGAGATTCAAGTGAAAAAGGGCATAAGTCTAGTATACTGTGTATTTATGATTTATACAATTTCTTATATCGAGATAAGTCGACTTAAACTCTTTTACACTGGAACCTCAGAATTATCATCAATATTTCTGAATGTGTGCGCTCTCGTCTCCTCTCAGCTCGCGATTACGAGAATTTGTGAACGAAAATGAAATTAAATAAGCTAATACAATGGCCTTTCATTTGGACTGATCAGCAGATTATACATGTAATCATGGATGTTTTTAATTTAACTAAATAATATAAGTCAACTACATTGTTAGCGGAAGAAGTGCGTTAAAAAAGGTTAATAATTTTATAATTAAATAAAAAAATGAATATGAAATACATAACAATATTAAAAATATATACCTACAGGATGTGATAAAAATGCCGTACAAAAAAATGTCTGACGGATTCTTTTTTTGGACGAGTTTTTGTTAGGCACACCCTCTACACATAAATGCTATTAATTGTATTTTAATGTTCATAAATTAAAAAACGAACGACCTCTGTCAAGATCATCATTCTTTTTACAACACGTTTCATTTTTTTTCGATCTAGTACCCGTATAGTACGAGTAGTCGCCTTTATCACGATGATACGAGTAAGGCTGGATAAATCATCTGTCTCTCTCACACTTACATAATAGCTGGAAAGTGACAGATGTTCTATCCACGTTTATCCGGGTAGCTATCACTTTATCGAAACACCTTTCATCGAACGTATAATTTCATCGAATTTCATTTCATCGGTAGCTAATTTCCACGTGCAGGACTTATAATTTTTTGGTGGTGTCAGGTCTAACCTAAACTGAAAACAATAAGGTAGGCAAGGCAGAAATTAGCTTTCGATGAAATTAAATTCGATGAAATGATACGTTCGATGAAAGGTGTTTCGATAAAGTGATGAAACAGTGATGAATACATAATGATAAACACGCCCATAACAGCAGGGGTCTTCCCTCATTCCCAAACTGTTCCTTCGTCTGGCGTTAACAATCTACATATCTTGTCTAGTTTATAAGTTAATTTGAAAAAGTCTATGTCGTTAGAAAATGCAGCTTTTCTAATAAAACTTTTATAATGACGCTCTAGCTTTATAAAATATAGTGAGGCTAAGCTTAAAGCTTTTATCAAGCTTCCTTAGCACGCCTTACGAGGTTTTAAAGTTTATTCATTGCAAGCGAACTTTTAAGTTTGCTGGCGACACAAAGCTCCAGTAACGTAGGCAGCTTTCGAAAGTTCAAGTTTTCCGGTGAAAACATCGTTTGGAAACCTGCATTGTTATCAACAGCTACAGCGTTTGTTATTAAGTCAAGGGTTTAAATGAGTTTAGTTAAAGTTGTTGGCTCATTTACACGACGCAAGTCGCTTTCAGCTCTACACAAATCTTCATCCTACGAATATTATAAATGCGAAGGTTTGTGTGAGTGTGTGTGTGTTAGTTTGTTACTCTTTCACGCTGCAACGGCTGGACGGATTTGGATGAAATTTGGAATGGAGATAGCTTATACCCTCGATTAACACATAGCCTACTTTTTATACCGGAAAATTTAAAAATCCCGAGGGAGCAGCGATAAACGACTTCTACGCGAACGGAGTCGCGGGCAGAAGCTAGTTTAATATAAAAAAATATCGTACAATATAAGATTTATATTAAATTTATCCTTTATTAAAAAAAATGTCTTTTTTATTTTTTTGTTATTATCGAAACAGCCTTTTTTTGTGTAGAAATAAAATAAAATAATAATCCTAAGTGGCTATCACAAAAATTTGCCAATTACGGCTACACTGTATCGCTAGCATGAGACAACAGGAGCGGCCTGAAAACCAGCGCTGTCAGCTCCCGCACTCAGGCGCAGAGGCGCAGCATTAGCTGCGTCCGCTTCTTTTACCACATGTCAATATTTTTTGGTTATTTTGTCTGTATGTGGTAATAAATAATGTTTCTTTCTTTATTTCTAAATAAATCACTTGTTTATTCTATAATGAAGTTTACTAAGTTCATTGAACAGATTACTGGAACGCGGTAACAAGTTAGACCAAATTCGGCCCGACCGTTCCCCTTGGACTTGTGGGATTAGCTTCAGTTCCAGGGCCCAACTTGTTATTAGCCGTTTGGCAAATTCGGCAACTTAACGAACTAGTCTTAGAAGCTTGAGACCTGGTCAAGTTGAGATACAACATTTTGCGTCGGGTGTTAAGTACCACTTCGAAAACAATTTCGGGTTGACTTTATAGATAATAAAGAAGTTACAAAATCATAATTACATATCACAAAACATTTAGTACACAATATTATACATTGTAATTAAAATAAATAAATATCAGGGGACAATCTCACACAAATTCACCATGTCCCAAGCAAGCAAACTCTAGGCTAATACTATGGGTACTAGGCAACGATAAAGATTATTATATAGAAAAATACATAGGGAAACATCCATTACTCAGAAACAAATACTCGCGCTCATCACACAAATATTTGCCCATACCGGGATACAAACCTGGGACCGCTAGCTTCGTAGGCAGGGTCACTACCAACTAGGTTTACCGCAGAAGGATCTTATTAAAATTATCATTTGCTAAAAGAACGAGCAGTTTTCCACTGACACAACAATTTTTTAAGTACCCGATAGATACAGCAGCTATGTTATTCTGTTAACGTTATGTCATTCTGTTCGACTCAGTCGATGAATAGCCGGCGAATTTACGTCGTCCGTCAAGGTGGGTTAAATGACATTCAACTGCCTGCACATTCATTTAGCCGCTGGTTTCACAGACGACCAGCTGTCAAACCAGCGACTAAATGAATGTGCAGGCAGTTGAATGTCATTTACCCACCTTGACGGACGACGTAAATTCGCCGGCTATTCATCGACTGAGTCGAACAGAATGACATAAAGTTAACAGAATAACATAGCAGGTAGAAGAATAGGTTTTTTTCTAAATTAGCGTTACCAAAAATTTAAAAAACCCCTGACATAAAAATAAAACCAAAAAAAAAAAATATTATGGCCCTTAAAGCTTAATGTAAGTAGTAATATTTTTATTATTACTTGCTTTTTATTTATTTACGAATTTTATTATTTAACTATTCAAAGTAATGAACGGATTTGCTGTGTAACTACTTAGTAACTACTGACCGTGCGAGCTACTGGAGGTAAGTTAACATGGCTGGCTAACGATAACAAGTCGCATCCCGCTCCGGAGGGATTTGTTTCTCGGAAACAAATAGAGGCCCCGCAAAATGGCCGGCTGTGAGGGTCGGGAATGCCACTTACTCTGTGATAATGCTTTAGAGTGTATGCGCACTGCGTCCGATCCGGATCCGAGAAGTGTTATAGCTAGTACAGTCGACGACAGAAAGATGTTTACACTTTTTTACCTTGTTCCATTGTAATAAGGTCCAAAAGTCTAAACATCTTTCTGTCCTCGACTGTACCATTTTGTATGAAAAAACCGGATGACGGAATCCGGATCTAGTGCGCAGCAATCTCATACAAACAGTAGGTAGGTACTACCGCCACGGTGTCCTTCCATTAGGGCGAAAAACGTTTGGCAAACTGTTTCATTTCGCAACCGTTTCATTTGGCCAAACGTTTTTTTTCCGAAACTGTAAATATTTCAGGATTTCTCTCAGGACGATCGTGGGACCCTATAAGTTAGGTTAGGTTAGTTTTATAAAAATCCAAAGCGTTTGGCCAAATGAAATAGTTGCGAAACTTGCGGTTGCGAATCATTAGTAAACCTACCGCCATATTAACTGAATAAATATTTTTACTTTGACTTTGCCACCTCGGACCGACATTTCTCGGATTCGGATTCGGACGCAGTGCGCAAACGCTCTTAGAGTTAATTTATTGGCTACTATGTTTTGCCTGCGACTTTGCCCACGTAAAAGTTAAACATTCTGAATGCAAATCGTCTCCAGGGTACATTTTTCTATTAATGAATTATACGACATATTTACCGAATGTACAGTCACACCACGGGATTGTTGAGCCACTTGCAAACATCCTTAATTCGGTCGGGTTGTCAAATCGTCCAATTCCAATAATAATATACCGTGTACGATTTGAGAACCCAACCGAATTAAGAATGTTTGCAAGTGGCTCAACAATCCCGTGGTGTGACTGTACATTTTAATATTGTAGTAATGTATGTTAAAATCACAATTTTTTTTTAAAACGCCATGTTTAGGGTTCCTGACCCAAAGGCCTAACTATTACTAAGCCTACGCTGTCCGTCCGTCCGTCCTAACTTTAAAGAGCTGTATTTTTTAACCGTAAAAGGTCGCCCGTTGATTTTTTTGCAGAATATGTGATATAACAGCGGATTTTCTAACAAATAACAAAAGTCAAAACGAAAAATATTAAGGGGAGTCCCCGTATAAGAAACGTTTTTCTTTTCAACGTTTATTTTTATACTTGTTCTATCATAAAAATGGTAATACTTACAAGCGTCTAATTTGATATGATGATAAAACAAACCCAATTAAAAAAAAACAAATACTAAAACCCGGCCTAATATGTACGGAACTCTCACTGTGCGAGTCCGACTCGCACTTGACCGGTTTTCTTACAAAGTTCCCAGTGACATTCGCGACGCTAAGAAAACTTAATAACACCTCGGTTGTTAAAATTAAGCCATCCGTTCAGCCTCTAGGAGGGAACATAAAAACATACACACAAACATACAAACACAATATAAACTCATTTTCTTTTATTTTACTCGACATTTTATGAAAGCTTCATTATTGCACTCGTACATTAAACTTTAATTCGTTCTATCCATTTCTACTTACACTAAATCTTCATAATACCCGTTATTATATAACCCTACATTTTATTCCTTTGTATTCAGATAATTATTCTCTCCAAAGGCTAAACGACAATCTGTACCCACTTATCTCTCGATTTCAATTCCCGATCTATTCTTTAGGTTAATCACATTCTTTCCCGCAATTATTTTCTGCGTAATAGGTATGTGATGTACCTAGTATTTTCATTTGTAAGACCAGTATTTTTTAAAACATGGTATAAAATACTTTTATACCATATTTAAGGGTGTCAAACGGGACCCTATTTACTAAGCCTACGCTGTCCGTCCGTCTGTCCTAACTATAAAGAGCTGTATCTCTTGAACCGTAATACATAGCGGGTTGATTGTTTTTCAGAATGTGTGTTATTACGGCGGATTTCCTAACAAATTAAAAAAATATTAGAAAGTTAAATAATAAAGGGGGTCCCTATACAAGAGATGTTTTTTTTTAAGTATTTTTACTGTGGTTGTATCATAAAAACGGTGTGACATACAAGAGTCAAATTTTATATGAATATAGAACAAGCCTTATAAAATAACAACAAATATTAAATATAAGCCAAATATGAACGGAACCCTCAGTGCGCGAGTCCGACTCGCACTGGCCCGGCTTTTTTAGAACTTTTTGACTCCTGTTCTTAACCACTGATAATAATGTGTAATAAGTTTGTGGATATCTTAAAATTTTCGGGAAAAGTTGCTCGTGTAAGTTCACTTTATACTTAAATTATACCCATGCACTGTAAAAGTATTTTGAGTTTTTTTTTGTAAAAAATGTCATTGTTATAAGTTATAACATGCTTTATAGTCTGATCGTACTTGCATCTCTGATAACTCATAATCAAATACCAACCAAACGAAGATGAGCGAGTGGAGTTCCCATGGCCACGTTCCGTCTCCATGACTGAACACCAGCTCGAAGGTGCCGTATATTATATTGTCATCAGAGCTACATAAATATGCAAAATTTCAAGCCAATCTGACAGTTAAAAGTTGAAGATTCTATTGCATTGGTAGACGGAGGTTACACGTTCAGTATTTCGTTGGTTCAGTCTGTTAGTCTGGTCAATCTTTGACTGACGCCATAATGATGGATGATTTTAACGGTTACACGATCAATCCAAGACTGACTTCAGACTGATATAATACTGGCCATAGACACTAGTGTATGCCTGCGCAGTTTTGCCTGTACAGTTGAATTGCACAGGTAAACCGGAGCGTGTATGTGACACGATTTGCCTGTACAGCCGTGGAAACCTGCACAGTTTGTGTCACATATACGCTCCGGTTTACCTGTGCAGTTCAACTGTACAGGCAAAACTGCGCAGGCATACCCTAGTGTGTATGGCCAGCTTTAGGTGACTGGCGTGAGAATAATACGAGTGGGTTACACGATCAGTTTCCCATCAGTATTTCATCATTCACTGGATTGAAGGGAATTATTTAAAATATTTAATTTTCATCAGTCCAGACCATCAGTCCGTCATTCCGTGGGTTAGACGATCATTCTCCGGTCATTCTGACCAAACTGATGAAATACTGAACGTGTAACCTCCGGCGTAGTTACAAGTGAGATTAAAAAAAAGTGTCTAAAATATAATTGAATCAGCTTAAGCTTTTATCTTTTTTAACAAAACTAGCAATAAATTGTAAGTATAATAATTAAACAACCAATTGTCTACCAATTCCATCCCTGTTACTCAAATACTAAGTAAAATACTTGATACGAACTTGATAACACGATCAGTGCACCCTTTCGCGTACAAGTTTTTCAGCGTTGTTTTCCTTTTAATGAGGTATGTTTAGAAACGGTGGTATTTTTCCCTTAACTACTGGTATTTCTACCCGCGAATACTTGTGAAACTTCGCGTAATTGCTTGAAAGTTTACTACAAGCTGTTTTTCTAAGAAAGTTTGTACGAGCGTGGAGAGTAAGTACATTTTGCTACGTTTCAGCTAGTGGTTTTAATGAATGTAATATGTCACGAAGTAGTTACGGTAGATATTTAATACTGGACATTTTCTTTAGCAAAATGTTTCTGGGGTATTTTAATTAACTAGACTTTACGAAAAGGATATTACTTAGCTATAACATATTTCTGTCCTATTTACTAACTGAAACGAAGGTTTTGAAATTTTTATTACTGCCTCGTGTGTCATTATTAAGTTATTTTTTGAGTGGTTATGAGGGTTTCAAGTTTGATACAATTGTTAGTTTAGTGATGAATTGTATTGCCTTATTTGTATGGTAATAAAGTATAAAATACCAAGTATTTTTACTTAATACTTATTATAAGTTTAAAGCACCCTTTCTCGTCCATACATTCACCATTTCGCCTGTTCTTTGTGGTCTTTGTCCCTTTGCCAACCGCTGGACCGGGAATACCTACCGCCCCGTAGATATTTGCTTTAGACCCATCATTTCTGAAAATATGCGCCTGAAAAATTCGTATTGTTCGCGTTTAAGGCGCAATTACAGACTTTTTGAGACTCAGATCTGGAATTAAGACTATTCCGCTGTTGGTGACGTTATCTACATTGAAAACTTAGTCATTTATTTTCAACTAGCTTTTTCCTGCGACTCCGTCAGCGTAGATGTCGTTTATCGTGTATCCCGTGGGATACGTACGTACGTTTCAGTGTAAACTAATTGAATCTTCTGGGATAAAAACTATACTGTGTCCTTCCCCGGGACTCAAACTATCTACCAACATTTCATCTAAATTGGTTCAGCGGTTTAAGCGTGTAGTGGTAACAGACAGACAGAGTTATTTTCGCATTTATAATATTAGTAAGGATTTATTTTATTTAGTTAAAAAACTAAACAGGATACGGTAATTTCTAAGCAAATTGAAAATAAATTTATTAATTTATTTGATGAAATAATAACCAACTTTTCAAACAATAACTTTTCTCGTAGATATCTCTCTCTGGTGAAAAAAAACTTTCTTACGAACCATGGTTCGAAAATACAATATTATCCTTCCATTAAATTCAAACAATAACATCGAAGCAGGCCAGTTCCCGTGGGTGCGCCAGGATCCATTAAAAGTTGTATTAACGCCGCGACTTTTGTCTCCTAAGGGCGGAAAGAGGTGTGGATTGCATGCTGGTATATAATCAGTTGCTGGCCTATAGGGAGTAAAGTGATAATTCTATTGAGTCAATATTTATTTCTACAAGTTAAATAAAAAGTAAGCATATATCTTGATATCGTCGTCTATGTATGTGAAAAACCACTTTATAAATATATTTTTAACTCCGCCTTTTTGGCATTTATTTAATAAAGTACACAGTTACTCTCGCAATGCTTAGACGAATCGAATGACATCTTGCCTGTTGAAATCGGGCCATGCATGCAGCCTCTAAAAGTAAACAAAATTACCATTAAATAAATAATTACAGGTAAAAACATCATTTGACGCGAACATTTGAATGACATAATTTAAGTAATTATAAACGTCAAATTTTAACACTCATAATGTCATAATATTACGAGTAAGTTATGTACTCGTAGTATGCAACACACTAATTTTGTTAAGAAACTAGCGGCCCGCCCTCGCTTCGCTCCGGGTACTAAGTATTATATCGTTACATAAACCTTCCGTGAAAATTTATCTAACTGATGGTAAAAGACACATCACAGCCACACAGAATCCGTTGCGTAGTTTGAAAGATCTAAGCGTACATACAGAAGGACATACGGTGGGAAGCGACTTTGTTTTATACTATGTAGTGATTAAAGAAGTAGATTTCCACCCACTTCTTTTCGTCGAGCTAGTATGATAGAGCTTGACAGAAGGTGGCCATGGGCTAGTTCATAATAAGTCTTTCAACGTTGGACTTGCTTGACTTGTATTTTCAAAATTAGTTATCAGTAATCAAAGAAGAGTTCAACAAAGTGTGTCATAATAAAAATAAAAAATATTTTGAAATTTTTAATATAACGGCAACATTTATTTTTTTAAATAATTAAATTAGTTTAAAATTCGGAAGACTTTAAAGTGCAAAACAATTATATTGCTCTAAAATTTAAAATCGTTAGCGAGATGACGAACTCCTATTTTCTTCCCTGCAATACAATGGACCTAACGACCTCAATGTGCTTGCGTATAAATTCAGTATTCCAAACGTAAAAAATGGAAAAGTAAAAAGCACTTTTCGCACGATACACAGCTACAAAAAGTAAACAACAACTAGTGCAAAAAACCCATCTTTTCGAGCTACTGTTACAGTTGCTATTTTTACTCGTAATTCAGTATTAAAATTATACAGGGTGTCCCAATATCAGTAACCCACATTGACACCGGAGGTAGACCAGCCTAAGACGGACCGAACCAGCGTAACATGACCTCAGTAAAAGTCGCATGGTTTTCGAGATATGCCAGTTTAAAGTTTGTACTGGAAAAGAACTTTAAACTGGCAAATCTTGAAAACCATGCGATTTTTACTAAGATCATGTTAGGCTGGTTCGGTGTGGGGACAATGCGTAACGCATTTCCAATCCGTTAAAAAATATAAAAAAAAATAAAAGTAAAAAAAAAAAAACAAATGAGAAAAAAAAAAGTGTCTGGTTCGGTCCGTCTTAGGCTGGTCTACCTCACGTGTCAATGTGGGTTACTGATATTGGGACACCCTGTATACTAGTCAAGTAATTTGCATTACATTAATAGTCAAACTCATAATCACACTCTTATTCCAAAAACTTGCGCCAGCCGTTCGCGAACTAATCAACGCTAGACAGTTGAACCGAACCGGCGAAGTTTAACCGGGTCTGAATGGGTAATCCGGACCCGGCGCCCGGGTCTCACTTCCCGGTTAAAAAAAACAAACGCGCTGACAAAATGCTTGGGGGGATAATACGGTGGTGAACGAGATGTGACTGAATTTTTAGAATATTTCTATAATATTAAGGCAAAGATTTTCTTCTTATTTATAAAATCATATTCAGGTAATAAAAAGACAAGGAAAACTTTATAAATGAGAAAGATAAATAATAAGGAACTGTCGTAAGAACAAGTTTGCAGGAATCGTCTTTTTAATAAAGGATGAAAATTAAATAAATTTTAATGTTTATCATTTTATTCAAGTAATAGGCCTCAAAATAGCTCTTTTACACCTAAGTGTATGTACATGTAGAGGATATTTTGTTTATCACACCAGTATTACGAGTATAAGTCCAAAAGTTTGTATGTTTGTTACTTCTTCACGCTTAAACGGCTGGACGGATTTGAATGAGATTTGGAATGGGGGTAGCCTATACCCTAGAATAACACATAGGCTACCTTTTATCCCGAAAAAAACACTATTCCTGCGGGATGGTAAAAATACTGATTCTACGCGGTCAAAGTCACGGGCAGCAGCTAGTCAAGTCATAATTACATTTAAGTAACTAGACTAGTTATATTACTCGTAGCACCTACTTACGCTTAAAAAACTGTAAATTAGCTTGTTTAAAACTAGCTTTCCGCGCGCGACTTTGTCTGTGGTGAATCAGTACTTTCGTAAGTTAAAATATAGCCCATGTCCACCCTGAAAGCCCATTCTAAATCTTGGTGAAATATTCGTTACAAACATACAAAAATACAGATATTTCCGCTTTATGATATTAGTGTAGATGTGGAATTATATTAATGTCGCTCGTTTTCAAGATAGCCCCCTGTCTCGTCAAATTATAAAGAAGCTGCGAACAGCTTCGGCTCTGTCCAGTTTGTTCTGTGTTAGTAGAATTATTGTTCGACCCTTTGTGTTTTAGAAGGCAAGTAAAACTACGCCACGGATTTTAATGTGGTATTCACCATCAGTTAAGTAATTTTTGACGAAAAGTTTATGTATATAATAGTACCCGGAGCAAAGCGAGGGCGGAGCGCTAGTATATAAATAAAAATCAATTACCGAATGTATCGCATAACTTGAAAACGGCTCGACCGATTTGGCTAATTCTTTTTTTGTTGTGTTTGTAATTGTCAAACAAGTTTTGTATTTAAATAGCATCCGGTTGAAGCCAGGGTGGGCCGCTAGTTTATTTATAAAACTGAACAGAATATGTAAAAACTAATATGTCAATACCTACTAGAATACAGTCATTTGGATTTAGTTGCTGCTACGTTCGAGCAACTACTCTTTAGTGTTATCGTTGGATAGTTTAGTTTTGGCGCGGCAGTTGGGTAAGTAGGTAATTGGTGCGATCATCAGCCGGGCGGTCGTTACAGAACAAGTTGTCGTGTAACGACCGCGGAAGCGAGTACACTGCTGCATACGCTACAACGATACAATTTTAATGGTATAAAGAAAGTAAACGCTCGTTCGTTTACCACTTAACAGTAAATGGGCTTTGGGACTTATTGATACGTGAAATGCAAAAACTGCAAATGTAAAAAGATGGCAGGCCTCTATGTAGCACTAAAACTGCAAATGTAAAAAGATGGCAGGCCTCTATGTAGCACTAAAACTGCAAATGTAAAAAGATGGCAGGCCTCTATGTAGCACTAAAACTGTCCTTACTAAGTGGTTTTGAAATCATTATGATACTTATAATGTGATTGCTCTTGACTAAATCTTACCCTTAGAGGACGAAGATTTAGTCGACGATGAAGCGCCCTCACCCAGAAGAAGCCTATTCACCCTAGCTTTAAATAGGTTCAGATTGTATGCACTCGGAAATACAGACGCCAAAAGCGCATTCCACTCTTTTGCTGTACGCATTATGAAGGATGATGCAAAGCGCTACGTTCGAAAATATCGAATTTCAACCAGGTATCCCGCATCTGGAAGTCCGATGGTGAAAGGAGACGACGGTATCAGCTCGTGGAGCTCTTATCCACACTCCCCGAAGTACAGTCTGTAGAATACCGACAAGCAGGCTACTTTTCGGCGGTGAGCTAGGCTGTGAAGCTTAACTTAGATTTTTTAAGGCATAGAGATGGTTAGCACGATCGGAATTTGCACTCAAGCAAGACTTGAACCTTGAAACTGCAATCCTAAGGCTGCAAATGCGTTGCTAACCCCCTCAGCTTAACATGCATGCGCGAGATAAAATTAGACAGTTGCTAGGGAAATGAATACATCTACCCTATTCAAACTCAAACTCAAAAACATTTATTTGACAGACATACTGCAACACAACAAAGTTCAATGAAAATTATGACAGAAAACCGAACCGAGTCGAACTAAAAAGATACATAGATATAAAAATAAAAATGAGCAAACATTTATTTATTTATTCCATATTCTTATGTAAGACTTAACGCTTAAGGTTTAAAATAAGAGTCGTTACAGACCACGTTGTAGAATGAAATATCACTATGTAGCATTGAGATTAACATCATGGCAATTTAAACTCAATCTAAAGCGTTTTTGAGGATTAGAGTTTCAATGCCGTTCACTCAAATACGAGTACTACAACCCTAGAGCTTATATTTATTTATTGTCGTAAGCTGCAGCGCAAGTTGATTCAAATCAAGTGTCTCCAACGTCTTGTTTTGTATCGTCTGGCGTTGAACTGATAAATTTAACTTAAATGAAATTATAAATTATTTTTCTCCATGTAGCTTAACTCTTCAGTGACCGAACCCTAAAAACTCTCACAACGCTGACAAGGAGGGATAAGTTTTATAAACTAAGTTCCAAGTACTAGCCCTCGGCCTCTCGACCCTCCGTTCATTAGGAATGGAAATACCTGTAGAGGGCCCTCCGGTACCGAGCAAATTAATCGTGTCGTGTGCGATTACAACTACGTAAAGGAGTTAGAAATTGAGATTTTTCTAAAATATGTAGATCGGAAAGAGTGTCGTGGTTATTTTAGTTTGGTTTGCTCACAGTTCTATGCGGTGAGGGGAGAAATAGAAAGAAAAAAGGTTTATAAGAGTTTTTTTGTGACTATTAAAACAAAATAAAAGCGGTCTCTAGAAACAAACTATCATCACTTTCATTTCACACCACACACTTAAATAAGGAAAACTTATCATTGCAGAGTTCCGGTGATGTCAGAACCAAAATAAAATGAAAATAAAATTGAACATATACAGAATTCTGTAAGAAGGCATTTTATCGTGATTAGAGTCTACCAGCGCTTTCCAAGAGGAGACACGACTGTTAAGAAGTAGCACTGCAGAAACTCAATAGTCGGTTTTAAGTAAAATTATGATATAAATCGGTATAAATAATATAAATGATCTTGATCCACTTCAAATCCAGTTTATCACATGATGCTTTTGTATTGCAAATGCTTGAGTTATGGCAGAAAATAATTTAACATCAATAACTTTTGCGAAGTTCCGTCGATTCCTCATAAATTGGCACGATTATCCATCAATAAATCGTGCCAATTTTTTCTATGGGTTTATTTCACCTTTTTAGCAAAGAATAATGATAGGAAAACTGTAATTAAATTAATGTAAGGTATCAGTGTACTCTGCAGTTATGTACAAAGTTCCCGGACAGCGCTTGGCTCGCGCTGCGCGCAGACAGCAGCCAATGAGGCCGAAAAGAGTTATTCCACCAAAATTGCATGGTTAAACTTAATTTCAAATCATTTATACGGTAAATTGGCCATATCAAGACTCCTTTATACTTTTTTTAGTCTGCAATTAGTGACAAAGTAAAACAACAAAAATAATAAAAAGCCATGATGAGCTTAAGCTATGAAAAACTCTGGAAGACAGGTTTTAAGAAAAAAAAACAATAGGTCTTAAAAAAAAAAAATCTTTAGCAACGTCATCCCAATATTCTTCGTTAAATAACTGTGACGTAAGCAATCGGACATGAAGAAGGGAAGGGTTCTGTTTTGTTGAAGAACAACAAACAAATCGTCCTTTTTCTGAGCAAAAATTTCAAGCAAACATTTTTAATCGACCAGTTTAACCATCGCTCGCGGCCAAAACGTCAATCAGCCATTCCAATATCGCATTGAAGTCAATCACATATTTAAAAATAATAAGAAACAACTCTAATAAACCCATATTTTATTTTCAGCTTTGTATACCAACTATAAGCTTCAGTTTTCAATGGTTTTCGTCGCAGACTTATTTCTTTTTAGTTTTGAATTCGAAATGTAAATTGGACTGCGTCCGCCATTTTGTTTCCATTTAACTGTTTTGTCAGGCGCGGGAAGATTAAACAAAAACATGATTTAAACCTTTCCGGTCGTATTTGTGTTTACTTGCCGATACAATACGAATCGTATTGTTGCGTAACAGACCAACCTGAAATACTAAATTTCATTCCGCATTCGTCTAAAAATGTGGAATAAAATTTTAGTTTCTGCAGGCGGGGTGACTGCGACGGTTAAGCTAACACACACGGCAAATACACGAGCCTGCTAAAAGACTACGTTTTGATTTGACGTCCACCATCTTTATGACTGTCTTTAAAAAAAACCGGTCGAATGCGAGTCGGACTCGCGCATCGAGGGTTCCGTATTTAAGTCCGTACTTCAAAAATATACCTTTTTATGTACTTTAATTGTATGCAATAAGGTACATTTGGCTTGCCTAAATTTTAGTACAGAACTTTGAACACTTCGTTTTATTTTTTCCGTAAAATATAAGTAATTATCAATAAGTTAAAAGCTTTTCAGATTTTTCGATTCATAAACTTCTGAGATAAGTGGGGGGAACGGTCATTTTTTGAACATAGTGACTGAGAAAAACTGCTATGTCATACAGACAGACAGACAACGAAGTCTCACCATAAGGGTTCCTTTTTTACCATTTTGGTACGGAACCCTAAAAAGGTAAAATGGTGGTTGGGACCCAATCGGACCAACATATTAAAGAACGAATTAATAACCATTTTGGCTAGGGAACTCTAAAACGAACTAACATAGTATGCACGTAACGAACTGCGTACGAAAGGTGGTCCAATTTAAAACGTTTGGTGCAAGCAATTGTCACCAGTCAACTGAAAAAGTGCAATTGCGCTTTAAAACAACACACGCTAACTGGCTTTGTCCTTTTTCTTTGTATTGCGCTGTCCTTTTCAACAAACAAAGGAACAAAACTGACAAACTGGCGCGTATTGTTGTCGATATAAATGAAGTATCGGGATACAACATTCAAAAACCATTTCGAGGAATATAGATTTACCGAGCAGCATTCAATTTTTAGTTTAAAAAAAATCTACGCAGAAGTTTATTACATAAAATTTTATGGACATAGATTATCTTTAATGATAAAAATGTGTATTTCTTTTATAAAAAGATGAAAAAGAAGATGCATAATAACTGTTTTCAGACCTTTGACAACTAATAAAATTATCCTACTTATAGAATTGTAAATTCATTCAGTTTTATATTTCTTTTAAAAATATTATCGCTTTTCTTAAGAAACCATTTAGTTTTTGAATTAAGCTTCTTTAACATTTTGAAGTAAGGTTTTAGTACGAGTATCTTACTTGAAATAACAGTTTTTTAAGTATTAATTTGAAGTACATTAAAATTTATAAAAAGTCAATAATATTTTTTAGTCGACAGTTATAAGCTTCTACGTACGGATAAGAGGACCCAAGGACACCCTTAGGTACTTAATAGGGTTCCGTACCCAAAGGGGACCCTATTACTAAGCCTACGCTGTCCGTCAGTCTGTCCGTCTGTCCAAACTTTAGAGAGCTATAGCTATAGAGATATATCTTTTGAACCGTATTATTATATACCAGTGTATTAACTCTGGTTTTACTGTAACTCATTAGACTAAGTTAATATTATTAATAGCCATTAGCTCTGTCAACCTTTGCTTATCCTTTCAGACCCAGCCAACAAGTGCGTACGGGTTGTTCCAAATTTAAAATGGATTTTATTGACTAATCAATAAAATTTTCAATGTTATCTTATCTGTCACTTTATACCAAGCTGGGTTCGAAAGTGTTATACATCTTACAACATACAATTAATATTTATCACACGTGTTTCTTTGAAACGAAGGAAGTCAGTAATTGCTAACCTGTTAGTTATACACCATGTAATTCTGTTAACGTCTCGCCTTTCACATCGACCGAGACGAAGAAAAACCGGCAAATTTACGTTTACCGGTGTGTGCGAGACGATCACAGAATCGACACTGCTGTAAATATTGAAATTAAATAACTTCTAGAAATTTCTCAATAATAAAGTTTTTTGTAAAGTAATAAATGAAGCGAGGCCTTTTTAATGTCAAAAGGTGTTGAAAATAAGTCACATAAAGCCCGTATCAAAGAACAAGGAGATTAAATCCAGTTCAGGCCAAAGGCAGAAAAAGGTCCTAAATGAGCTGTTGGCAAATTCTGCCCTTCTTACAATAAACGGCATATCTACAACCTAGGTTGTTAAATAAAATTCAATTCTTTTCTGTTTTTAAGAAGATTGCGTTTATAATGAGAGTTTTTTGGTTGATGTGCCCTTTTTAATGCGAAAGTAAAAATTTGTTCTTATTTTGAAGTCTGTAAAATCACAGAGAGGGAGATTGTTTAACCAAACGTACGGCGCGGCTGCCAGGTACTAGGAGTGGATAAATGAACTTTCCTGGTGTTTTCTTTTTTTCTATAATTAATTGCTTTAAAATTGTGACGACATCTTAAAATTTAAAGTTATCAAACAATTGCATTTCAAAGAGGAAATGTTGCCAGTATTTTCGGAATCATACCATGGGGCGATTTTGATATTTTTTTATTTAATTCCACATAGCTTTAGCTGTACATAATAGTATAGTTTTTTTTAAGAATGTAAAAATATAAGGGTATATTCTTACTAGCTTTTACCGGGTTTTGTAGCATTGCGGGCATGCATAGAATTAATTTTTTTAAACTTTGAAAAATATTTTTATGCTTCAATGTTCGGGATAAAGTAAATAAAACCGTACAATGTCTCCAGATATCCAACTACGTTTGTAATATTAACATCAATTCATTGAACGGAAGCTTTTTTTTTATTCTTTTACAACCTTTTAACATTCAAATAATGTTACCGTAAAGACTAGTAAAAAAATAAAAATAAAATCATTTATTTATCTGTTTTTTCGTCGAATATGGATAAAGAGGGCACAGTATGTATCCGTAGTTCATAAGTATTTAGTAGTAGTTGGTAAATCAAATAAATATCACGAAAGAATCTTAAATAAATTATTTCAGTCCCAAACTAAGCTCTAGAGCTTAGTTTGGGACTAGGCCTAGGTCTGTACTATGGGTACTAGACAACAATAAACATACTTATACCTATGGAGGAACACAATTAACTACAAATAAAACATACAAGTATCACAAACAATTGGCGCTCAACACAAATATTAAATAATAAATTTACAATGACTACATTAATAAAAATAGATAATTACATAAATATGGAACAACATTACGTTTAAAATTATAAATGTGCTTGTGTGTGCTTTAACCAATAAAATATCTTAATCTAAATATATTTGCCCTCATCGAGAATCGAGCCCTGGACCGCTCGGCTTAGATTCGTAAGCACTACTAAGTAGTCTCATCGCGTCGTTAAGTTCGATAATAGTCACGTAGGCTATGTACGAGTATAAATGTATTAATTCCATTTACACATTTCTACCTCAAGGCAGTCGTTTTTTTTCCTACTCGCCCAGTTATTAACCACGAGTATAGTTGCTTTGAACACAACTTGTTGGTACTCGGTTAGTTCTTTCGTCTTCTTTCAACTGTTTAATAATGAAAGAGATGTCTCTTTCATTATTACTGAACAATGGTATAACTAGTGCTAGCGTTGCACTAATTATCATGAATAAATGTTACGACCGCTTGCTTCTCTTTTTGTTCCTTGCCTCAAACAACAGCTTTTTTACATTCTTGCACTGTCACTTTGTACCGTTGTAGGAATTAGATTATTACAGTAAGTAAATATTGTTTTTAATTCCCGACACAAAACGACGGGTTTTTTTAATTTAACGTGTCTATCTGTGTGTCGTAGCTCCCAAACAAATGTACCTACCAATGTTTTTTTTAGATCCGTTGGGCCATTTAAGAGGTACGAGCTCTGAAACTAGGAGTCGTATCCTCCTGAGGCCCAACGTCCTACATATAGGATAATTGTCCAAATGACTTTTAACTTTTGTTGACTGACATAAGATTCTCTTTCGAACTAGCGAAATTTTGACGTAGGCCTCAGGAGGCTAATGTTGTCGGGAGTTTTTTTTTGTTAAGTTGTACTTGTGTTGAAGTTGGAAGCATTGACTATTGTGAAACTTAAGTTGGTACCCCGTTTTGGAAATACAAATTCAATAAAATGTATTTTTTTATTGTTTCATGTTTGTCATATTTTTTTCTATTATTTCTTAAGACATCTCAGCACACACTATGATTATTTCAACCAGTTTACATTATGGTACATAAGATACAGCTCTTAAAATCTAGGACAGACTGACGGACAGACGGACGTCAGCACGCTTATGGCTTTCTTAATTTTGGCAGAATTCATTTATTTCTGTTTTTATACTACTACCCAAAAAGGCGTGTAACGTTTTTAACAATAAATAAATTCTATAGAAAGGTAACAAATTCGCGTGCTTTGGGAAGGACAAAAGTTCTGGTGATCCATCAATAAACAAGTTCTTCACAAAGGCATGGCAAAAAGCTAGTACGTTAAAAAGTTAAAAATATCACACACAACTCGTAGTAGTTAGAACGCGCGAGTCGAATCTTTTTCGCTGGCGTGGTAAAACTCGACTGCATTTTGCGGCAGACCGTACAATTATACACGTTGCAGCAGAAAAGGATCTAATAAAAGTACTATCATTAGTACAGTCATCCTATAAGTTATTCTACGAGTATTATCTGACTAATTAGAGTATGTTTTTAGCCCCGATGCAAAACCACGGGCTGACATAAGGTTAACATGTGTATCTGTGTGTCTGTGTATCCGTGTATCTGTCTGTGGCATCGTAGCTCCCAAACGGATGAACCGATTTTAATTTTGTTAATTTTTTCTAACTTGGCAGTTTTTTGCACATCTACCAAACACTACAGAAAATTGCCCAGTTAGGGCTCAAAACGCATTAGTCGCAATCAATTAGTTTGACTTTCAACAATCTAGTATCAAACTTGGCACCTTTTTTGATATCACTACTTCTGGGAGCACACATCCCGCAGAACTTAGCCCGCTTTTTACATCAATGTTGATGGGATTTGGAACAGTAGGATATATTTACGCGGCGTTAGCTTTGATCGTAACAAGATAGGCGCAAATTAAATGAGGAAAAAGATGTTTCCTCAACTGGCATTTGGCTATATGTATTTCATGTATCAGTCTGCTTTTTCATTCGTAATTCTTCGTTATAATTAAAAAAAGAAATTATCATTCGAGTTCAAATGTGTTTTTATTATTTAACTGTATGAGAATGGCTGGAAATATTGCAAAAATAATTCAAACAAAAACATTATTTCCGAGCATAACATTGGTAAGTTTATCGTGAAGTTAATTGCCATTATTCGTCGTTGCTGACATTAATTTTACTGTCACGGATGACAGCTTAAACACCTCATTAAATATTTTAATTATGATGTTAATCAAACAAAATATATTTAAAAATAGTTTTTTAGGAGCTGCGCAAAATTTTTTTTTTTGACCCCCGACGCAAAAATGAGGGGTTGTTATAAGTTTGACAGATGCATTTGTGTGTGTATCTGTGTATCTGTCTGTGGCATCGTAGCTCCTAAACGGATGGACCGATTTTTTTTTATTTTTTTTTATTAGACTAAGTTTGCTTAAGCTTGGTTTGATGAAAACCTGTTAAGCCGTTAAAAAGTTAATGAGATGAGCTCATGATTTGGTCGGGAGTTTTTTAATGAAGTGAAAATGTACGTGTTCGGAGCCCGTTGAAGTTTGTGCTCATTGCTCAGAGGTATTTTAGGCGCTGATGTCGGGGGGTTTTAATTTGGTTAGGTTAGGTTATTTTACCTTGAATTGAATGAATAATGTAAATGCGAAGTCTTGGTAGGCCTCCGACAAGGTAAATCTGGTGAAGCACGACAGAAGCCGATGGATGCGAGTAGCATAAAACCGAACGTCGTGGTCATCTTTAGAGAAGACCAGCCAGCAGTGGACGTCTTTCGGCTGATGATGATGGATGAATATGACCGCGTTACAATATGTGCAATCTCTTCATTTTGGTATCACCTTGTTTCACCAACAAACTTTTCGTCGAATGTATCGTTTCACCGAATTTTTATTTTTATTTATATTATATATATTCATGTCAATGTACAGGAAATTGGACAGAAATTGGAAGTTGTTTAAAAATGTTTTGGCAAAATTCGCGGTTAAATTACCCTAGTGATCGAAGTTAGGATTCATGAGAAAATATTCCGCTATACTGGCAACATTGCCGTGTAATGGAGTTTGTAAAAAATATGATATTTTGTTGAATGTTTAATATAAAACGTGCTTTCGAGTAGAATGTGATTTTATCATGTTTATTTAATTTATGAGAAGCATTGTCGCACCCATTTATTTCGCAAACTGTAATTTTGAATAAAAATCCGGGAGCTGTTGACGCTGTATGACGTGATTGCGACTGACAGGCGCCGATCGCCGAGTATGCCAACATGGCTTAGTTTAAGTGGTTACACAATTGGTGAATTAGACTAGTTTTCTATTATTTATTATTCTAAGGCTTTACTATTATAACCTAAAAAATTTACAAACTACTCTCCAGATAAGCTGTCATAAAGTGAACGTAAGAATAGATAGAATATTCTTCACTCAAACACTGTCAAAACCAATAAATATAGTTTGCAATTATTTTCAAAACAACACGAAAAAGAATATAGGTCCCATAAAAGAGAAGCCAGCTGACATAAGAATTAACGCATTTTCAAATCGTATTTGTTCCGATTTCGAATAAACATGATCCGATAAATTATACTTTTTCCAATTTACAACGGCGGCGCGCTTCAAAATAACGTTGCAACGAGCGTCAGTGTAGTTTCGCAAAAAAGACTCTGACTTAGGTGGCGCGTGGAACAAAAAATTGTCACATTGCATTGCTTGTAGTGGTTCTATGGAAAAAAAAATATTTGCAAATTTAGTTTAAGCGCCCTTTGTCTAAAGTCATTTTATGCCAATCAATACGTAAAATAAAACAGTGCTTAAAGGCTACATCGTCCTGTGTACCTGCTCCTTGCCAAAAACGACATTTTCAAATATTTTGAAACTAAAAAAAACCTTTTTTACGGGCGCCATTTTGTTTTTATTTCTCCCGCCTCGGAACAGCGAATATATTCATGAGCTAACTACGACTCAATTTGCATGAAACATTCGGGACTATTGCTATAAATCGCAAGTACATAAACTCTCGTAAACTAAAAAAAGTCTCGTAAACTATTTGAGTTATTGACGTTTTATATCCGTTATGAGACATTCTGATTGGATTATTCAGTGCTCCGTGAAGCACAGGTAATTAAAATTTAAGATTTTTTGTTAAAAAACCGGACAAGTGCGAGTTAAACTCGCATGGAGAGGGTTCCGTACATGATTATCTAGTTCCATAAGTTTTTTTTTAATCTGACCCAAATTTGTTTGTGGTAACAAAATACCATATAATTCTTATAGGCCTTGTGATCTATAGGTAAAGATCAATTTTCTGTATTTTTTTTTTATTTTAGACCTAGTAGTTTCGGAGATAAGAGGGAAAATGGTCAGTTGTATGTATGTAAACAGTTGTCGCCTTTTTTTATTAAATCAAAACTATTTATTTTAAAATTATAAAAAAAATTGTTGAGATTCTCACAACAAGCCGTTTCATTTGATATGTCACTAAATTAATATAATAATTTAATATAATATATTTAGTTTGTAATTTATATTGAGTAATAAAATCTGAATCTGAATCACTCAATATAGTTTCCTAAACTTTTTTTTTATTTAATTTTCCCCCCAAAAGTGGCCCCCATGTTTTAAATTCATTTATTCACGTTATACGTCTGTGTTTGGGTTACTCACTTACATTATGTATACTAAATTTTAACTCAACCGGTCCAGTAGTTTCGGAGAAAATTGGCTGTGACAGACGGACAGACAGAAACACGAGTGATCCTCCAAGGGTTCCGTTTTTTCCTGTTGAGGTACGGAACCCTAAAAAGACCATAGTTAACTAATACCCAACTATTCAATAATAAGTTTGATTGCGTTGTTTTTATAAATAAACAAAAAAGAAACGTACTGTAAGTAACAATTAAAAATCCAAACGTATAGCATGGCTTAAGCTACCGGCAGTTAGTGATGTTAAAAGAGGACCGACTTGAATACTTTTAGGGTTCCGTACCCGAACGGTACCCTACGGGACTCTATTACTAAGCCTACGCTGCCTGTCCATATTAAATATCTTGACAATTTTCACAGTTGTAAGTTTGAATAAACTCAGTATGAATCGTGACTGAAATATTTTAATAGTTGGACCATTAGCCCAAATCATTTATCACGAAATATTGGTCTATAAGCCCGGGGGATATTTCGACGCCTACGAAATGATAATATATTGAGCCGACCTCTAGGTCAACGAAGGCCGTTTATTTGTTAAAGGAAATGATCCCTCGATTATTCTATAAAGCTACTAAGCTTTATAATAAACAAGAAATAAGGTAGCATAGTATTTTTTTTTATTATCTAATTTTGTTGAGCATTCTTCTCAATGGCAACGACGCATCTGCGATTCTTCTGGTGTTGCAGCTCAAGTAGCACAAGTACAAGAGTTTATACAGCCATTATAACTCTAGTTTCAGGATTTTAAGGGATGTATAAGCTCTTATACAGCGTGTGTACAGCCTGGGAGGTATCCATGAACGACGGTGACCAGATGGCTCGTTTACTCCTCTAGCAAAAAAAAATATAACATACATACAAACACAATTATGTTTTACGTAAATTTAAAAAGATTTACAGATTTATTTTGTAAGAAAAAAAAATGTTTTTGGGATCTTAACAATCATTGCGTTCTGTCGAGCATAGCAAAGGTCATAATAGCAAAGGTAACATGTCCAAATTGCATTTAAAATCTTTATTATATATTTAATATTTTCTGCAATATTTCCCCGGTGCACATAATCATTAGGTTTTTTTTACGAAGACCGCTTGTTGACTCACTATGTAACACTTCTCTTTCTTGTTGTTTATCTTGTTCTTGCTGTATGTGGTATTCAATAAAGAGTTATTGTATTGTAGAATATAATATATATGGCCGTTGGAGCGGAAAGGTTCTAGAGTGGCGACCGCAAACCGGGAGACGAAGTGTCGGCAGGCCTTCCACAAGGTGGACCGACGATCTGATAAAGATCGCGGGAAACCGCTGGATGACAGCAGCAGCGGACCGATCGTTGTGGAAAACCTTGGGGAAGGCCTTTGTCCAGCAGTGGACGTCTTGCGGCTGATAATGATGATGATGATTGTAATAAGTAATAGACTTTAATGCTCTTAAGCATTTAACTTTTGAAAGAAAGCGCATTAACAAACCAAAAGCTTACTGATAACATTAATCAGATAGTTTAGTTCATTTTAATAAAAAAAATACCGGATTCAATCCAACAGATTACGGGATCTGCCCAGAGACCCCAAAGGGTTGAAACCCTTAAATGGAATTAAAATAATTATCCATACACGGCTTAGCGCGGAACACCATTTATTTTAGACGTAACTAAGTAATCTATTGCAATATGCTTGATTAAACTTTCCCGCTAAATAATTTGATAACGAATCGCTAAATATTCCGATGGTTCAGTTTTAAAAAGAAACTGTATACCTACTTAGGTACTTAATCGTCTATTGTTGCATATAAGTTGTAATTTTTTTTTCATTTGTGTCTAAAATTTTTTTTTATTGATATTGGGTTTGCTCTTGACTAACTATTGCCCTTGGAGGACGAAGATTCAGTCTACGATGTGCAAGCTCACCCAGAAGATGCCTATTCACTCTAGCTTTAAATAGGTTCAGATTGTACTCGAAGCGCATTCCACTCTTTTGCAGTACGCATTATGAAAGATGATGCAAAGCGCTTCGTTCGAAAAGGCGGAATTAATATTATTTATTTTTTTGTATTATTTTCTCGCAATTAAAAGTAGGGTGTTTAACTCTAGACTTAAATAATGACACTCGAGCTAATTTAGTCCCATGATAAACAACCTTTTATAACATAGGGACAACTAACCGTCTGTCTTTTATTAGAAGTAATAACTAAGTAATGTAATCACACTACTTACTGTTAGGTATTTTTAATTAACCAATCAAACCAATTAAAGTCTCTGCAAAGTTGTCGTTAAAAGAGCTCACGACGCAAAAAAAGAGCAGAGTGGATGACGCGGTTAGCTTAGTTGGTAATGACCGTGCGTACGAAGCTAGCGGTCCCATGTTCGAATCCCGGTACGGGCAAATATTTGTGTGATAAGCGCGATTGTTTGTTCCTCAGTCTTGGATGATTTCTGTATATTTATGTATTTCTCTATATAAGTATGTATATCGTTGTCTGGTATCAATAGTACATAGTCAAGCCTAGAGCTTAGTTTGGGACTAGGCCAATTTGTGTGAGATTGTCCCTGATTTTTTTGTTTTTTTTGATGGGGATATAATACTTCGAAATTGAAATTTAAACATCATTCGCAGTGATTGACTCGTGTCCAGTGACCGCATGAGCGGCTGACCGAATGAGCGGGTTTAATAATAATGAGTGAACTTTAATGCCAGATTTGCCGTCACGCCAATGTGACATGACTTGAATAATCATTTTGCCTCAATTGCCCATAATTTTCCAATAACGGCTTTTGTTAACGCGTTTGGCTGTGTGGCTGGTAGAGAATGCTTTTAGGCACTGAGCCTGCATAGCTAATAGTCCCGGTTTTTAAATCCGGTAAGGCCAATGCTTAGGTCTTTGTCAAGCTATTGCATTGAACCATAATATCTGTTCATCTCTGTCACTCAGCTAAGGGCCGCTTGCACCATCTGCGTTAAATATGTGTAAGCCTTAAGGGAGGTTATCAAAAAAAAATTACGTAGTTAGGCATAATAAGGCATAAAAAAATAAGTTTAAAAACTAAAACCAGACTGTGATAAGTAGTTTAGAAGTTATGAGGGAACAGATGAACATACATACATACATACCGGTCAAAATCATAACCCTCCTTTTTGCTTCGCCATAGTCGGGTAAAGGCAAGAGTGAATAGGCATTTTCTGGGTAAGCGTGTACCATCTTCGACCTCGTCGTCAGTTAACATTAGGTGAGACTGAGGTCAAACGCAAACCCATATTTATGCTAAAAAAATAATAATAAGACAACCCTTTTGTAATTTTAGACAAACGCTTAGGACCGCTTGCACCATCTGCGTTAAATATGTTTGTCTTGTAAATCTTAAATCAGTTTAAGTTTTGTCAAAATGTATGGAAATGTCATGTCGCTAAGTATGTTTAAAGGGTAATTATCAAAAAAATTGCACGTGGTTAAGGTCTAAACGTTAATTGACTTCCATTGTGTAACGAAAGTTAACCATATTACATTTTTTATATAATACGGACACCAGCAGAATACAATGCTGGCATAAGAGAATTATCGTTGACCATATGATTGATTGATTGTATGGTTAACTTTCGTCACACAATGGAAGAAAATTAACGTTTCTTAATTAAGACCATAACAACTTGAAATTTTTTTGATAATCACCCTTTGAACATATTTAACGACATGACATTTCCATACATTTTGACAAAACTTAAATTAAAGACTTAAGATATTTAACACAGATGGAGCAAGCGTCCTAAGTGTCGGTCTAAAATTACAAAGGGGTTGCCTTATTCAATTCTGAATGTTAACTAAAAAGCTCTCTGTGGACGTAACGCTAAACAAACCAGGCTAATAATTAAACCGGAGCTTTGAAAGCTCCACGTGGTCTCGAATAAAATGAAAGCGCAGTGAGCTTCTTAAATTTGTAATGTACTCGCTTACTGGGGCAGGAATAAATTTTGCTTTTTTAGGGTTCCGTAGTCAAACTAGGAACCGTTGAAGTTTCGCCGTGTCCGTCCGTCCGCAGCTTAGCTCACATACTCTTAGTATTAGAAAGCTGTTATTTGGCATGAATATACTCGTACATATTAGTCAACCCCAACAAAGTGGTAAAATAAAATCTTGAAAAAAAGCAATATTTAGGGTATCTCTCCTACACGTAAAGGTGGGGATGGTTTTTTTTTCTCGTCTACCCGTGTCGTTGGGATAGATCTTTCAATAAGCTTTAAAGTACTAATTTTTGTTAGAGCCAACCCCCCCCCTACACCCCCCGCCCCCGCCCCTTACAACCCAAACAAAAACTCTGAAAAATATCTTAAATGAAAGGACATAATATGTCTGAGGACATATTATTATGACATAATACCGTTTTTAAAAGGTAAACTATCATGACTACATAAATAGACACGATTGGTTCTTGATTTACATGCGACTAAAATGTTTATACCTACCGAAAATCCCCGGTGATAACTTTGAATAGAAAAATAGCTAAGTAATATTAATGTTTTTTTTTTTCAGATTGTTCTTTGTGTTTGTTTGTAGTAATAGCGACGGAACCCTGCACCGACCATGGCCCGACGCGCTCTTGCCCGGTTTGAATACATGCTTTAATTAGGTATTTCCTGGCGTGTAGTTTGTTGAAAGTTTTTTAACTTTGTGGTGGAATGAGTACTTGTATTAACAGTTACTCTAAAAATAGTCGGTATTTTCTGAAGTGTTGTATTTTACCCGAGAGCCAGAGAAGGAGCGAGATTTTGAATTAGGTCTCTATATTAATAATTTTAAGACTCGAAATAGAAAACTTAAAATTTTGTATTAGGTCACTTTAATTCTAAAGTTGCGAATGTTTGACTTGTATGTATGATTCTTTGTTCCCTTGTAGAGGCTGAACCGACCCGAATTTCACCAAACGAGAAGTCATTAGATTCGTCTTAACGCTGCGAGTACCACTGGGTACATTCATTAAATAAAATCACTATACAGGGTGGCCCAATATCAGTAACCCACATTGACACCGGAGGTAGACCAGCCTAAATCGGACCGAACCAGCCTAACATGACAGTAAAATTCGCATGGTTTTCGAGATATGCCAGTTTAAAGTTTGTACTGGAAAAGAACGTTAAACTGGCAAATCTTGAAAACCATGCGATTTTTACTAAGATCATGTTAGGCTGGTTCGGTGTGGGACAATGCGTAACGCATTTCCACTCCGTTAAAAAAAAATCAAAAGTCAAATAAGAAAAAAGTGTCTGGTTCGGTCCGTCTTAGGCTGGTCTACCTCCGGTGTCAATGTGGGTTACTGATATTGGGACACCCTGTATAGTGGATTTAAAAATATTTAGGTGCTTTTTAACATACTATTTATAAACAAGTAGGCGACTTAACAGCGCCACGCTGTTATATCGCTAAAATAATTTAAGATATTACTTGTGTTAGGTTTATAAATACATACTATGTATTTTATGTATTTTATGTATGTATATGTATTTTAGTCTGTAAGATTTTTATCTATGGGCCTAGTAGCCTAAAAGTAAACATCAGGGGATATCAGGGACCATCTCACACAAATCCCAAACTAAGCTCTAGGCTTGTACAGTCAGCGTCAAATAGATAAGAGCAGCCAAAATGGCCAAATATATCGCAACACATACTTATTCCTATAGTAATAAAGATGTTAGACGGCATATTTGGCATTTCGCTGCTCCTATCTATTTGATGCTGACTGTACTATGGGTACCAGGCAATGATATACGCACTTATATAGACAAATACATACTTAAATATATAGAAAACATCCATGACTCAGGAACAAATACTAGACCGCTAGCTTCATAGGCAGTGTCACTACCAACTAGGCTCACCGCGTCGCCATATGAATTTGAATTTAAAGAACAACAATACGATAACAATAGGGGTAAAATATTGCAAAACAAAGCCCCAGGGTCTGTGTTATATTTGGTATCTTGTTTGCAGAGCTAATAAATATTGTGTCACTGAACGGAAACAATGAAATGTTCAGAGTCAAATCAAATATGGCGGATCAAAATAACAAAGTACGTTCATGAAAACAATTGATATTGTAATCAAATCTACACAATATCATCAAATGGCATTTGATTGACTTGAATAATTTAAAATCGAATTCAGTTCACGTCGTTTATTTCCAATTTTAAGCATTTTAAAGGGCATTCAATTAATCCCTACTAATATTTATAAATGCGAAAGTTTGTGTGTGTTAGTTTGTTACTCTTTCACCCTGCAACGGCTGGACGGATTTGGATGAAATTTGAAATGGAGATAGCTTATACCCTCTTTTAACACGTAAGCCACTTTTCATCCCGGAAAATTTAAAAGTTCCCGAGAGAACTGCGATAAACGACTTCTACGCGGACAGAGTCGCGGGCAAAAGCTAGTATAGTAAACTCATGGAATTCCGTGACTTGCTCAATGCCGTGATAGCAGTTCTATAATCCGCCATAGAACCCTGCTAATAGAATCTAGGAACTGAAATACGACCTTAGAGTTTTAAATAGACTATAAGTCAAATAAATAAACAAATAGATAGCCCAAACCCCTCTCATAGTGAGTGGAGGCCTGTGCTCAGCAGTGAGACGTATATAGGCTGGATTATTATTTTATTATTAATGGTACAATCTTTGACTATTTCTATTTGACTACGATTTTACAGAGACGCATTACGATAATTATTTTGTCATTTTACAGTTGTGAGTAAAATAAACTTTTATTCATCTCATAATTCAAACGTCTAAACTTACACCCGACTGACTACTAATATAGCGCATTATTATATTTTTTATTATAGCACACCTACACATTTTTAATTCATCATGTACAAGGTGGGCCAAAAGAAGTCATCCGATGTTGTTTGACTCTCTTTTTTTTTCTAAATGAAAAACTTGGATTCTGTTTTTTTATTATATTAATTTAAACCTTTAGAATTTTATTGGTCAAGTCGAGAAGATTATATCGGCCAAATGGGCGCCGTCACAATTGATTGTCATACGGGCTCGTTTTATGGCATTTTTCATCACTTCGGCGAGAACTTCGGGCGACAGATTCTCGCACTCGTGTCGAATGTTGTCCTTGAGGGCTTCCAGAGTCTCGGGCTTGTTCACGTAAACACGGGACTTCAAAAAACCCCACAAAAAAAAGTCTGGAACGCTTAAATCGGGTGATCTTGCGGGCCAGTGCAAATCGCCAAAACGAGAGATGAGGCGACCCGGGAACGCCGCCTTCAGAATATCGGTTGTGGCTCGCGCAGTGTGTGCCGTTGCTCCGTCCTGTTGGAACCACATGTCGTTCGGTCCTAATTCGTCCAATTGCGGCAGAAAAAACTCGGTCAACATGGCCCTATAGCGCGCACCGTCCACTGTTGTCGTATGGCCAGCGGCATTCTCGAAAAAAAATGGCCCAATGACTCCTCCAGCGTGAACAGCGCACCATGCAGTCACTTTGAGCGGGTGTAATGGCTCCTCGTGCATCACTCGTCGATTTTCGGTGCCCCAGAAGCGATAGTTTTGCTTGTTCACGTACCCGCTGAGGTGGAAATGAGCCTCATCGCTCATTATGATTTTGGTCGAAAAATCGTCCACTTCTTCCTCGAGATTGAGAATGGCTTGGGCGTAGGTTACGCGCGTTTGGCGGTCGGCAGGCAGCTGCTGATGCACGGACTGGACTTTGTATGGGAACATGCGCAGGTCTTTGACCAAAATTCGCCTTAGGGACGTCCGTCTGATGGCTAATTGCGTGGCACGGCGTCTGGTTGATGTTTCCGCCGACAGCTCGACATCCTCGGCAACAGCGGCGATATTCTCGGCAGAACGGGCGCTCCGGGGCCGGCCACTCTTGGCAACGTCTCGTGTGGTCCCATACTCTTCAAGGTTGGTGGCCAAACGGCGCAGTGTTTGCGCAGTCGGTGTCTGACGGCCGGGGAATCGGCGACGGAATTCGCGCTGCGCCAACACCACAGACGAATTGTTACGCAAAAAAATAGACACGATTATTCCGCGTTCTTGGGGAGTGTATCGCTCCATGGCTTGTTCACTTGTATTTTGCATCTGTCAAGTCCACAAATGTCAAAACAGATTTGACATTGGCGACCATTTGCAAAAATGAGAGCATCTTCCAATAGGGTGATTTCTTTTGGCCCACCTTGTATATGAAAATTTATTTTAAGCATGTTTTCTAAAAATTGTATAATTAATTAATTCCTTACCTGAAATTTTAGTATTAAATACAGATATATTTATTCATTTTTAACCTTATTAAGTATTTTATTATATGTAAAATATTTTATAATAAAAATTGTTGCTAAAACATGCGTAACACAAATTTGAAGCCCATTACAAGGGACAGTCTAAAATAATTCCCAAATAATTCCGGAACAGTGTAAAATGTTCCCCAGATTAACTGCGCGTCAAGCGAAGTATTTGAGTAATGCCGTCTCTGTTTACGGCAGTGGCATATTAATCTACGCTTTGAGAGAGATGAGGAGTATTTACAAGTATTTTTACAAGGAACTGGTATTTTTTAATTTAAAATTTTATGGCGAAAATCTATAACATATAAAAATTTATCCCTATTTCTCTTGGTCACGGCATCACGCGTGAACGGCTCGACCGATTTCGCTAATTCTTTTTTTTTATATTTCTTGAAGTCTGAGGAAGGTTATTATGCAGAGAAAAATTGGATATTTCAACTTTCATGGGGGAAATGGGAAGGGGAACTTTAACCGAAACGAAGCGAGGGCGGGTCGCTAGTATGTTAATAATAGTGAAAAGTATACAGTAATCGTTATTAATGTTTTATACCCAAAGTGTACCACGGGACCGTATTGCTACGCCAATGCGTCCATCTGTCTGCCCTACCATTTATTAAGTTCTTATACTAGTATTATAGCAGTCTCAATTTTTGTAATAACTGGCCATGCGTAATGATACATCCTTCTAATCATTCTCGTCAGTTGAGTAGGTACTTAACTGCTACTTTATTAATATACTTATTTTATACCTAAGGATAGCGAAGGTTACTTAATTATTTATCTGCATTAAACAATTCACTGGCGAGCTCATCAATGAAAATACTGATTGAATCGTCAGCGCATAAAAATTTAACTTGAACGCAGTGTCTGCAAATTATTTTAGAAAATAACGCTACTGTTAAGAGGCTTTGCAATTAACCGTAGGTTCTTTATTCTACTTTGGCTTAACCCATCTTGCTTCGATATCGTTATTGCACTGTTAACGTTATGACAGCTCATACTGCCAAGTGAATAAGAGCGATAGTGTCAACAATACGAATACAGTATCGAAAAAGGATGGTGTAAAACCAAAGCAGATGCTGTATTATAAGTATATACACCTAGCATTTATACCTGTTATTTATACCTAGTACTTATTCCTAGTATTTTCCCTGTCATGCTAATTCCTAGGCTCGCACACGGTCACACCGTTTTAACATTTCTAATTTGTCTGTTATGTTTTTCACTCATTTTTATACGCAGATTGTTTTTGTTCCAATTTTTAGGGGTTTTCGTATTGTTTGAAGCGGAGGAATAAATTTAATTTTTTAGCTGGAAACGGACATCATATTTTTTATTTAGTTGAGTACAATTGCGTTTGTGTGTGACTTGGGGCTGCAGATTCTAGCTTGTTGAAGGTAAATAATTATAGATGTTATGTTAGTATAATCTACTGGAATATGTATTGTTAACTATTTTTGCTGTGTATTTTTGCACCAAAACAAAGTGAGATAGATATATAGGTTATGATCAAGTTGCGAAATCTGTTTCTGCTTGCTTAGTGAGGCTAAGGGACTCTTGCCCATACTGCCAAATAAGGCGGGGCATGAAAGGTTGCGTGTGATTTAATTTTTTTTTTTTTTTCGTTTCCCTTTCTTATTGTTTCTTTTTCCCCCTTCTTGTTTTGTAATTTATGTTTTATGTATCTGTCAAAATTATGTGTGTGTAACCTTCCGTGGTTTCACCTGATGGTTCCAACGGAAGACCAGCGCCGACTTTAATGCCGGCATTACGCTGAGTTGGGACCATTTCGTGACTACATTCTTTCTGTGTGTATTTTTTCTGTCCTTTGTTGATATTTGTCATGAATAAATGTTTTTCTTTCTTTCTTTCTTTATTTCTTTAGATCTGACTTCTACTTTTAGAAAGGAGCAGATACTTTTAGAGACAAATCTACTCTACACTAATATTATAAAGAGGAAAGATACGAGTATGTATTTCTGTAGGTTTGTAACGAATAAACTTAAAAACAACTGGAAGGATTAAAAAAATATTTTACATCTTTTAACTTACGAAAGTACTGACTCCCCACAGACAAAGTCGCGGGCGGAAAGCTACTAATTATAAATATACGGCACGACAATCGAGATGACAAGTGTGCGTTCATTTCCACCATTCCAAAATACTCTCAAATCAACTTGACTTAAGATCTACTTTACCTTTAAAAAGTGTTACAAAATAAAACAAGTGAATTCCCCTATTCGAAACTCGAACGTAACAACTCGAAAACTTAAACATCACATAACATTTCTGCTCTTAAAGCGTACTTCTCTAAAACAGCGCAAAGTTCCGAGATCACTTCTGTTGGGGCCCTCGTATTATTGCAAGCTACTATCGGATACCCTGTTGGCCCACGGCAGTCGAGCTGGGCCACAGTAGATAAATATAAAACAGTACAGCAATGTAACCTGCATTTACAAAAATGCATTTGTGAGAACTTATGAAAAGTTGGCAAATGAAACAGATTAAATATTCATTAAATATGCCTATATCCTATATTACGCTGTGGTTAATAATAAATAAAAAATAACAGTGACATCTCACTCTCGTTTCTTAGTCAACCTTAAAACAAAAGTATAGAAGTCATAAGTAATTAAGATCATTTAATATAATTTTTAGGGTTCCGTACCAAATGGTAAAAAAGCAAACCTTATGGTGAGACTTCGTTGTTTGTCTGTCCGTCCGTCCGTCTGTATGTCACAACAGTTTTCCACGTACTTTTTGATTTATATCCAAAAATTTACAAAAAATGACCGTATCTCCACAGTTTATGAAAAAAATCTCAAAAATTCCTTACGTGTATTTAATTATTTATATTTTACGGAAAAATAAAATAAAGTGTTCAAAATATACAGTTTATGAGAAATAAATAAAATACTTTGAAAATTTGTGTTAAGTTTAGGCAACTGAAAAAAGATATTGCATATCCGTATGCATTGTAAAGTACATAAAAAGGTACATTTTTGAAGTACGAATTTAAATATGGAACCCTCGGTCCGCGAGTCCAACTCGCACTTGACCGGTTTTACATTTGATGCTAAACTCAAAAAATTAAATAATTTTTATTTTGATTGGATGTCTGATATCGGTACGACGCACAGCTTCACCTGGTCTTCAGGTGGCGTGCCCTAGTAGCGAGGCCCAGCCAAGCCTGGTTAGGTCTGTGCGAAGGCCGCACTGATTGTGTTCTGCCGGGGTCTTGAGCTGGGTAAGCCGGAGAAGATAAAGTAATGGCGATTAAGTTTCGAAGGTCTACTTATACTGTCGTACTGTTATCTCACCACCACTGTGCCGACCATCTGTCGGACCTTTAATTAAACCCGACCAGTCGTAATTAAATGCTTATATTTTGCAGATGATCGCAGTTTCCACTTCTAGCCCTCGCCATAGTTAAACAGGTTCAACTTCAGAAGCTCCTTTAAAGTACACATTGAAGTAAATGGTCACTTGTTCTGGCATCTTGATGTTGTGTTTCAATTACCATGCAAAGTCCTTGCGTATATTTTAAGTCCGAATGTGTGTTTTTTTGTTCAACTTTCCCGCTGCAACACCTCAACCGATCGTCGTGAAAGTTTCTGGGTAAGTTCGTTACATATTGATCTTAATTAGTGTCAAGACTCAAGTTCAAACCCATCTTTTTTTTGCAACTTTGGTTCTAGCCTAGATGCATTACACTAACTTAAAGATTTTCGAAATCAAAGAAAATTATGTATGTGTACGTAAGCTAACAATCAGACGCGTCAGTCGCTATTGCCAATTCCATACATTTTGTTGATTTTCGAAAAGGGCGTATTAATACATTAATCTTGAATGAGATGCCTATCTCAAGACAATGCCAAAGTAAACATCAACTCAAAGAAAACTGTTCCATCTTGAGACGGACATCTCAGTCAAGATTACTTTATTAATACAGCCCTATAAGTAGCAGACCGACGTGCATCCTGGCTATTTTCCCTGATATACGAGTACCACAAGATGTAACGAGTCTACTTATTTCTGCATCAATGAGTGTAATTGACATTTTTTGGCTTACCGTCATTTGCTAAACAACATTTCCCAAAATGATTCATTTCACAGACATATTTTTCCGAAACTGTATTTATAAAACGAACCTAACCTAACCTATATATGGGTCTACACGATGCTCCTCAAATAAATCCTAAAATATTTACGGTTTCGGAAAAAAAAGTGATGATTTGCTTGTAAAATTAATCAGTTTATGAAATATTGCTTAGCAAGTGATTGGATACCCATTTTTTTACTGAGTGTAGAGAAGAATTACTTATTGCATCTTTGCTTAAATTACACATCATTATCATCATCAGCCTATATTAGTCCACTGCTGGACATAGGCCCCTCCCATTGCACGCCAACGAGCACGATTCGTGGCCACTCTCATCCAGCCTTTGCCAGCCACCTTGCGAAGATCGTCGCTCCACCTAAAATTACACAATCGACAAGTAAATAACTTGTACCAGAGTCACCCGAGAGAGAGAGAGAGAGAGAGAGAGACCCGTTTTATTACCTAAAATTAAAGGCCATTTAGCCAAAACGAAATACGATATCGAAGCAAAGTACATTTTCAAACCCTTTAAAAATCTGTAAAAGAAAGGCGTAATTAAATTATGAAAATAAAAGCTCCCGGAGCTTTCGTTCGGGCGTTACGTTCAAGGGGCTTTCGTAACCTTGCTAGTGAGGAATGCACTTAAGCTTTTAACGGAAGGGTGATTCCTTAACCTTTTGGAAATTGAGCTTTTTGATGCTTATATTCGTGTACGTTTACTACTTTTTGGTTTTTTTTTTTCTTTTTTCAACAAAGTACATCAAGGTGTACAGTCACGGTGTTTATGTGAGAATGAATATCGAATAGGAAAAACCTGATAAAAATAACCTTAGCCTTTTTTTAGGGTATCAAAATGGTAAAAAAGGAACACTTATAGTGAGACTTTGTTGTCTGTCTATCCGTCCGTCTATCCGTCTCTAGCAGTTTTTCTCAGCAACTACAGATGCTATCAACTTGAAATTTGGCGTAGTTGTATAACTTGCTTGCCCGCTCTGTTTTTAGTACCAAACAAATGAAATTAATTTTATAAATAATTGAAAAGTGGTGTAGGGTTTGAAAAATGAAAGTGATTTGATTATAGCAAATGGGCTGTCATATTATAAGGGCTTAATCTGCACATTTAAAACATTTCTTTTTATAATTTTCTATGTCGTTTGTGCTAAAATATATAAAATAGACCTTATTACATACGAATTAAAGTACATAAAAAGGTATAATAAATGTAACAAATAGGTTATAAAATTATATTATTTCTAACACTCAATCATTTAAAACGTTTAAATAAATCATATTTTTGTTAAATTACATGCTCCTCTTTTTAAATATGCTGCTGTTCCAAAAATATCCAAAAAAAAAAGTTTTTGATCTGTGCCATAAAAATACAGGATGTTTATTTTGTTATGATCACTGGTCCGATTTTCAGTTGTAGCAGATGTTTTTTTTTATGCAATAGTGTCTTATTTGAGTAAAATAGATTTTAAAGTATCTTAGGTTTCCATGTGGCGTACGTGTTTCGCTATACAAGAATCATTTAGCTATAAGTACTTAATGTCACCTGGCATCCTTGTAATAAATGTTTGTGCGGAGCCTGGAGTGCCAGAGTCCTCATTATCATCGCAAAGGCTCTGTCAAAGCGTCGGCTAGTTGCGCGTTAAATTAGGCGAGCAAAATACCTCTGAAAGGATAATGTGGAAAGAACATGTTTATTTTGAATAAAGAAGGGTTTTATAAGGGCATCTTTGATGTTTTATATAAATTACTTATTTATTTCTAATGTAGCTTGCGCCCTGTTCGCGCAGTTGCTTATCGCTTTTTCCTTCAGGATATGTTATTTATTTTAGAATAAGGAATATGTGTGTCGCAGGGTTATATACTGTCATTCCACCAAATTTGCAACCCCTATCGCACAAAGAGGGTTGTTATAAGTTTGACGTGTGCGTCTGCCTGTGGCACCGTAGCTCCCAAACGGATAGACCGATTTACACTTAGTTTTTAGGGTTCCGTACCACAAATTAAAAAAAACGGAACCCTTATAGGATCACTTTGTTGTCCGTCTGTCTGTCTGTGTGTCTGTCAAGACCCTTTTTCTCAGGAACATGTGGAGGTATCAAGTTAAAATTATTATTAAATATTTAGGTCTGCAATCCCTTAGATCAGTGATAAAATCAAATATATAAGTCAACGCAATCAACAGATACGGCCGTTTATGCCGCCACATATTGAAGGGAATCTCAGAGGAATCAAAACCTATAGGGTACTTCCCATTGACTTAGAATCGTGAAATTTGGCAAGAAGCAATGTCTTAAAGCACAAATAAAGGAAAAAAATCCGAGAACCGTTAATTTGTAGTTACATCACATAAAAAAGTCCATTATAAACTGACACTCGCTAAGAAAGAAAGTGCGTACTTATTGCGTATCAGTTTATACTGGACATTGTTTATATTATATTCCCGTGATTTACGAACTATTTACGCACCTACAAGTTTGTGCGGAACCCTCGGTGCGTGAGTCCGACTCGCACTTGACTGGCTTTTTGTTAGAAAGGTGACTCAATCGAGAGTGTTCTTAGCTTAGTTTGAAGGGAATCCGTTAACCATTTAAGAGTTAATGAGCTCTGAAAGTCGCGGTCCCGATTTTGTCGAGGGCTTTAACTCAGTTATGTTCGCAGACCACAGGAATATACTCCGTGGTTAGGTTATGTTTAACGACATGACATTTCCATACATTTTGACACAACTTAAACTGATTTAAGAGGACTGTAAACCAACTGCAAAATCTAGCCTTTTCATACACACGGCGATAACGTTTTCCACCCCCTAAACGTTAACTGAATTCGACCAATTTTTGATATGTGGTGTGTTAAAAGATAAAGATAAAAAAGATAAAAGATATTTATTCAGTAAGTAGGCCGCACGGGCACTTTTACACGTCAAAATCTACCAGCGCTTCCCAAGAGGAGACCACTGCTGAGAAGAAGCGCCGCAAAAAACTCAACAGATAGTCATTTTTTAAATAAAAACATAACAATGATACTACTTATTCTAGCATTATATATAACTGTAAAAATAATATAAAATTTATTAATATGTAATATTGAAAAAAAAAACGAAACGTACGGACATAGTTTTTGTTCCAACTGACACCGTATCAAAAATTGGTCGAAATCGGTTAACATGTAGGGGGTGGAAAACCTTATCGCCGTTTGTATGGAATGCCTTCACCTCACAATCCTCTTAAGACTAACTGCCGCACTCAGAGACGTCAATTAAGTTTTAAGTTTCATTAAAGTTGCTGCGTCTTATTCTATTGCTATAGCAAAGAAAGTGACAGCAGCTACTTTAATGAAACTTAAATTGACGTCTCTGAGTGCGGCAGTTAAACATATTTAACGCTGATGGTGAAAGCGCCGGTTAAAGTATGGTAATAATAACGAATGAAGGATGCATTTAAAATGTAATGTTTCATTTCGTATTTTCCATATTGGTTTTAATACGTGGCAACGAAGTTCGAAGCTTTTGTAATTTACCTGTAATTTGGTACATGTTGTATTTTTGAAAACCGTAACATTAATAGTAATAGTAATCTTTATTGCGTGGAATTGGTAATCTTTATTGTGGTTACAAACACGTATAACCACGTATTCTCTAATCACGTATTCTCTAATAATCACGTATTCTCTATTGGATGGCATAAAATTATTTGTAACAATATTGTTACGCATAATTGCTTTTAGCCGAAATAGCGATGTGCATAATCATCTTTACGCATATATTTTTACGCATAAAATTAAAAAGCATAAATACAGAAAGCATAATCGTCATCAAGACTGACGTCAAATAGCATAAATACAAAAAGTCATAACAATAAATTGGCATCATTACAAAATGCATAACAGTATTGTGATACTGCTTCGCGGACCTCCTATTCTGCGTTGCTTGGGCGCTTCGCGCCTGGATATCATACTAGCCTAACCTAACCTAATGTACCTAACGTAACCTTACCTAATATTTTGTTGTTAATTTTGTAGGTTCAATTAGCCCAAATAATAATATGCATAATGTGTATTAGTCCAATACAAATTAGTCCAACTAAAATTATTCTAATAGCCTAATATGCTAAAAAAGGAGTATGCTAAAGTATTATTATGCGACAGTACAATTATGCCAATACAAAACAAGTCTAAAACACATTATGCGATCCAAGGGGATCCCCGTATAACCGTATAAAAAGGTTGACATTGTATTTAACTTCGTGTATTTAAATACTTTATTGGTACTAAATACAACGTGTACAAAACAGGGACAGGGGATAAGTGATCTTTTGCTTTTTGTCATAAGTAAAAAGTTATGCCTGAAATCGGTTTGACTGTAATAATTAATAATAGTTAAACAAATAAATAAATCAGGTACAATCTCACACAAATTGACCTAGTCCCAAACTAAGCTCTAGGCTTTTAATATGGGTACCAGGCAACGATATACATACTTATATAGAGAGATAAATACTTAAATATATAGAAAATATCCAAGACTCAGGAACAAATACTCGCGCTCATCACACAAATATTTGCCCATACCGGGATTCGAACCCGGGACCGCTAGCTTCGTAGGCAGGGTCACTGCCACTATCAGTTTTGCATTAACAATATGAATAATTCTCAATTATCGGTCCCACCCTAAAACCATCAATTATTTTGGCTAATTACCAGCTAATATCCGGTCCCGTGTGCATTTATTGCTGTACTGGTTACGGTAAAACACGTATCTACAATTGAAACGCCAAAACATATAACCTTAATTATATAACAATAAGGTCCCTTTTATAATAAAGAGGTATATAGAAGATGAGCCCTTTTTCTAAGGATAGTGATAATAAATTAATTTGACCCGGTTTATCCGGCTATTGATTATAATTAGTCCGGATTGCCCTTGACCGGACAGTTATCTGTTTCTGTCCATTTAAATTGATAAAGTTTTAGGACTATTTGTAAATTGTTATGCTTAATAGGGCTTGCGTCTACATAATTGAAAAATCGGGCAGGTGCGAGTCGGACTCGCGCACTGAGGGTTCCGTACATATTTGGCTGGTTTTTAGTATTTGTTGTTATTCTATAGGGTTTGTTCCATAATCATACCAAATTTGACGCTTGTATGTTTTAACGTTTTTACGATACAATCAAAATAAAAATACGTTGAAAAAAAAAGTCTCTTGTATGGGGACCCCCTTTATTTCAGTTTTTTTTTTTCACTTGTTAGTAAATCCGCCGTAATAACACATATTCTGATAAAAACAGCGCGCTATGTATTACGGTTCAAAAGATACAGCTCTTTATAGTTAGGACAGACAGACAAACGGACGGACTGTCTTGTTAGCTGATTTTGTCAAGCTCAGTTTAATATACCCAGATTGCGGTTGCAACGTGCAAAGATTATGAATTCTAAAACGTTATATAAAACATTTAAAACAGTTTAAAACCTTAGAAACATCAATTTCTTCCAACCACCAAACAAACTAAAAAGCTTATTCACATATAAATAATGCAAGTTAAGTCCCAAACTAGGCCACAGCACTCAAGATAGCTCTAGCATAAACCTCACAATGCGGAATAATATTTCGCCTAGGTAAAATCGGGCCTAGCATGGCTACGCGGAGAGGACGTTTTGCGCATGCACTGTCATATTATAGGTGATTTATTCGTTCAGTGCCGTTCTGCTTCCGTTACACTGTAAGCGACATTTTTGGGGTTCCGTAGGATATTCTTAACCGAACGCAAAACGAAGGGTTTTATAAATTTAACGTGTGTATCTGTATGTCTGTCTGTGGTATCGTAGCTCCCAAACGGATGAGCCGATTTTTTTATTTATTTCAAAGGTAACTTGACAGAAAGTGTTGTAGCTACTTGGTGAAAATCTGTTGAGCCATTTAAGAGCTTATAACCTGTAGTCGGAATAGGTAGAGCTAATTTACCTAAACTTGACGCATGGTCCTTCATGCGTGAGTGAGATAGGAACACATTATTGAATGAACATGTATCAAGTTTAGATAAATTAGCTCTACCAATTCCGACCACTGGTTATAAGCTCTGATAGTATGGGACTCAGATTTGTCTCGCGTTTACATCTATTTTATAGTTATACTTAATAATATTTTGTGTGCTGTACACAATAAATACAATAATTTTCTCTGTACGGAACCTTTCTCGCAACTCGACCCACGCTTGCCGAGACATTATCAACTCGCAGCACAACTTTTGATTCAAGAGCTAGTTCAACGTTGTTTTCCTCGTAACTAATGTGTTTCACATCACTAGTACTTTGCGAAGCGAAATGTGACTTGGTTTTTAAAATGCAGCGGGCTTAGTATGCATGCACGAGATAAAAATTGACAGGTTCTAGGGAAATTAATACATCTATTCCATATTCTAACATAAGACTTAACGCTTAAGGTTTAAAATAAAAATGTCCCGTCTTGATAAAATCGCTATAAAGATGTGAAAATCGCAATAGGTGGTCGCTTAGTAATAAAAGTCAGGACGAGACACTTTTATTTTAAACCTTAAGCGTAAAGTCTTACGTTAGAATATGGAAAAGATTCATTCATTTCATTTAAGCCCGCTGATCCAAATTATTGAAATTGTATTCGCAATGTTTTGTCTCAAGCTCTTACTTGGTCAATAAATGAAAAGGAAGGAGATAAAATGAAACAATACAAAAAACGATCGAAAATAATTTTGCTAAAGAAATATAGAATGTAGGTTGAGATAACGTCTTGTAATTAGAAGCTGTACATGGTGTGACAATATACGTTATATACAAATAATTAAACAATTTTTTTTTTAATTTTTATTAAATTCAATATGGTACAATGTTCGCACAAAATCCGTGATTTTCCATTCATTGAATCTTTTCTTCTTAAACAATACCCATTTGAATAATACTAACAATATGTTTGTTGGGGTGCAATGCTTCTCTGTTAAAATCAAGTTTGAGTTCAAGTTAAACATTTAACTAAGTTTTATTCTTATTGAAATTCTAAGACAAAACCAATTTTTCACTCATTTGTCATATTAGAATCATCAAAAATCCCACAAAATAACAAAATGCTTTCACAGGTGGCTGAAAAAAATCACGCCATATTTCACAAGAGAAGCAAACCTACCTATGTCAAGAAAATGACAAACAACCCTTAAATTGAATTAATAGCGCCATCCCCCGGGATTATCCCTGTTTATAAAACAACCCGCTGATTTAAAAATATAACCCAAAGGGGGGGTTCGTCTGCATGTTTTAGGAAGTGAAGGTCACGTAAAGAGGGCCTCAGTATATTGCCCGTTTATTTGCTTTCAATTCTTGACAAAAGAAGATAGGAATAAATGTTATATACAGGGTGTAAGTATATTTTTACAATGTAAGTATTCGTATTTTGCGATTATAACGAAATTTAAATTTATTTTTTTATACAAAAGTAACAAAAAGCCGTGGTAGCCTAATGGTTTGACCTGCTGACTCTTAACCAGAGGGTCGTGGGTTCGAACCCGGGCTCGCACCTCTAAGTTTTTCGGAATGTATGTGCGAAATATTATTTGTAAATTTACCATGAGCTTTTCGGTGAAGGAAAACATCGTGAGGAAACCTGCACACACCTGCAAAGCAATTTGGTGGGTGCGAAGTTCCCAATCCGCACTGGGCCCGCGTGGGAACTATAGCCCAAACCCTCTCATTGTGAGTGGAGTTCTGTGCCCAGCAGTGGGACGTATATAGGCTGGATTATTATTAGATTATTATACAAAAGTAACAACAAGCGAAACAAAAAAAATGTAATAATCACGCTTCTATTGAAGCAACTTTATTTTTAATTTCTTTTTACCTAATCTTTATAGAACATAAATAAAAATTTGAGTACAAAAAAGTGAACTTTTTACAAAATATTTATCTGAAACAGTTACAAAATATTTAAATGTTTTTTTTTATTGCATTGTGTAAATATTCTGGTCACCTGTACAGTTCAGCTGAAAAAGAAATGCACATGAAATCTCATAAATTGCCCGTGTCGAACGTAGCTAACTGTTCCCTGAAAGCGTAGTTAGAGTCAGGTTTAAGTTTGGCGGGTTCCGTGTAAAAATGTGATTTGGTTTTACTGGTGAAGTGAATGTAATTTAATTCAATGATTAACCTTTTGAACGCCATTGATGGCTATAGCCGTCATGGTTGACAGACATGGTAGACCTTAGTATATCTGAGGATGATTGACATTAGCTAAGATGTGTTGACTGATATATCAGACTACGGCGGTCAAAAGGTTAAAAATTAAAAAAGTTTATTATATAAGTGAAACATAGTGAGTAAAAAATCATGACAGTGGGTCCTGTGCTAGGCATTCTTGTATTACAGGATCCGGTTCCGCATTAGAAACATTATTATTATCCTTATTTGGGTAAGGTTCAAAAAGTTGGACCCAATTAGCAAACAAGCGTAATACAAACAACGAAGGCGAAAAAAAAGGACACGAATCTAATTTAAGCTATTTATGTTTAAAATAATCATAAAAATAATCATAAATCAAATTTCGTAAAAAATTACATAAAATGCCTAAAATTATAATGAAATTATGTGTAAGTCTGTGAGGATATTTGAATATTTAGATGTTTGTAGGGTTTATTAATCACATACCTACGAGTATTATTATACAGTTGAATAAATTTGGATGATATTTCGCACACAAAAAAAAATCAGACATTTTCATAAAAAATTACCTATTCCCAAACTTGTCCTAGGCTTGTATTATAGGTACTCGTATTTTTATTGTGTCCTACCGCTAGGCAAAGACCTTTCTGGATTTCCATAATAAAATTTAAAGTTAAGTTTAATTCGAAGGGCTAGTTAAGTATAACCGCGGGTCCCTAACAGCCAGTATGATCGCTGAAAAAGGGCAAATTGCGCTGCAGCAGAAGTTGAGTGATATTTCAGCGGCTTGCAGCGGTAGCGGTGTTCAACGACTAACTTTCACTCGCAGTCCCGCCGGCAGTTTTTGACGGGACATATTTTTTGAATCCTTCAAATTAACAAGATACCTCATTTTCTATCTTACATCCTACTAACATTATCAATGTGTTTGTATGGATGTTTGGATGGTTGTGTTATAACAAGACATAGATATCGTAATTGCATCTTTCTAAGAATATTTTCTTTCAGGGAAAAAACAAGTTCATTAAGATGCGTTTTTATTCTGAAGCAACTAATACTTAACTGATAAAAGGTATAAAAAGTGTAAGTACCTAGTCGTAAGTCTGTTCTTTTCATTTTCATTTTTGAATCTGTTAAACACGGCATATTTACACCGCCAAAGAAATCACGATAGGCGACCATTTTCTTTAATTAATAATTTTTCTAACATGTGTTTATGTTTTTTTGTAACATTCAGGAGCAAAATGATTATTAAGCACTTAAAAAAGTGGCTGCATATTTTTAATAAAATAACGGCAAACCTCATTCTCGATATCACCCTTTACTTTCACATAAATCTGCTCCAATTCCCTAAAACAAGTTTTCATAACCCAATAAAATCGAACGTTTCAAAACAACTTAAAATAAACTATCATTTCTGACGTTCTCGTGAAACTCATAAATTCTTCTCCCACAAACTTCGACCCTCTATCTTGAAAATAAAGCAGAGTTTAGATTGGTGTAGTTTAAGGTGCGTTTACGAAGATAGCTAAGCTCAAGAATCCGCCATTACGTGAACAACAAGCTCTGTAAACGCGCCCGGAGGGAGCTAGGAGTGGTTTACACTAACGGAAAAGGGGGCCGCAATTGATGGGAACAAAAAGTGGGCTTAGCGGCTCGTTATTCCCTAGTTCGCGAGAGTTATTGAGATGATTGTGCGCTTTGAATTTATACGTGGAATTAGAATTGATTAATGATGATTGTTTTAGTGTGTTTGAAAATGGAAATGAATGTGAAACTATCTTTATTTTACAGCTTTTTTTAGGATATGGAGCACGCAGGTTACGTAGGCCTTCATTGTACTTTGATTAACCCATATTTCTTCTGTATCGTAATCATATTGTTTACACAAATGTATACAAAAAGGGGCGATCTCAAGACCCGCCCACCAGTAGCCCTATACATACAGTAATGGTGTCCGTTCACCGTAACCGTTCACAGCAAAGATTGGCTACGCAAGCCACATCAGAGAGCTGCACAACCTGGGCGGCTAGCACAAGTTGCTGAAATCAGCATGATGGCATCATCATCATTATTTACACAATATAGTAACTCCTAATCCGTTGTGAACCTCCGACGTAGTATGCTCTTTGCTCCGACTGATTTTGAGCATCATTGAGAGTCATCTAATTAATTGTATTATTTGTATACAGGCATGCATCGCATAGAGGCCATAGACAGGGTAGTAAAGTTTTAAGTTACGGATAGATTAAGAACCGTTAACACATTAGCCCAGTTTATTATAGTAACCATTTACACTTAAGCCTAAAATTGGAGAGCCTAGAATTGAATAAGATAAATTGGAGAAGGAACAATCCGGGCGGTCCCTATACCCTTTGACGACGCTGTTAGCCTAGTTGGTAGTGAACCTGCCTACGAAGCTAGCGGTCCCGGGTTCGAATCCCGGTATGGACAAATATTTGTGTGAAGAGCGCGAGTATTTGTTCCTGAGTCATGGATGTTTTCTATGTATTTAAGTATGTATTTCTCTATATAAGTATGTTTATCGTTGTCTAGTACCCATAGTACAAGCCTAGAGCTTAGTTTGGGACTAGGTCAATTTGTGTGAGATTGTCCCGTGATATTTATTTATTTATTTATTTGTATAGGGACAACAAACCACCACGAAGCTAACTGCACTATATCCGTCAAACTATGTAGCCTGTTTTTACCACTCAATCGTTTAAAAATACTGTTTATCACGTTTGGCGGTGAAATATGGCGAGGTTCCGTACAGAATGGAATGTTTATGCGCCGTGAAATAACCGCGGCCGGGCGTCGCGTAAACCCTGCCCGAGGACCCCTATAAACACGAAATGGCGTAGAAGTGTACAACTGAGAAATACAGGTATATCAAAAATTTAGTTTTATCTTTTGTTGGATAAAATTATCTGGTCAAGTCTTGTAGACTTTCGTTATTTCGTAAGCCTGCAATAGAATATAATAATAGAATTGGTTTTGTTAAAAGGTTTATTGCTCTTACACTTATACTATTTAACTAAGTAAATGTTAACCAACCGAACCCCGTGACTGTTAATGAACTAATATCATCTGATTTTGTTAGCCAACATTTAGATAATTATCCGAGCAAAAAGTCTGAGTCTGAGTTGCTGCTGTCACTTTTTTTGCTATAGGAATAGAATAAGACGCAGCAACATGTAATCAAACCTAAAAAATAATTGACGTCTCTGAGTGCGGTCGTTATTATATAATATAGCATAGTTAATGATTCATCCATTGCCATTTTTCTTTACCTCCTTATGACGGCAACTCTCCTTTTTAATCGACTGGTAAATTATTCAAGGTCAACCCCTACCATTTTACCTTTGTTACCTAATAGTCTTTTATAATGGTTATTTATTAATTGACCTGGTTAAAAACGGTTTTATTGCTTATTCTTTCTATTCAGCTTATCCTCTCTGTCCATGTCCAATACACATCTCAGATGCCTCCAGAATCTCTTTATATTCCATACAATTATTTTGATGTAGCTGTTCCTTTCTCGGCTATGTCTCGTCGTTACGTCGCGTCGTATTTTATTTGGGAATAGCAAAAGGACTTACATTAGAATGTGATTAATACGTTTTATTGCTTTTTTTATTGTCTCACTTGACAATGGCCGGTGCGTCGTCAAAGTCCTTTTGGGACAAAAGGCTCATTAATATTATTATTACGCGATTTAATTGCTTTAAAATGTGTTATTAACCTTACTAAGTGCGTAATTTTTATGTTAAATGGACCTTGGTTTTGCCTGATTTCTAGAGTTTACCTCAAAAGGAAAAAGGAACCCTTTTAGGATCAGTTCGTTGTCCGTGTGTCTGTCAAGAGCCTTTTTTTTAAGACCGCGTGGAGGTATCAAGTATAAATTCTTATTATATACTGAGGTCTGCAATCTCTTGGAGCTGTAAAAAATGCAAACTTGTAAGTCAACGCAAATAAAAAATACGGCCGTTTTTGTCGCACATTTTGACACTCGCAAGGAAATGAAAACTGATAGGGTACTTCCCGTCGATCTAGAATCATAAAATTTCGCAAGAAGCAATGTCTTATGGTACTTAAATCCGAAAACCGTAAATTCATTGATAATGTCCAAGGGTTTAGTAAACGGATCGAGATGATCGTGGAACACATTACCATCTTCTATTGTGCTTTGTGCAAGTATCCAAAATTAAAAATAAATAAAATAGCGTTCTCTGTAAACGCCGCTCCCGCGCAACTTGCCGGTTTCAACAATGGCGGCCAAACGGGCCAACTTGAAAACTTCATTCAAGATTATTGTTACGCAGACTGCACAAAGTTTACGATTGCTCTCTATAGAGACAGCTGACAAAAATTGAAGCCAGAAATAACTATAAATAAAAACATTTTGCATTTTTCTTCTTTATTCCTGAAGAAAGAGATGCAAGATACAAGAGATCCGTGACGAAATTCAAGGCCATTTTTTCTGACTTCAACTGTTTGTTAGCTGTGCTGTCTCCATTTTATAAGTTTCTTGAACGCAGCTAACTCTATACCTACACCAACTTGTTAATACACTCCTCAACGCTTTTTAATAATAAGCTGAGAGTGTATAATTGCATGTACGTCGGTTAATACTTATTGGTATAACTTCCCAACTTAATGCGGTGTTACAGGCAACGGTATGGAAAGGAGTTAAGGTTGATATTTTGTGTTTTAACGATATTGTGTAGTTGGTAAATTCAGTGCATTTACGGTTGGTACCGAGTAGCATTTGCATTGTTAATAAACTGATTCAATATCGACGCGTTGTAGTTAAGCAGTGAAGTGTTGTTTTAATATCAAATTTGTACTGCAGTGTGATTCTGTTAATCATCTTGCCCGTCAACTAGCAGGTTTTACTGTTTTTACTGGAAATTTTAACGATTTGTGGCCATAATTGACCGAGCGCGCGAAGCGTCTCCGTATCAGCTTGGGCAAAAATGCTTTCGTATGTCCGGTTGTTCTCCTGCACAGGTCGTAGTTCTCACAAGTTATATAAAGATATGATGGGTTTTTTTGTCGATTCAGTTTTTTTTTATTAAAAAAAATATCGGGGTTATGAGGGTTTTTGCGATTACAAACTTATTTGCGGTGTTAGCAAACTGACCGCGACCTATGTCGATGTAAGGGGAAAACTGTTTTCCAACGGCAACATTAAGTTTGTCACGAGGCCTACAGCTCCCAGAGCCACTAGTTCTAGTATTTATGATATTATGATAAATGTGTATAAAAAACTATCTGTTCATAATTTTGTACAATACTAGTTTCTGTCCACTACTTCCGCTTAGAAGAAGTAATTCACTACGTCTTCCATTTTTTTTTTATCCTACACAATTTTTTCGGGATAGTGCATAGTATTAAGTTTAGAGAGATTTCGTAGAGCGATGTTCGGTGCTTTCATGATTTATTTATCTAAGAACGGAACCCTCGGAGCGCGAGTTCGTCTCACTTGACCGGATTTTTCTTTAAATGAATAAGATGCTTTTAACCTCATGGATATTTAACTATTAGTTAGTTTAACAGGCCACTAGATAACTAAACACTTTCACTTTGCATAATATGGGTTCAGATTACGTTACAAGTTTAACGGCTTAACCGTAATCCGCAAACAGTTAACTTGCCATCAGATAACAAACTCAGATAATAATAACTCCATTATGTCAAGTTAACTGAGATGGTTAAATTTAATAGGAGACTTACATTTTCCCTGCTAGGTACCTAGATTTCTTTTTTTGAGAAATATAAAAATGTCCAAGGTTTTATGTTATTTCTCAGGATTTAAGCAGTCTTCGTGATAATATTAAAGTTGTACAAACAATTTAGTGATTTAGCCATAAAGGCAAAACAAACTAACAAAAAAACAGACAAACACTTCATTTTTCCATTTATAAAAACCTTTTTCATTATAAATCTAGGGAAATTAAATAAATTATCACATAATTAATTATGCTCAAGGACCACAAAAATACGGGACCGAAGTTTTGTAGGCAAACACTACTAAATAGACTAAACACGTCGATTTTCCTTTATTTCTCCTGTCATTAACAATTGCTTGTTGAACTACAGGATAATAATTGTTCTGTACTTTTAACAACCGACCAATTTCAACTCGACAACAAAACCCAACACCAAAAACAAATCACAATGACAGGTAAATCTCAAACAGAATCGAGCAACATAAAGAGATCCAACAAATCCGAAGACAAGTTGCCTACGCAAACAAAGCGTAGTGATAAATAAGGGCCGTATAGCGCGACCTCGGCCGTCATCGCAGATTGATGGATGACGGATCTTAAACAATTTCACCTAGATAGAGCGTCCAGGAGGGTGGATGTAATATAATTTAAGGTAAAGGTATTATTGTATGGATGTATTTACTTGAGTATAGTTGCGATTTATTTGAAATTAGATGACCCGAACTTCGTACTATTTTTTGGGTAAATAATAATCACTGTGTCGCTCGCCTTTTCTTCGAACTTCTTTGGACTTACGTGTATGATGGCACCAGTAATGGATTAGGACCAATGTTGGACACTTGATTCTTATTTGTAAGAACATAAGAGTAAGCATTTATTTTTCGACAGTGAATTTATAACCGTGTAATCTTTGAATTCAGATTTAACTGGCCATTATTGGTGTTTGTCAGCTAAGTGTCCAGCACTGGTGCCACACCCTATACCTAGGTGCGAAAGTTGTTACGTTCGCCGTTGTTAAAGTAATCACTTACGGCCGCACTCAGAGACGTCATTGAGTTTTAAGTTTCATTAAAGTAGCTTCTGTCACCTTCTTTGCTATAGCAATAGAATAAGACGCAGCAACTTTAATGAAACTTAAAAATTAATTGACGTCTATGAGTGTACCAGTTATATATTCATTTGAGTGTAAGTTACCTACACACGTAGAATACCATTAAAACAAGACCCCAACGTATTTCAGCCTTAAGCAAACATGGCTGATTACGGGCGGATTTTTCAAACACATAATGAGTTTACCGGTCCGCATTGTTTTAAAAACCAAGGGACGTAAAAGTATTTTTACTCCCTGTTTGCGAAACGTGCACGAAAAGGTTGTCACAGCGGTAATTGGGTGAGTCTGGGTTAGGTTCCTGGAATTTTATTTAACAATAACAAATTAGGCCTCTGTTTGTGCGTTAGGATTTATATTACGTGGGTGGAAAATAGACATTATTTTGTATGTGGATGAGTTTTATTTAGCCAAAATTGTTGTTTCCCACAAAAAGGTCGTTATTAAGTATTAGGGTATTAGTGAGATAATAAGTTCACGATTTGATATTAAATAAGATAATTAATTTCAATACAAACCTCAAAGGTGAAAACTGAAAAATATGTATGGGTGTGTTGACGACACGGTTGGCTTAGTTGGTAGTGACGCTGCCTGCCTGCCAGCTGAAGGCCCCAGATTTGATTCCCGGTCAAGTCAAATATTTGTGTTATAAGCACAAGTATTTTGTTTCTGAGTCTTGGATGTTTTCTATATATTTATTTGATTCTCTGTATATGTATGTTTGCTAGACATGGGTATTAGACAACAATAAGTCTAGAGCTTAGTTTGGAAGTAAGTCAATTTGTATGAGATTTTCCTCAGATTTTTTATTATTTTTGTGGTAGTATGACTTTCAACGAATGAATTATTGCAAGAACAAGAACACAGTAAATAAGTTGTTACAGATTTGGTGGTGCTATTTTCTACCGAATGTTAATGCAAAAATTTATGAAACGGTACAAAGTTTAGATAGTCAAATTGTATAAGGTCTAATGTTAGTATATATCACATAGTCACATAAAACAAAACAATAATCTATGTCAAGTTAAAATTTAAAAGATTACATTGATAAAAGAATATTATAAACAATATAAATTGTATAAAAAAAAATTGGACAGCAACACACACGTCATTCTGGAATGTCGAATGAAAACAAATTAATTTACCATACGAACACAAGAAAAATAAATAATAACACGATATCAGAGCTTTCATCGAAGAATTGTTTGACTAAGTAGAAACATGGTTTATGTAGGAAGACATGTCAAAACTGTTTTGTGTGATATATATTATATAAATTTTCTCGTAGTCATTCTGACATGTTTTCCTGCAAAACTACGCAGATATTTAATATTATTTTTACAGTTTTATATAATGCTAGAACAAGTAGTGACATTGTTATATTTTTTATTAAAAAATGACTAACTTTTGAGTTTCTTGCGGCGCTTCTTCTCAGCAGTGGTCTCCTCTTGGGAAGCGCTGGTAGATTTTGACGTGTAAAAGTGCCCGTGCGGCCTACTTACTGAATAAATATATTTTATCTTTATCTTTTATCATTTGGACAGAAGCCATCCCGTGATTAAAGATTTGAATTGTCTCTGGTTACATTCCTTTATTCGTTTCGGTAAGTAATTGTATATCTGAATCGCCATTCAGAAAGCGTTCAACGTTGTCTTCAGGGTTGCCAAGGCTTTAGCAGTCTTGAGATGGTACCTTTAGGGCCTGCGCAAACCAGCGGAGCGCAGCGCAGATCACTTTAAATTTATCAATGTATATTCTTTTCTATTTTAATTACAATAAGGTATAAATTAAGAGCCGCAGCCACAGAGTAGAAATCCCCCGTGATGCTCCGAGGTCGGTCTCAGAGCATTCAAATGTATACCTTATTTTAATTAAAATGGGAAAGAATATACATTGATAAATTTAAAGTGATCTGCGCTGCGCTCCGCCGGTTTGCGCAGGCTCTAATGTTTATGGTTCTCAGAATTTACCGTGTCCCCTTGTTTTGCAGACACTCATTTCATTGAATGTGTCGTTTCACCGAATTTCATTTCATCGAAAGTTAATTTCTGCTGAAACTTTATTGTTTTCAGGTTACCTTAAGCATGGGTTACGTAGGTTAGGTTAGAGATGTGACCACCAAAAAATTACAACTCCGGTACGTGGAAATACCTGTTGATGAAATGAAAATTCGGCGAAGTAAAATATTCAAGGGTAAACCCAGAATCTGCATTCTGCACACACCCCATGGTCTGTGGGCTTTATCCATGTTATGAAAGCATCAGCAATAATCTACACTAATATTATTAAGAGGAAAGATTTGTACTTTTGCATTTATGTATGTTTGTAATGAATAAACTCAAAAACTACTGGACCAATTACAAAAATTCTTTCTCCAACATTTAGAACGGACTTTCAGGGTGGATATAGACTATATTTTAAGTAACCAAAAAAATGACTCATCGCAGACAAAGTCGCGGGCGGAAAGCTAGTACCTTATATTAGCGAATATTAGATTTTAAATATCTGATACACTCTTGTGCTTGTAGGAATAGAGAACTTGTCAGATATTTCCAAAGCTATTATTCTCTGAAATATGAACAAAACAATCATTATTATGAAACCTGACAAAGTGTATGTCCATCTAATAATTACTCAAAATAATTATCCCTGTCAAAGACCAGGCAGATAATTATAATAATTAATAGCGGTATACAGAACCCGCCCCGGCCGGGGTTAATACGGATGCAGGAAAAACAATACGTGTCACTGGTATTTAGGAAATGAGGGAAATAGCAATCATACTAATCGTAGATTAATTTATGATGTCTTTGGGACGAGCTGTTTCGCCGGCCTATGAGAATATTGGCCTCCTCGCCATAAAAATATAACTTACTTAATTGGTTTTCCGCACTATCCCTCAATATCCTAAAAAAATCTTACACAAATTGACCTAAACCCAAACTAAGCTCTAAGCTTCTATGGGCACAAGGTGAGATTCAGAATGTTTTTCTGCTTTTTTTGGCACTAGGTATATAATAGGCCTTGTGACAATAGTTTGGCAACAACACGGCTTAAAAAAAACCAACAACTTTGACATTAGCTTCGAACGCGATTTAGATAGTTTAAATTTCTGCCTTTTTAGGACTAGGTAAATAATAGGCCTGTTGGTGACACTAGTTTAGCAGTAACATGGCTTAAAAATCAACATTGACACTTGGCTTTAGATGAGATTCAGTTTATTTAAATTTCAGCCTTTTTACCACTAAATAAATAATGGTCTATTTGTGACACTAGTTTAGCAGCTACACGGCCTTAAAAACTAATGACATTGACACTTAGCTTCGGATTAGATTCAGACTACGAATATGATTAAATTTTCTGCCTTTTTTGGGACAAGTAAATACTAGGTCTGTTTGTGACACTAGTTTATTAGCTAGCAGCAACACGACCTTAAAAACTAATGACATTGACACTTAGCTTCGGATTCCTCTTGGAGCAGACCCTCGCAGGTTCTGAATTCCTCGAATAGGGCGAATGAACACCCTCATTAAATTAGATTAAATTCAGACTACGAGTATGTTAAATTTTCTGCCTTTTTTGGGACTAAGTAAACAATAGGCCTGTTTATGGCACCAGTTTTGCAGCAACACGGCCTAAAAACCAACATTGACACTTGGCTAAGAATGGAACTTGGCACACAATAAAGCTGGCCAGCCGAGTTGAGTGTGTAGTTGTAGGAGGGCTTCGGTCGAGTCTTCCGTATTTGGAGCTTTGCGTCAAGGTCTCCTAGATGCAATTCTTCATACAAATCCACAATTTTGTGAACGGTGTGGCGCCATTCCGGTCCAAGACGAGCACGCTCCTCCCAACTATCAGTTGGTATCAAAGGGTTACCTATCTCAAGTCCGAAAATACGTTTGCCCGCTGTTTCGTTTGTCCGAATTTTCGTTCGTCCGAAAACCATTTTTCTCCGAAACCGTGTTACTTTCCTGGATTGTTATAAAACAAATCTAACCTAACCTACGGGTTCTGTAGGTATACCTCTGTAAACATTTTGAAAAGCTAATGGGTTCAGAGAAAAATGATTTTAGGACAAACGAAAATTCAGTCAAACGAAACAGCGGGCAAACATACTTTCGGACTTGAGATAGGTTACCGTATTAAAGCCAATAGATTTTACGTCTTTGTCTTTGTTCTTTGGTGAATAGGCCAGTCTGCGCCACGAGTTTAACAGCAACACGGCCTAAAAACGAATCGCTAAGCATCCACACAACCCGTCTTTGTCCTGACGTCCTCTGGCCATTGTCCTGGCTGTCCTTGCCCTAATTATGCCATTGTGTCCTGAAGCATTGTTAGTTTGTTTATGAGGCAATTGTTTATCTGTGGAGTTCACTATGTGGACTCGAATGTATTCAAGAAGAATTTTATTACCGTACGTTTACTGGATGTCACAGAATGAAGCGTAAAAAAGCTACCTTGATAAACGTCCAGGTTGCGCATTTTATCTGAATTCCGTCGTCCGATACGTGTGGAACTGCTCTGACCATTCCGTATTTTGATATTTGATATGGTTAGTTTTAACATTATTGCTAAAGACTTGAATTCTTGGAGGAGTCAACCTTAAATTATAATAGGAACAAAATTGTTTTTGTTTATAAAACAAAACATAATACATTGAGCTTCCAAAACACGTTGACAGACTCCCGCGACTCGAGCAAAAAGTATTTCTGTTTACGCCCTAAATGTACTCCAACAAAAAACGTCGACGAAATATCAGGTAAATATACGTCTTAGCTGTTCCTCGTTTGAAGAAAAAGCTTTTTGCCGTCTCTAGAGAGCTCTCGTATAATCTAATCGATCTGTTTTACAATACGTATAATCTAAAGAACTGCTGGGAATATATGTACGCACGAGTAATGTTGTTTTATCATACAAGCGTTTACAACGACTTTGACTACGGAAAATTAATTATATCTTTCTAAAAAGGCCATAATTATGGATCGTTATTAAAGGAACACTCTTTTGTGTTGTTTTTTTTTATGTTGATTTCTGATACATCCTGTATTACGGTTTTTTTATAGCGGGCTGCTTTCCGCAACTTGACGTCTTATTTTGCGTGTATTAATTGTACTACGGGATAAAATTGCTTCTCCTTCTTACCCATAAATAATACCTACTATTTTTACTAAAATCGAAAGTATCCTTGTCTCTCTCTATACTGTTAAATCTTCTGTTAATTACAGTTTACCTAATATGTGGTATGTTTATAATATAAGTGCCTTTCCCTCCTTGCCTTCCCTTTCAGAAAGCAAATATTGAAGCATAGGGGTGCCTTGAAATGTTATAATATAATAAATATTCAATCCAAATCGTTATTTATATGCATGAATAACTAACAAGCATAATTACTTCAACAACATTAACAAATTAGTGTGATTTCAAAACCATGTCTCCGACTTAACATTTGCATATAATATATGTAAATGCCTCTCGTCTGTCATCAGTATAACTCATATTTAATGGAATAATCCGCGGATCCCCGTAAAGTCTGCAATTACACGAGCATGAATATGTATGGCAGTGCGGCGCCGAGTCTCGTAATCGACGGGTAAGTTGGGCAGTTTGGGAGTTCAGAACTTGGCTCGGAAGAAGTGATGTTATTCAAATTGATCGCATGAGTTTAATTGATGTATGGTCTCCGTTTTATTACGTGTAACAAGTGTTGGTCATGCAAAATCAGCTTTCACCTCTTTCGATCCAAAACTAAACTAAACTGGTGAAGTGCGGGTTAGACTCGCGCACCGAGGGTTCCGAAACCGGCCGACATGCACTTGGCTCGTTTACATCATTTGTTGGTTTCATTTATGATTTTCACTATAGACACAACAAATTTGACACATGTATGTATTACCCTTTTTACGATAAAGTTGAAAAAACGTTCATTTGACTTTTAGATTTTTTTTTATAATTTGTTAGTTTTCAATGTTGATTAGAGAGAGAACTTAGGCTCATCGATATGACGATCCGTTGACGAATTGAAAAGGAGGTCGTTTTCAATTCGTTAACGAAACTAGGAACGATTTGCAATAATAATAATTCATGACCATTGCTAGTAAATAAGCTTAATTTGCCAATAACGTGAATATTCACGTCATATCATAATCTCAAATATTAACTAATTAAGTAGGTACAATTATTTTACTCACAGACTAAATTAACCCACACATTCTCTAACTTTTAATTTAATAAACCATTCATTTTCTTACCTGAGATACAAATTATTAGTTAAACCCCCAATCCTGCCCGTTTTCATATAAGTGATATTACGGACCGAAAAGTTTTATAAATTATTAACGCTGAGCTACGATAAACTGTTAAAAGGTCGAATTTGTTTATAGTTTGTGAAGCTGTCTGTATTTTTATTAATGTTTACACATTCGAACAGATACATTTTATGATGTTAATAAAGTTTTCTTGTTAGTTAAAATTAGTTTCTGTTATTTTTTTTTCCGACTGTACTTTTTTTTGCACAGCCATCATCTGCTTATCAAGACAAATCCAACGAGCCCAAACACGGCGTGGCCATCTTGTTTCGTTGCGGAGTTCCTATGACCACCTTCCGGCTGCATCATCATTTATTTCACTATTTCTACTTTTAATAGCTACTGTTTACCTAGGTTCTATGTTTGAATGACTAGTGCAGCAAGAAAAACCGTTCAACTATGAATGTAGTCAAAGGTTGTTCTTACGCCACGACACACTGCCAGAAGGCGTGCCTCACGATTAGATTTAGCACCCTATACAATTAAACTACAAGTAGTTTTTGTATAGGATTGAATGTAATTTTAAAGGAAAATAAGTAGAGAACATTTAACTGTATAAAAATAGAAATAAAAAAATAAGTTTTCAAACGAAGCACCTTTACAATTGATACTGAATAATTTAGTGGTTAATTATGTTCGAGCAAATGTAGTACTAATCCGGTATATTCTCGGAACGATTTTAATATAGTTTTGTTACTATTGTAATTAGAAATAATTACTAATTAAAAGTTTATGTTTGGCCTTCATTGGCATTCATGCATTCAGCCAGACCCAAGCGTAAAAAGTACACCAGAATTCCTGAAAATATAAAATCACACACAGAAAACACACGAGGAGGCTAAACGTAATAGTTCAAAAACACTGAGAAATCCTTTTCGTTCGTCCCACGGTGTTCTGGGTCGACGTTTTATACTGGACGCGAGACCGTGTGATTAAGTATACATCTTGCGTTAGCGGTCTCTCAACTTACTTCAGGTAGTTTAGTCGTGGTTTCAAATGTTGGGTTATATTAATATCATGTTCCAATCTCGTACTTCACAACTCGGATAGGCCGGTTGGGCCGTGCAGCAACAAAATATCACGGCGTCACATTATAACATTTAACACATGAGAGGTATATAAGATTTTTGCACTTTATCACCAAAAATTCAGAGGAAAAATAATTAAAACGTGTCACTAGTACTGAGGTGCCTCGAATGACAATTCACTCGCTTTACTTTTTCTAACGAACATATGGCTGGCTTTTAATTTGAAAATTTAGATACGGCCAGTCTTGTAACGTGCCAGCAAAACGGCCGCGGACCTAGTTTGAACCAAAAAGGAAATTACGTTAATCCGAACAATAACCTAAACAAAGAAGCCCCATCACAATTAAACGTGGCTGATTAAGAACAAACACAAACCAAGAAACCCAACTTATGTAGCAATTATGCTACACTAGGTACAACGTGCTCCCATCACTATCCAAGTATGAGTAAGCTAAACCAAAATCACTTTCACAGAATGTAACCAACTTACTAAAACAACTTAAAAAAAAAAACCGAAAACACTCAAAGCACCTACAGGATTTTCCCTTTCAGAAAGCTCTTAGCAAAATACCGAAACATTAACAGTTAAAACATTTGCTTGTTTTAAAATATATTTATTTATACAGAGACTAAATTAAGGGCTATTTTCGCCAATGGTTTTATTTTATTTTGGGTTCATCTTTAAGCTGTACTCTTTGCTTGTACCCCAATTCATCAATCTACACAATAACATTTATAAATTTACCATCCATTACCCTTCAAACTCACATCCTAAATTACAAAACAGAACAAAGTTCTCAATGTATATCACAACTCCTGAAAAACCTTAGAAATCTTTTTTTTCAGAATCTTGAGTACCGGATTTCTTATAGTCTTGGAAGATAAACATCCAGCGAGGGAAAAGGTCGCTGGTGAATTTCTCCGCCCATTTCGACCTTTTTTTGCGCGTCGACCAGATTCTTTCATTTTGACGACATTCCTACGTAGATGATATTGATAAAGGAGACTGGGTCAGTGGCATTAGAGTGACGATTCAGTCGAGAGGGAAACATTCGGGGTGATGTGAATAAATCATTTGGTAAATCAGGGTAATTTGGTGACGTTTCTTATGCCGTATTAATATACTGTTCCCAAGAATAATTTATTCTCTCTTTAAGTGAAATGCCCGCTTCAGGACGTATTAAAGTACAGCTCACATTTTTAAAAACTATATTCTGACGGGCTCTAGATAAGATCAAGTTAATTTTTCGGTTTTTCAATGTTACTTGCTATTATATTGTTTGTATTATTATCTAGGTCTAATTTCGAGTGAAATCGTTTAGTTACAAAAGGCGTGAAAGTTTTATGAAGACAAAAACATAAGGTTATTTGTTAAATGTTTGGTTATTATTCATCGACATTTGGAAGTATTTTGTATATGTATTTTTAAGGAATTGTGCACTGGTTTGGAGTGGGTAATATAATATGGTCCAAGTCGAGGCCCAACTGCAGAGTGACGTTTGAAGCTAGAATTGTCGTTCATCCAAACATTCCAAACATTTACAAAATATACGCATTACATACAACACATTCATGTTGCAACACTACAACGCATTTTTTATCATTTTGCCTTTATCCGAAAACATAAAAAAGTAATTTTTCTTTAAATTTTGAAACTGGCAACGACAGTCCCGAGTTTAAGTGTTTAATTTGGCGTGCGGAATATTTGGGATTTAATATGATTGGGCAACATTTCAGCTGCGAACTCTGAGATGTCGTTAAGAGAAGCTGCTTGAACTCTCGGCTGTCATACAAAAGTTCAATATTTTATAAAAAAAAATCTTGAGCAGTTCATAAAGATTTTTTTTTGGAAAAGGCCAACGAGCACCGACCTGCAAGCCTAGTCTTTAGTATTAAGTGCGGATTGAGGGAGTCACCACAATGAGACTGCGGAGCACCTGATCAGACCCTCTCCCACGTGGTAAATGATTGATTGCCCACTTCGGTGTTTCCCTGGAGGCATGGAGGAGCTGCATAAATTTACGCTCGTTGCCGTAAACTGGCTGAAACACCTGGATATTGACTTTTGATCCATGCAGGATGAATGCCATATGCAATTATGATGATAATGTTGATAAAAGTGAATAAAATATCTGTCTCTTTCTGATCATTATGTAAGTGCGAGAGTGACGGATCCTTTATCCACACTTATCCACAATATGTCGTATATCTCCATTCTGAGGAAGTTTGCAGATGCTTAAACAAATGGCTTTTCTGTTACACTGCCTATAGGAGTCGCATCCCTGACGCACAGAGTTCAATTGCAGAGGGGCAGCCCGCAGCATGCTGAGTTCAATTGCAGAGGCCTGAAAACTACTTCCAGGAGCATTGGAGCAAAATCTACATGCCTCCTGCCAAGTGGTATAATGTTATTCTTCGTCAAGAAGACGACGAGCAGGTGAGTCCTATAATTTTATCGAAGTTCACTTTATCGAACGTATCATTTCATCGAATTTCACTTCATCGAAAGCTATTTTCTGCTGAAACCACATTGTTTTCAGGTTATTTTAAACATTTTTTACTTAATTAGTTTAGATTTAACTTGTCACTACTAAAATATTAAATCATTGGGCGAAAAATTACTTTTGATGAAATAAAATTCTGCTAAATTATACGTTCGATGAAAGGTGTTTCGATAAAATAATAGGTACCCGTGAACACTCATGTCATGTCTTGTAGGTATATTTTAACTAATGTGTTATATTATAATTATACAGAGTGGCCACTAGGTCATAGATTGGTGGGCAGACCATCAGCTCGTTGGTCTAATGACATTTGGCAGATGCTTAGGAAAAGATGGATGACTTTAGCACAAGACCGAGCAAAGTGATGTGAAAATGAAGAGACCTTTACTCTGCAGAGGGTGGATGTGGGCTAAAATGATGATGATGGAAGTTTATTTATAAAATGAATAAATATGAATTAGAATTGTATGAGCCGTCGGCATTGCGCGTCGTCGTTACGAACAGCCGGCGACCTACTAAATAACAGCGAGTGTCTTGTACGGAGCTAACTTTATAATATCCTGCGACGCCAGTGTTTTGCTATTGAGGGGATTATCTTTAATTACACTTCTGTCTTAAAATTAAGAATATTTTGAAGAATTGCAATTGTTTCGGTAAACGCGACAAAGTGTAAGTTTTGTTTAATTTAAAACGACTCGATTGAGTTTGTTTTAACTCTCAATTAGTATAGAAAAGTGTTTTATACAAATTGACACAGCGTTTTAAATTCACAAAGTCCCGTCTCATTACTTAATTTTACAAGTTCGTATTTATGTTGGATTAATAATAGCTAGGTAGAGGAAGGGAGAGAGATAGAGAGAGTAAGTATCTAAGTTGCTAAAGCTTGATAAATGCGAACGTACCCGGGCGGTTTTAGAAAAAGTGTACATAGTAAAGGACTAAAATTAACAACGGTAACTTTTCCATTCCGTCACGAAAAATAGTCATACATTTATATACTGCCCTCATACGCCAATAGGCTGTATCGCAATAACCGAAGCAGATTCAATCTTCACGCGTTATTATTATGGTTGCACTTGCTATAGGAGTTTTATCTGAGATACCACCAGCAAATTTTCCTGACGTAATGGATAAGTTACCGTTGTTAATTTTAGTCCTTAACTATGTGCAGTCGACGTCAAAGATATGTTTACATAATATTTGAACCTTATTTCAATAGAGTAAGGTAAAAAATGTAATTATACCTTACACTTAAAAAAACCGTCCATCTGACAAAATACGATGATTAATTCACTGCGTCACAAATATAAACTCAAAGCTCAAGTAATTTAGCTGTAAATACTGTGTGTAATACGTCAAATCAGCGTCACAGACCAAATGACCCGTAGATCTTGCTAAACGCAACGTCACAGCTGAGTCAGATTTAAGTGACGCGTGACGTCAGATGTCGGGTACGTTACGTGACATGAAACGTGTGACGTCACACAAGCATTTGAGTAGAACAGAGCTGTGAAGCTACTTTGGAATTTTTTATTTCCGTCGCTTTCTTTGTGGTGGTCTTTAGAGTGAGAGATAGACATTTTTTTGTTCTTTAGAAACAAGTTTAACCCCCTTTATCATAAACGCACAACAAATCTATTTTAGTAAAAGTATGCTTTGTCACTTTCTGTCAGATTCAAATGTCAAAATGAAAGATAAGGACAAACCATACTTTAGTTATTGTGCGATTATAAATAAGAGGGTAAGTATATAAAATCCTTGTACCTGACTGCTTGATAAAACGTTCAAGGATTTGTCATGCTATTTTGATAAGATAACTATAAAATATGTCATTCCATGAGCGTTTCAATTGCCATCAATCCCTTGATCGCATTAAAGTCGAAACTTCCGTAGCTTTGGACGCCATTTTAGGTTACTTTATAGAGTGCCCTGATTTCTACAAAATAACCGAAAATGGCATCCAAAGCTACAGAAATTTCGACTTTAATGCGATCAAAAGACTGACGGCGGTTGAAACGCTCGTAGAATTACCCAAATAGATAAAAACCCCTGACAAAATTGAAACCTCATAACTCTTAATGGGCCTACAGATTTTCATCAAAGTTAAGTAGCTTAGAAAACTTTTGATCAAGTCACCTTTTTAACAAAAAAAAAACAATCGAAATCGGTCTATTTATTTAGGAGCTACGGAGCCACAGACAGTCATGCAAATACACAGATACACCCCTCTTTTTGCATCGGGGGTTGATGATAAAAAATAATAAATATAATAAACAATCCCAAGACAATATTTTTTTTCTTAGATTGTTTGCATTTAAAAATGTAGGTTGAATTAAAATGAAGAAAGAAATATAATTTTTTTTTTCTTAGATTGTTTGCTAAATGTAGGTTGAATTAAAATGAAGAAAGAAATATAATTTTTTTTTCTTAGATTGTTTGCTAAATGTAGGTTGAATTAAAATGAAGAAAGAAATATAATTTTTTTTTCTTAGATTGTTTGCTAAATGTAGGTTGAATTAAAATGAAGAAAGAAATATCACAACGAAGGCCGGCGAATATAAAAACGGTGTGAAATTCGAATCCTCGACTCATTATAAACTTCAAACACGGAGAAACGGAATTTCTTGTTTGCGTATTTTTCTTTTAAATTAAATTGTCAGATTTTAAATAGAAAACGGAAGAGCACTGTTGTTTATTGTTAATAAATGGGTAGTATTATCAATCAGATATAAAATCAGATATAACGCAAACATTGGGACCCATAACTCTTAAAGGGCTTTAAATCAGGGCGTACGCTAAAACACACGGGCGCGCTCTTGGCGGGTCTGTATTGAAAAAAACCGAGCAAGTGGGAGTCGGGCTCGCGCACTGAGGGTTCCGTACACATTTGGCCGGTTTTTAGTATTTGTTGTTATTCTATAGGGATTGTTATATAATCACACCAAATTTGACGCTTGTAAGTTTTACCGTTTTTACGATACAACAAAAATAAAAATACGTTGAAAAAAAAACGTTTCTTGTATGGAGACCCCCTTTATTATTCCACTTTATTATTATTTTTTGATTTGTTAGTACCTAAATGAAATTATGGCAAAAGAAGGCATTTATAATTATTGGGTAGGTATTGTTTCGTAGAAAATTAATAGCTCGATTTTCTTTTGCCCGAACACGATACTTCGATTCTCAGTAACGCAAATTTTTACTTCTTCGAATTTTCGTTTCTCCGAATTTCATTACTTCGATTATTACATTTCCGATTTTTAATTGAAAATATGTTCAAATCTACGAAGTTTTAATATCCCGAATGCACTTTTCACAGAATAGGTTTTCCCCGATTGTTCAGTTAAACGATTGTTTAATTTCCCGAATAAGTTTCATTTCTGTACGCGGTTTCACACAAAGTCGGAATATAAAGATTTTATGATTTCTTATTTATGTTTCGGGCGCTTCGCCGGCCGCTGCCGCGGCACGCTCGCTTCGCTCGCTCGGCTCGCGTGCTGTTGTGGTCACAGTTCTAACCTAACCTAACCTAACCCAACCTAGTGAGGGGGTATTGGTTTTTTTTATGGCGGGGGGCTTCGCCCCCCGAGCCCCCATTGTGGGGGGCTTCGCCCCCCACACCCCCCTCCGCCTAGCTATCCCACTCCGCCTTCCTAAAGTGTGTCTAACATTCGAAGTCGAAACCCATTCGAAAAGTATTAATTAGGATTTCCAACTATCAGAATCAACCGTTTTCGGTGAAACGTTTTCGAGAAACAGAAAATTTTGCCTATTAATATTCGATGTATTGAAAAAGCAGCAAGTGAAATTAGGAGAACTGTGGTTTCGGACAACAGATGACTTCGAGTAAATGAAATTACAAAGCAATGAAATTCTAACTATCGTGATTCGAACAACTGGAAATTCTGACAAACGTGGTCGGAGAACCGAAATTCGAGGTATTGACTTTCTACGAAACGATAGGCACCCATAATTATTAACAATATTAAAACTATTCTCGTGTTTAATTAACACTCTCTTGCTGGCTGCGTCCTACCAAATAAATTTGTCTAAATTTAAAAACTCAGTCAAGAATGTAGCGAATCTCGGGAGTTCACTTTAGTGTCAAAAAAGGCAACAAGTTCCTATCTGCAGTAAAGCAATTTCTTTCAATTAATTCCGACAGCTTGAGAAAGTCAACAAACATAACCATTCTAACTAGACCCCTGGTGATACACCAATCGCCTCCGCTGTTGACCATTTTTGAGGAAAGAAGGGGGGTGAGGAAGACCAAGTTCTGCTGGTGCTTTGTAAATTGCAACGGAATTGTTAATCGAGAAGAGATAGTCTACGAAATGCAATTAGGAAGCTAAGTGATGCCTTCAGTCCCTTTTAAGATATATTACACTGTAGGCCGATAAAAAGTCGCATTGTCATCTCTTGATTTAGTCACAGATTATAATTATATTACATGGTTAAATAATACTGTTTTTTTATATCAAGGATTTTTTGCTAATTTTATTAGTACTTCACACAGTGCACTTGCTAAAATTTATAAAAACACGTAGGAAAATATGTCTTGGTTGGAGCAAAATGAGTTAGAATAAAATAAGCAGAGCAACGTGTACTAGGCACAACTATTTAGATATTTTTGGGACGTAATTGGCCGATTAGGACACTTGCATATATATCATGTATTTCATTCATACTCTATTATAATATGGGGTGCATGTTAATAACTACTTCTCAAATATTTTATTAAGTCTGTATATTCTGACTAGGTACTTATACTAAACTAGATAATTTTGACTGATCTTTATAGTTTATATCATTATTTATCAATGTATACCTCTTGCAATACAAAATACTTTATACAAAGTTATGCTACGACGACGTGGGATTGCGGGAAGCCGATGGATGCAAGCGGCGCAGGACCGGTCCTTGTGGCAAATCTTGGGAGAAGCCTATGTCCAGCAGTGGACGTATTTCGGCTGAAATGATGATGATGATGATGATGCTATATTCAGACACTTTTCCACCCTTTAATCGAATAAAACTCACGAACGTTACCCTTACTCCCTCAAGAGCCTCAAAACACATTAATACAACAATTCGCGGTTGCATACAAACAAATGAATTCAGCTAGCATTTTAATTCCCGCCCGTTAATTTGCAATGAAGTGCTCTCGCCGTAACGAGCTCGCAGAGCTGTTTAATTGTTGCACTGTTCGAGGCCGTAAGTGTACTTTATAAATAACAGCCGTAAAATGTGTTTTACATCTGAACTGGCTCTTAAGTTCGCGCTCAAGTGAGCAGGACTTGAGTTTAGTAAAGGACGTGATACGTTTTGACCTAGAAAATTGCAGTTTTCCTAACATAAGTAAGAAATGCATTTATGCGAGGTAAAAAATTAGAAAAAATTCGCTGGAAAATTATTAAATACCTACAGAATGTGAATGGAATTACGTATACCTTTAAACTCAGTTTTGTGAACATACTAAGTTAGTCGTTGATCGGTTGTCAAATATTTAATAATTAAACTAATATTATTATGTAGATAAATATAAAATCTCAGGGAAAACCACATATAACTTTAACTTTAGCGGTTGATGTTATAATATCGTTTTTATAGCCCTAAATAAACATTTAGTTACCCTCTAGGCTTATTATATCTAAGACATATTTTGAGTCGGTTCATCGTTTATTTAAACACTAGCATTAGCCCGCTAGTCCGTCCGTGTAGAAATCGTTTATCTGCTCCCTCGGGAACTGTCAATTTTACTAGATAAAAAGTAAACTATGCGCTATTCCAGACTATAATCTATCTCTGTGCCAAATTTCATCCAGATCCGTTCAGCCGTGCCGGCGTGATTGAGTTACAAACGTTCATCCATCCAAACTTTCAAATTTATATTAGTTGTAAGATTTTAATATTAATTTAATAATTTAAACACATAACGCTCTTCTCTATAGTCGAGTAAAAGAGCGAGAAAAGCGTCAGCACCGTAACCCGTAAACGGCTAAACTTTCGATACGTAACGAATCGGTCGGGTTTATTTTTATTTTAAAACGCAAGTCCGATTTGGATTCCAGTTGGAACTTCAAAAAATATCGGAAACGATTATAACTTGGTCCCGCGTTTGATTCGGAAACGGAACTGGAACACAGTGAAGTGGAATCAGTAGTGACATTTAAAATATAGCCTGCAGAAATGTTCATAATAGGGATGATGATTATATTTTTGTCGATCAGGAAGATTATCAAAAAGTATTTGACACATATTTTTTCTTTTTTCACATTATTAAAAAAAATGTACGGAGATATCCGAGTTGAAATGTCGCATGACGTTACGTCTTGGTATAGTTCGCCATCAAATATATCTGCACATATCAGAGTGGTCAAAAATATCTGAACATGCACTCTAATGCCTTGACAATAGAGTCGTGTTCAGATATTTGTGAGCTCCTTGTTTGCTGCAATATATATGATGGCGACTGTACAATTTGGTACAATTTTTACACAGAAGTGACGTCACAAGCCCCCACTCCCGAACTTTGACGCCCTTGATCTTTGTAATTTTTTGTTTGATTGTGTGTCATGAGGAAAATAGTGTTTCACCTCTGATAAAAGATTTCTTTGTTGGTCGAAATCTGCGCGCAAAAGTCCACTTTAACCGCTAGCATGGAAAGTAATGTTGAACTGGTGCTGTGCGCGGAGGAGGTGCTGCGCGACACGACGGCAACAACTGATGCGGCGCTCGTGCAATTGTTTTTCCAACACCAAGTGTTTTCCTTGCTAGATTGAGGTGAGAAATTCTGTAGTTCGCACGGCGGCAAAGTTATTTGGGTCTCGAGGCCTGGAATCCCGCGTTACGCTCAGGATATATTTTTAGAATCCTTCGCTAACTCGGGATTCAATACTGGCTCTCGCACTAAATAACAACTTTGCAGCCTTGCAGAACAACTATTTTCAAGGCTAGTTGATCTCATTTAACTTTTTTTAAGCGGGAGCTTGTTAGCGTTGCTATTCTGTAAACTCTACTCTGTGCAGGTTATTCGACAAGTTTCAGGTCAAACGGCGCTACCTGCGAGCCAGTTTATTGCGAGTCTCCTTGTTTCCTTGATGTAGTCGCCTGGAGTTTTATCTACTTAGTTGAACTACTTATGCAGGAGAAGAAATGCATGATTTTCGTTTTTATATTTTTATTTCAAGACATATTTAAGATTGTCGTATCGTGTAATCATATTTTGGATATTACCTTAATACTTGAGATGAATTGAGATAATACTGTAGAAAGGAAACTACTTCTTTCTTGAGATGATGTTAGCTTTATTTAAGTTATTTATAAGTTTACAATGTTAGGTGTTAGCACCTGAAACGCGACTAGTACAAACTACCATTTTGTTTTTTACATTTATTCTTTTTGATTTATTATTAATTCCTTTATTTGATTTAAAAGAATTAATAGTAAAATTGATATACCTAATGCAACAAGTTCATGCAAAACCAACACCATCCTTATGATGATTTCCAGTAGGCTAGACTGTCCGTACATAAACCATTGCCGTGGAATTTCGAGTGAATTGGTATGTTACAATGAAATAAAGTAAAATCTGTCACTTAAGTAATTTAAAATCAATTATCTCATTATAAATAAATAATAATATTATAAATTTAATAACTAATTTTGACATTATCTAAAATAACTTTTTAAACAATTGACAGCCCGGACATTATTTTATTTTATTCTATTTTTATTTTATTTTTATTTGTACCCACTATGAATTTGTGACATAATTTAATTTGATCTATTTTAATTTTAATTCTGCTTGATTAATTTATTTATTTTATTTTACTTTATGACATGTGTTTTAATTTTAATTTAATTTCAATGTAATTAGTGTATAAGATATGAGTCTTCGTTACTCGAAATAAAGAATTACATTACACAAAACTATATCACAAACTTATTGCATTACCATACCTCTTGGATTTCCTAGGGGTATTGATAGCGTTTCAGGGGGTCTTGGAATTTGTCAAGACGCCTTGAAACGCTATTATTATTTCACGATATAAATTTTATCGCTACAATACTATTTCATTATCACATAATTCCATCAAACAAATGAACACGAGAATGAAAGCAATTTTCAACTTTTGATAGCGCGTAAACATGTCATTACTAGAACAAAAGCATCTTTATTAGAGCAAGAAAAATAAAAGAACAATGATGGGCGGTGACTGGATGAAACTGCCTATTTGCGGGCGAAGTTTCACGTTGGTCTACTTAATGAATTCCAAATTGGTAATGTTCAATCGCGAGTATCGTATTGATATACCCTGAGCGAGCCTAACATGCATCACAAGAATAAAGTGACAGCACGAATTAAAAAATGCTAGAGTAATTAAATATCATGCTTAGCTTAGAGCCTATGCACACTAGCGTTTTTAGCCCTTAGACCCCCGGTCAAAAACGCTGGTGTGCACAGGCTCTTAACAGATTTGAACGATTTATTTTATTACTCTAGCAAGACCGGATTAATTCACTTGGTAATAAAAGTCTGGACTAGACTATTTTATTTTAAACCTTAAGCGCTAAGTTTTACGTTAGAATATAGAATAGATGTATTTATTCCCCTAGCACTTGTCAAATTTTATCTCGTACTTTCATGCTAAGCCCGCAGAGACTTTCCTTTTATTTTGCCGTCAAATAGCTGAAAGTTTGGCGTTATTAGTTGTTGGTGTGTCTCCTTGAACGTATTTTTAACCCCCAAAGCATAATAGAGGGGTGTTTTTAGTTTAACGTGTGTATCTGTGTATCTCTGTGGCATCGTAGCTCCCAAACGGTTGAATTGATTTTGATTTAGTTCATTTTGTTTAAGAGGTGACAGATCCAGAGTGTTCTTTGATAAGTTACAGCCAGTCAGCTATTTTAGACGGATAAGTTTTAGTAAAATCCAAAAAATCGCATTTTATCTTACTTGCAAATCTAAATCCAAATCCTAAATCCAAATCTCCATATGGTAAATAGATACAATTTCCATCTCAATAAAAAGTTAATCTTTAGCATTGAACCCTTACCTACTTTATTATAATTATTAAATATAATAGTAATAAGAATAATCTAATCTAGAATAATATTTATATACTTAATGGTAATTTTAATAACAATACTGTACTGAAATTTGAAAGTTATTAGTAATTGTGTGCGTAAATATGTGAACCTGTAATGAATTAGGTATTGAACCTGTAATGTTACGTGTTCTTTGTTGTAAGTAAATAAATAAATAATAAATTATCTACTAAATCTAAGCTAGAACAAAAAATAATACCTATCAACAAAATATCTTTATTTTATTTCGAATAAACCTTTCTACCTGTACTCAATCTTACTTCTATAAACAAACCTTGAATTTTATTTGTCATTTGTATGGTAAATACGTCAGCTTGTACGAATATTTGTGGTTCCACCATAGAATGTAACATTCAATGCCGAGGCGTTTGGTTTCTATACAAAATTGCCTCCATCATTGCGTTCTCGGCACTGGCTGTTAAAATAGTTTCCCTCTATTAAGGGCTGCGGCGTTGCGGGTAGTTTCGCATTAAAAGTTAGATTACAATGACCAGCGACATCTATCTGATGGGATCAAATACAAATTGTTGTAGGTTTCGTGGAAGCATTCATTATGAATTTATGATGTGGGTCTGTTTCGTCAGTGACGGCGGACAACAGTACATTTTACCAGCAAAATATTAAATTTCTGATGAACGTTGCTTGAGAAAACAAAATAAAATAAATTCCTAGCGGACAAAGTCGTGGATTTTTGTGATTTATTTATTTGTGATTTTTTTAATTTATCTTGAAATGAATTAAATTTAACTACCAGGTACTCACTGTCTTATGAGCCCCCACATGTTACGTACATATTTGAAGTACTTTTCAATAACTATCTATCAACTACAAACTACTTACAACTTCGATTTTAAATGTTTAAAAGAATTTTATAATATTTTAAAAAGGCATGATCAACATGTCTTCAGATTTTTTTCTTTAACGAAAACTACAAAGGCATTGAAAATGTCAAGCGCTTGTTAAAAATCTTTCAAAACTCAGGAAATCGTTATAACCCTCTTTGCTACAAGAACTTCTTTGTCCTCTTGACTAAAATGGCTGGCTTTACTTGACAGATGGTTTTTAATAATAGGTGTCATTTTATTGACTTTACATTTTGAAAGAAAGAAAGAAAGAAAAACAATTTATTCAGCACACACACAGCTCAAACAACGTATATACAAATAAAGTGCTACTAAAATACAAAACATAATAATAAAATTCGAACACATACAGAAAGACAGGTATGGTAGGAGCCAGCAGTGTGTGGATGAAAAGGGTCTGACTCAGCTTGTGTTGCGATCGCAAAGCGATCACAACGCTGTTGTTCTGTCAGAACCTTTAAAACGGCGAGTGCGTTGAGGAAAACATTTGAGTTTTGTTATAAATAAATATCATATATAAAACACATAAATAGTAAACGGTCGACGGCAAGTAGACAACTGACAGTGTAGAAGTGACAATAAGAGACAACAATACATATACTTATTAGAGTTCTGTGACAAGAGTGTTGGTTGCTGCACGTGTCGATTATTTTGTCGCGTTTTTTGGTGCCTCAGTGGTGTTGAAGAGCTCGGTGGAGTGGTCAGCGCGAGCGGCGGCCGACACTCTTGCCTCTGATCTCGGAGAATATAACACTCTAAATGTTTTAATAACATTTTCAAGAACCGATCATATGTAACCTAAAACTTTGACATTGGCAGAATTGTCCTCATGGACAGACGCCATTTTAACAAAAAATTGAATTGAATATACTTATTAGCCATAAAATAAAAATAAATAAATAAATAGGGCAAATCATCCGGTTCCAGTTTGGAATTGCAGCAAATATTTTTTTAAATTGAATTTAAAGGAGAATTTTGAACCGCTATTTCTTACAGGAGGAGGTAAATCATTCCAACACTTTGTGGCCTGGAACCGGAAGCTGCCACGGAAGGCCGCTGATGTGTGTCGCGGGACACAGAGGGGTCTGTCTACCGCTCTTAAACGGTCAGCCCGGTGCTGCTGTCGCCACGTCAACTTCCTAAATAAATACTCAGGTTTTCCTGTTTTAATTATCCCAAACAAAAGAGAAGCAAGGTGAAGATATTGACGGGTTTTCATTTTTAAATGCTTAGCATTATTTAGGAACGGTGTCACTGACGTTTTTGGAGGGATAGAGTAACAGAAACGGGCACAGGCATTCTGGACTCTTTGTTTGATTCTCTGAGTTTTATAGTACAAACAGGGGCCAAAAACAGAATCACAATAATTTAATTTAGAGAGAACAAGGGATTCACAAAGCTTAATACGTAGATCTACAGAGATTAATTGACGGATATTGTAAAGCACCTTGAGCCTATAGAAACACGTTCGAACTGTGTTCAGTACGTGCTCCTCAAACCGTAAGCGACTATCCATCAGCAGTCCGAGGTTGCGCGCCGAGTATACGCGATCTATTGGAACACCTGCAATATGGATATCCAAAGCACTCTGCGAGAAACACTCTATTTGCTTTTTGCTACCAAGAACAAGATATTTAGACTTGTTGGGATTAAGAATAAGACAATTTTTGGCAGACCAGTCAGCGATACGGGCTAGATCATCGTTCATGTCTCCGATGGCTTTCGATGCATTATCGCTATTGAATTGAATAAATAACTGAAGATCATCCGCGTAAAGGTGATAGTTACAATGCCTAATGCAGTGAACAATATCTGACGAGTATAATATGAAAAGTAAGGGCCCCAGGATCGAACCCTGAGGTACTCCGCGATTGACACAGCCTACACCAGACAGCTGAGTAGACCCATCACTCTTCCTTATTACTACTTGTTGCTGACGACCATGAAGATAGCTATGAAACCATTTTACTGTACATTTATCGAAACCGTAATAACATAGCTTTGAAAGTAGAAGTGATACATTAATTGAGTCAAATGCTCTAGAAAAATCTAAAAGAGTCAGAACGGTGCCAAATCCTGCATCCATTTTAAAGAAGTTTTTGAATAAATTTTTTGCTCCATTCACGATTCTGCTATGCCTAGAAGTATCTTACTTGAAAAGTAAATATAAGCTGAATTACCTAAGGCTAACATTTATTTTCTTGTAAACTTTTAAACATTAAATATTTTTTCCTTTTTTAGGCAACTAAAAAAGGAAAAAATATTTAATGTTTACCCAATAACCTTTTTAAGCTATCCACGTCAAATAACTAAACATCATTAATAATACGTAAAGAAACTATTGCTTTTATCCACGCTGATAACTCATTTATCGCTACAAGCTCGGTTATATATTATGTCAGATAAGCATAATCAATTTATAATAAGATGAAATATATATTTTAAATTGGAAAATAATAAAAATAGCAAAAAATTCGCCCTTATTTCAAAAACAAATAACTTTTATCACATGTTCGTTGAAACATCCAATATATCCGTTCATTTTGTGATCGGTTCACAATCATAATAAAATCTTAGATAAAGTATTCAACAAAGGTAAGGGCTCGTAAGGTAAAGAAATCCCCTTCGAAAATATTTCTATACATAAAAAATAAGGGAGGTCCGGGCAAATAGCCTCGTGACGATAAAACTTGTTTCGCGGCGGACAAAGGAAACTAAATTGATGAAAGGGCACCCTGGAGCTACGAAGACAGGTGTATTGGATTTATTGCTGTCGATAATCTGGTCGCTAACCGCGATCAACTGGGACTTGATCTTCCTTTAGTGCATTCAGGGCCCCGGTCTTAAATGCCACGTCTCCGTGCTACTCCATTGATCAGGGAAGTGGGCAAGAAAGGGGGCTTTGCAAGTATATGACATGGTAGGTAGACCAAGCTTATACGGACCGAACCAGCTACTTTTTTTTTTTACTGATTGTAAATCCCCGCATCATCGTCACGTCGAACCAGCCTAACATGACCTCAAAAGGTTTTCAATATTTGCCTGTTTCACATTCTTTTCCAGTACAAAATTCAAACTGACATATCTTGCAAACCATGCGACTCAGGTCATGTTAGGTTCAGTGCGTCTTAGGCTGGTCTACCTCCAGTTTCACTATGAACTATGACGTGCGACTTATGGGACGCCGTATAAGTAAACGGGACACTTCTGATGCCTCTACCGCTGCTACTCGCGCTGTTCCGCCCAGCGGGTTAGATGCTGCAGTAAACCCCCACTTGACTGCCCTCGGAAGAATTATTGCCGACAGCGCTGGTAGCAGCGGCAGTGGCAGCATGTAAACACGGCACATGGAGCGTACCTGTCCAAATGAAACAGAGTTCTTGGAATCGAGTGTACAGTCGAGGACAGAAAGATGTATACACTTTGGACCTTATTACAATGGAATAAGGTGAAAAGTGTAAACATCTTTCTATCCTCGACTATACTATCATAGCCTATAGGATCGTGCCATAATGATGTGCAGTTAATCACGGGGCCAAAATCAGAGAAGAAAGAAAGAATTATATTTTATTCAGCACACTGTCTGTGACAAGGTCCCTTCCCCCTAATAGGTTAGGTTATGGGTAATTCTTTTAGAAAACACATTCCAGATTGATAAGTAATAATTTTTAATATTTTTTTGCCTTAGAAAAAATAAAGTAAAATCATAAAACTCACCCATTTGTTATATAAACAAAGAAACAGATTAATACTGCCCCCTCCTTTTATTTCATCCTCTGATGGAAAGTTCTGGAAGGGCCCGCCTACTCCGGGGACGCTACCCATTAAAAGTTAGATTAGCAGCGCCATCTGTTGTCTATCTCTTCATTAGGACATATGGTATGTGAGTTTTGAAAACAACCCTTTTTGGTGCTTCAATCTTTCTCTGTCACTGTGCAATAACTGTAATGTTTAAAAACTCGCGACCCCTGCTTTTGGAGCAGGTAACTAAATGGTCGAACTGATTTCCATAAAAACGATCTTTAAAACTAACTTCTTAAGTCTCCGGTCAAGACTTTTGGTTTGGTGAATGCAATTAGTTCATGACTCAAGTTTCAAGTAACTTCAAGCGATATTTTGTACCCACTGATATTCCTGTTTTGAAATAAGAATGATATGTTCAGTCACCCAAAAAATGTTGAGAACCTTCCCAAGTAGCGCGAAAGCTGTATAAGAGCTTAAGCAATAAGCTTATAATTCTAGTTTCAGCATTATAAGGGCTGTATAAGCTCTTATACAGCTTACATGCTATTGCTATTGCTATTGGGTTGTCATTTTGATTGTCACTAACTGTCATTACCATGCTTGTTCTTTGTTGCTTAATTTTAAGAACACTATTAAGGACGCGAGTCTTCAATATTTTTGTTGGCTTATTGTACAGGCAGACCTACTCTGTTATATAAACTTGCATATAACAGCACTATCTGCGACGTAAGTCATAAACATTTGCTGCGGTCCGCCGTGACCTGCCTGCAAATGTACGCGTATAATATCAGTTTTTATTATACTGGTTATTACTGGTCAGTGTGGGGTATTGTTTTTCTACTATATCTCGTGAGTTATGCGCGCCTAGTAGATGACTCGAATAGCAATGGCGTCGTTAGCTATTTACAACTCAAAACGAAAATAACGATAAGACAAAATGCAAATTGTCGTAACTTTTTAGTTTCTTTTGTAAATTTTGCATCAGATTTTTACTATGTACAGGCTTTTGCCCGTGACTCCGTCCGTGAAGAAGTTGTTTATAGCACTTTGATTTTCCGTAATAAAATTTACCCAATATGTCCGCCTCCGCGTTATAAACTCTCTCTGCATCAAATATCACATCGATAACAACTGAACCGTGAAAATAGAACAATCAAACAAACAAACAAACGCAGTATTGCATTAATAAAATAAAATATAAGAGTTTTTTACCACGTTCACTTTTATCCAAAAATGTTAACTATCCAATCATTTTATTTTATTACTGTAAGGCTGCGTTTCCACCAGAGATGTGGCAACTAAACGGTTTGCGAGGGAAAAATTCACCCCTAGGATTTACTTTACTTTACTAGTCCCAGACGGCGTCGCTCTTCCGTTAGTGGAATTTTCATCGCACACCGCTTAGCAACATCGCACTACTTACATGGTTTTTTTATAAAACCCAAACAACTCATATTATTATTTGACCTCCTTAACGTAACAATAACAAAACCGACCTCCAAATTCAAATATGGTCATCGTAACGGAAGTCGGGCACAGATAAAAAACGCGGAGACCACGCATCAATCACCAGCGCCATCTATCATCCGAACAAAGAGATAGCGCGGTCAACTTACGTTGGAATAAGTTGTCGAACTTTGGTATCGGGGACAAGAGGCTTCGTACAAAGGAGGATGTTTTTAGTTTCTGTGGCGGTCAGCTTTTGATAAATTTGAAGAAAATTATAGGGGGAGTGGAGTTTGTTTGTCAATAAGAGTTTGATTCGTTTTTTTATTTGTACTAAAGAACATTAAAAGCACGATATGGTTAATATCTAAAATAAAGCGAATGCAGTTAACTGATGTTTTGTTTTTAATTCTTTGTGTACTTACTGTAAACCGTGTCGTTTTTTGTGTCAATAAAAGTATTTACTTCTTCTTCTTCTTCTTCTTTGATTGTAATGTTAAACAACACTTTTCACAATTATTTTTGGGACCGGTGCCGAGAAAACCCTACTTTTAATATTTTAGCTTGGTTTTTAGGGTACCTCAAATTAAAAAAAAACGGAACCCTTATAGGATCACTTTGTTGTCCAACTTTGGTGTCTGTCAAGACCCTATTCTCAGGAACGCGTGGAGGTATCAAATTGAAATTAATATCAAATACTTAGGCCTGCAATCAGTGAAAAAATCAAACATCTAAATCAACGCAATCAAAAGATACGGCCGTACAACACAACACAAACAAATAACTAAGTTCTTTCAATCATTTACTTTCTTCTCAATTGAATCAAAACTTCATTCATACGAAGTTAAAAGACAAACAAACTCAATACCGAATTACTCTCGCAACGTGACATATTCCAACGACATTGAGAATGCCACTCTCCTAAGTCTGGACTCTGCGGGTACATTCCTGACATACGCGCGGTTGCTTTGACATCCCCCCTCTTAATAGAGGAAATACAGAAGGCCAGCCCTAGTAACACAAGGAATTTTATCCCTAACACGCAGTGCGGAGGCGGTGCGTTTGGCCCGTTCAAAGTTACATGAGGAGCATTACACAATGTAAACTAGCCTAAGTTATTATTATAACAAAATAAAAACTGATATGCCTACTCATGTGTTAGGAAACGGCCCGACATCCCGGCTCCCGTATGGCAGCCTAGTTTCCTGACTAACACATGAGTAAGCCGTCTTACTGATTGTTTTGTTTTAAACGTTGACGCCAATGTCACTGACTGACGAGCCTTGAATATCTACTGTTCTTGTACCAATTGTGGTTAAGCCCATGCTTGACATAGTGAAACGCTCTTTGACAACTTTTTTAATCACTTGTATTCGTCTGTAAAATTTTCCAAGAAGCCATTGTAGTTTTCTGATTGAATAGAATAGAATAGAATAGAAAAAACTTTATTCACTTTATTCTTTATTGCAACCCACTTAGTGTAATTGAATGCCTGGCGAATAGTTTGACCCTCGTTTTCGCGTGCAACAATATTTAAGCAGTCAATGCGCTACTGATTTCTATCTTCTATATTTTTGACCTATTTTTCTATGTCGATTAACAGCAAAATTTTTTTTTTTGAATGCTAGTGAACTAGCAGCCGCAGATGCGTCGCCGGCCTTTGAGAATAGAGTCTCTCGAAGGTCCCTAATCGTAGCTAGCTTACGGCCGCGCTACGACTTTGCGCGACCGGCGGCGCGGCAAGCGATTTTATAATACATTGCGTGTAATGCCAACTAACCGCTGTACGGTGTACGTCTCCACCGTGGAATGAAGAGATAATTCGCTCGCCGCCGCTGCCGCCGCCGCTCGAAGTCGTGGCCAAGCCGTTAGTTCTGTTACATCGCAATAAGTTGGTTAAATAAAACTGATGTGCGCGGTAAAAGGTTCCGTAGAAAACGCACTTGCCGGAATCTGTGCAAGTTAGTAATTTTACGAAGCTTAATTTAATATATTTCAAATATATCTTTAAAAATATAATGATCTTTTCTTAGGAACTACTATATAAATCTTCTCAGAAGTTGTATTTATTATAAAATTCTCGGCCATTTTGTCTATAAAGTCAATCAGGTCACCCCGGGTTGCCGCGTTTTTGCATAAGTGCCGTTTATTCCCAAGACATCGGACGCCATAATTTCCCATTGAAAATGTAAATTCCGGGAACTTTGCTGGGTTCTTAAAGTTCTTCCTGAATGGCTGTAGAACGGGAGTCATTGATGAAAATCAATTTTTAAAAGTCTTTTGATTTTTGTCGCGCTTTGAAATATTACCTTTATAATTAAGATGGATATATTAAGTTAAAATGAAAAGTGTGAGAGAATACAGTAAGATTGTATCAATGGATAACTTTTGAATATTTTATGGTTTAATTTGAAAATTAAACAAAATACACATACTGTTAATCATTAGATACTGGCCTTAATCGCGTGTACACATTATATTTACCTCGATGGTTCAACGAAACCAATCCTTTCACAGTACAGACTCCTGTACTAAATGTTTTTGATCTTGAAACAGTTTCGATTAGGTGCTTAATGTTACAAATAAAAAAAAAACGTTCATTTTTTAACCGGAACGGGGAACTCTCCTTCTACTACTAGTCTACTACCTAGCGTATTGGAAAGTGTATCGAGTAAACTTGCATGATCAACAACTTATGTAGTTTTTAATCTTATATTTAATTTATTCCAGAATTTGTTTGCGTTCGATCCGCTCTCAATACGTACAATATTATATACTTTCTCATCTATTTTTATTGCTAGTTAAATATTTAAAGTTTTTGTATCTCAACCAAGGTGTTTAATTAATTATTTATTTATTTAATGGTATCACTTCCTTATTAACTAATATCATTACTCGTATCATTTACCTAACAAGTGTTTAAAGTTAAGTTTTTTTGTAGTTTAACTATTAATGTGAAGCAGAGCTCATGCCCGTAATTTAATGCAACATTAATAGGATAAAAATACAACGTAGCTCCCGTTGTAGAACAAGAAAATTTCGTTATTTGCAGGAAAGTTGCCTGGCTCGTTAATAGCCTTCATGCTCGAATCTTTCGACGATTCATCTCGGGCTCTCGGCGACTACATACTATTAACCAAGTCATGACTAGAATGTTTGGAAGCTTTGGTAGAAAAATGGTAAGTGTTTTTTAAGAGGAGAAAAATGATGCAGGACGAAGAAATATTTTTTATTTGAAAGAATGTGATGTCACTTTTGTTAATTTTGTATTAGTTTTTTATTTATTTATTGGTTTATTAGTTTTAATATATGACCACATTATAATCAATTTGAATTGACTAGAAACGAATAATTTAAAGTTTTTTGTCTGTCTGCTCTTACTCCTCCGAATGGTTTTTGAAACTATTTTATTCCACTTCTAGTTATCAATTAATAAAAAGTCTTTATATAGCTTTGTACGAAAATTTGCTAATGATAAAAGCTAATTAAGTATTCAAGCGTAATTATATAATGTAACGATAAGAAATGATGGAGAAAGTTTATCAATTCTCCAAATGGATTTAGAATTTCCTTAACGGACGTCAAATCCAATAGTGACACCAAAGTACTATTTATAGGAATCATCTGAATAGGTGAAGTTATGGCGATTAACAAGAATTAACTTTCAAGCTTTTGTTTTTGTAGTGTCACTATTGGATTTAACGTGCGAGTTGCGAATATTAGCTGGTGTAGACATTTCATTTTTGACGGACGGTGAGCCCTCTTTAGCTTAAGGACTTTATTTTTATATACATGTGTTAGTTTTTTCGTAATTTTCCTACGTAAATTTGCTATAATTAAATCACTTTCATTTTTCAACCTATTCTAGACCCCTTCTAGACCCCTTTTTAATTATTTATAAAATTTATTTTATATACAAAAAAAGATGCGGACAAGCAAGTTATACAACTATGCCAAATTTCAAGTTGATAGCTTGTATAGTTGCTGAGAAAAACAACTGTGACAGACCGGCAGACAGACAACGCAGTCTCACCATAAGTGTTCCTTTTTTACCATTTTGGTACGGAACCCTAAAAATCAAAGGTAAACGCTTTAAACCACTCCTACGCGGACAAAGTCACGAAGTCTCGGCTCAAATTAATAAAAATATAAATTACGTCATATCTCCACTCTCCTCAGGAATCCTTAAGAAAGATACGTCGAGCCGTAGACGTTCCACCTCACTTAATAATTCCTAATGTTACGCTCGCGGTGGGCACAAAATCAATTTCGCAGAAGCCCCCAGAGATTACTCGGCCTCTGGTTTTTTAAATTAAAATAAAGAGGGGATATTTTTTTATTTTATAGCGCAAGTAGCCGTTATGAGGCTGGCTTCGCAAAGGTTTCGTTTGATTGGGCCGGGGTATTAGAAATTGATTATTTCAGAAGGTGAGTGACTTACTTTTTAGGGTTCCGTACCCGAAGGGTGCCCAACGGGACCCTATTAATATGCCTACGCTGTCCGCCCGTCCGTCTGTCTGTCCTAACTATAAAGAGCTGTATCTTTTGAACCGTAATAGATAGCGGGTTGATTTTTATTCAGAATATGCATTATTTCAGCGAACAAGAACAAATAATAAAAATAATGTGATATAATAAAGGGGGTCCCCATTCAAGAAACGTTTTTTTTTCAACGTATTTTTATTTTTGTTGTATCGTAAAAACGGTAAAACATACAAGCGTCAAATTTTGTATGATTATATAGAACAAACCCTACAGAACATACGTGTGCTTAACTCGGGGCACGAATTCTAAAGTGATGTAGCAAAATACTGTAGGACAATAAATTATATCGATATTACTGTCAAGATATAGATAATATTCAAGGACAAAGAAATATCGGACTTAGTGGGATATTACTTCATGTTCGTATTCTAGCATATAAATGGCACTGATAAATTGTCTTATTTTAAATAAAATTACATCCTTATCTATACTTAATTATCTTAAGAGGCTCGATATCAGACATGATATATCAAACCTCTTTATAGTAATCGAAGATGTTCAATGAGCACATGTATAAATATAGTATCGACATCTTATTTATCGATATCAAATCCCTAGAACATGCCCCCAGTTAGCACACGTATGCTACAGAATAACAACAAATACTAAATACCAGCCAAATATGTACGGAACCCTCAGTGCGCGAGTCTGACTCGCACTTGCCCGGTTTTTATAAATGGGCGTAGTGAATTATGGCAGAAAATTAAATAATGAAACTTTATTTTATTCTATCGATATAGTTTAAAATGGTTTGATAAAACAATTTCTTGTCTAATTTCTCTTTGCCTAACGACGTTTGTCGAATGTCAATATTCATAACTTCGTCAGGACGGCTAGCACAAGTGGTCCGCGACTTGTTTGTCGCTCGGATCTCTCTTTTTAACTTGTCCGTAACGATAAAGAAGCACTGAGAGACAAGCGAGAAAATAAAAGTAGTGCTAGCCGCTCAGATTCAATGATTTCATTTACCTACGCGTTTTCCATCGATCGCAGGGATCATTTTTGTGGTACTCAAATCTAAACCTAATGGCAGGTTCTCACGAGACGATGTTTGTCATTCTACTTGAAAGTTGAGAGGGAATTAACTTTTTGTTGTTCAATAAAAGTAAATCAACTTTTATTGTCCAGGGGACACGGTTTATGTAGGAAAACATATCGAAACTCTTTTGTGTTTATTTATATAATTATTAATTTTGGCAGAACTACGCAATATTTTATATTATTTTTACAGTTTTATATTATGCTAGAATAGTATCATTGTCATGAGTTTTATTTAAAAAAATTACTAACTGTTGAGTTTCTTGCGGCGCTTCTTCTCAGCAGTGGTCTCCTCTTGGGAAGCGCGGGTAGATTTTGACGTGTAAAAGTGCCCGTGCATATTTACTGAATAAATATCCTTTAACTTTGTTTATTGAAAACATGTTCCCATGATCGATTGTCATTTAATTCGTAAACTGATTTATGTTGATCGACTAAAATCGCCTCGTGAAAACACCGTTTAACGAGTACAAATTCTAATAGTAATACCGCGCACGATTTGACAATCCAACCGAATAAAAATGGCGATAAAAAAACATCGTCAAAAAACCTGCACGCATTAATGATCCTAAAGGGTGGAAATACAGGGTGACCTCGAATTGGTAATACAAATTCAAAGTACTACAGAGAGCTTCCCTAAACCAATCGCTTCTACGAGGTCTCACGCTTAATTTTAAAACATAAGTACTTTTTTTTAAGTTTTCTAATTATCCCATTTTTTTTTGCTTAAATTGGTTACCCTACCATTACCTTTAAAATGAAAGAGGTTTAAAGTATTCAAATGAACACTTTCCTCTTTGGTTCGTTATCTGACACATCATTTATGATAATAGCGTATCTTGATTAGTAAATTGTCACTTGTCTTGTCAAAGAAAGTAAGAATTTTCGTATTTAATCAAGATAGTAATTAAACAAAATGCCCCGAGCTTATCCTTATACGAATATTCAGCGAATGGATATGTTATCTTTTTATTTTACGTCACGAAGTACCGTACGAACTCAAGCATTGTTTCCTGAACGACACCCTGACTGCCCAACTCCTACTCGTGTTCTAATAAACTCCATTGTCCAAAACTTAAGAGATTTTGGACAGTTTACTGTCCCAGTGCACGCTCAAGCTCCGGGCCGGCGGCCGCGGTACTCGCAGACGTTTCGGAGACGAGTTCTCGATTATTTTAGCCACCACCCAGAGGCGAGCTCAAGGGACGCTGCCGCAAGATTCGGAACGAGCCAATGGTTTATTTGGCGATTACTGAATGCTGAAGGAAAGTATCCGTTTAAATTCCAAAGGGTGCAGGATATCATATTAGCCGATTATCCTAGAAGAGTGCAATTTTGTCGTTGGCTGCTGCAAAATCTACACTTGAACATTTTATGGACCGACGAGGCAACATTTACAAGAGTAGGCATGTTCAACGTTCACAATGAACACTGGTGGTCTGATCGTGAAGCAAATCCTCACGTAACTCGCAGGGACTCCTACCAGACACGTTTCTCGGTAAATGTTTGGGCAGGAATACTGAACGACTGTTTGATTGGTCCTCATTTCATTGACGGAAATTTAAATGGACCGAAATATGAAGAATTCCTGAGAAATGTGTTACCGGTATTGCTACGAGAGGTGCCGCAGCAAAATTTGGAGGCTCTGTATTACCAGCAGGATGGGGCACCAGCTCATTTTTCCCTGCGTGTGCGAAGCTACTTGGACCAAGAGTTCCCTGGGAGATGGATTGGACGCTGTGGCCCAGTCGCTTGGGCTCCTAGAAGCCCTGATCTCACACCTCTCGACTTCTTTTTGTGGGGCGAAATAAAAAGGAGAGTGTACGCACGGGAAACAGATACTGTGGGTGAACTTCGCCAAAAGATAGTTGAGGCATTTAATAATGTAAAAACCAATGAATTTGTTCTCCACAGATTGAAAGACAATCATAGGCAACGGGCAGAGTTATGTATCCAAGAAGGCGGGGGTCATTTTGAGCACATTTTAAAAGTTGTTTAAGTTTTACAATTTTGTATTTTGTACTGTACGTTATTCAACAATAAATTATTTTTAATAATTCACTCATTATTCAGTTATTCACTTTATCAGATAATTTATTAGGGTACCTACTTAAAACTAAAGGGTTGGATGGATATCAGCACCTAGTTTATTAATAACATCGAGTGATAGATACAGGAATACTGGACCGATTTCAAAAAATCTTTCACCTAAATTTTGAATGAACTTTCAGGGTGGACATAGGCTATGTTTTAACTAACGAAAGTACTGACTCTCCGCAGGCGTAGTCGCGGGCGGAAAGCTATTTTAAATAAATGCTAAAACTGAACATTTCTATTAAATATGTAAAGGCTCTGAGAAACTCTTTGTCTAGATCTTTTCATTCGTTCCTCTTCCCCTCGTTTACCTTTGACAGTAGCTTAGCCGAGTTATCAAACGAACTAAGGCCATTATTGCTTGCAATGCTTTCCGTGAACGGTCTTGCTGTGTTCAGGGAACCGCGGATCGTGCCGCTTTCAACTGCAAAATGCAAGAATGGTAGATTTGTTAGAATTTGTGAAATAATGGGTTATCATCACATTAAGAAACAATAGCCTTATACCAATTTCTCATCACCCTTAACAAAATGTCGCTGTCCAAGATGCAGGGCCGTTAATCATTGAGGAGTTTTCCCGGTACTTCACCATCAGTTGCACTTCACCACATGCATTATAATGAGTATGAAAGTAGCTCCATATTCTTAATAAAGAAATCTCATTGCTGGCATCAATCACTTACGACTAAGAATGCAATTTCTTAAGATCTTGCGCAGGTAATACCAAAATCGCTGTATGTCTGCCTATAACTTTTGAGGAGTTCCCTCGATTCCTCATGGATCCCATCATCAGATTCTGACTTGGTGACAATGGGACCACCTCGGAAGTATACCCTTTAATTTTCAAAGTCGATCCACAATTGACGGAGTAATCGCGCAACAAATATACAAAAAAAACATACAGTCGAAGTGAGAACCTCCTCCATATTTGAAGTCGGTTAAAAATTGAGGTAAATCGTTGTGCCTGCGGGATTTGCATGCATATACGAGATAAAAATTGACAGGTGCTAGGGAAATGAATACATCTATTCCATATTATAACGTAAGACGTAACGCTTAAGGTTTAAAATACAAGTGTCCCTGCTTGATAAAATCGCTATAAAAAAGTACAAATCTCTATAGTCGCTTAGTAATAAAAGGTAATAAAAGTCAGGACGAGACACTTTTATTTTAAACCTTAAGCGTTAAGTAATACATTAGAATATTGAATAGATGTATTCAAACTCTAGCACCTGTCAAATTTTATCACGTCCATGCATGCTAAGCCCGCTGTGCAAAGCTTATTACCCGATTGAGCTAGTCTCAAACTAAACTTAGGTTATGACTACGTAGGTCAACTTATGTGAGACTGTCCAATAATATTGTTTTATTAATAAAGAGGTGACGCGTTGCATAGTTTAGTTAAATTGACGTTTAATCAGCCGGATAGCACTTAACCGATCGTTCAGAACTTCTTAAGGAACTCTCGTCTGTTATTATGATTTTGGTTGTTGTTAATCATTTAATTCAAACTTTTAAGTTTGGAACATCGGCGTAAAGTCGCTTGTCTTTCGGTATTTTACAGGGTGTATTTTGGAGAGTGTGCCCAGGAACTACACGACCTCATCCCACCCTTCACTTTCTCCAATCGGTCTTCCAGACGCAGGGAGGGCTTCCATCCTCATGTAGTCGAATTTCCATCAGTTCGGACGAAGCGGTTTGCTGCGTCATTTCTTATTCGCACTGCCAAGGAGTGGAATGCTCTCCCTGCGTATGTATTCCCGCAATCTTATCACCTTGGTGTTTTCAAGGCAAGAGTGAATAGGCATTTTCTGGGTAAGCGTGTACCATCTTCGACCTCGTCTTCACTTAACATCAGGTGAGACTGAGGTCAAACGCAAACCCATATATGATAAAAAAAAAAAATATCAATAGGGATGTAGACGATTTTTTTTATTTTTTTTTATACATCTACATGAAATATATCTAAAAAAAATTGTTAATTAGTAATTCACTCGTATGTTAATTTAAATGCATTACTGGTAAAATAAATTTCATTTTAAAATTTCGCGCTTAAACGTAACTTCTGTCATGAGTCATGACGAATATTCTAAAGTACTCTGTCGGCTCACGCAAATCTTGTTTCTTGGCAATGTCAAAATGTTATTTGTTTAGAGAAACGTGACGTCACGCGCTGTTTGCACGGAGAAAAAAATCTAGTTACCTTTAACAGAACATTGTAAACTCTACTTGATTTTATTGTATTATATGTGACAACTATATGTTTTTTACACATTAATAGAAAATTCTACTTCTGTACAACATATTTTCTAGTACCTATTACCATTTACCTAGTATCGTAGAAAACAAATTTTGTGTAGTATATAAAACCTGTTATATGCTAAATGCATATTTTACTCTGTAACTATTAGATAACCAAAACGATATCAAACTTTTCGTGTACTAGAATATTTTAACAAGAATATTCTAGTATTAACAAAAATATAACTTATTGTCATTAAAAAAAAGTCTGTTAGTCATTGCTGAAATCTGTTTTCCTTGACCACTTCACTTGAGCTAATGACCTACAAAAATAAAACGATACCTTAAACCTTAGTCTTTCATAAGGAAGTAGATAAAACTAAATAAAATCTAAAGATGGAACGATCCATATTAAATTCGATTTAGCTTTCAGAGATCTCCTCATTGATTTCGTCTAGGTTTGTAATTGGATTCTCCTTGCATCAGAGTTGGACAAAACCACAAGGCATTCCAGTCTCTCGGGATATCTCAAAACAGTAAATTCAAATTGTAGATACCCCATCCCTTTTGTTCGCGGACGTAGTTGCTAAGGAATGAAAGGGAGGTTTTTTTAAGAGTAGTGTTTTTGTAAAAGCACTTTGGTTTATATTATTGATGCTCTTCTTTTTGAGATATACTGAGAGCGTTTTTGTGAAATATATTTTAATTTAAGTAGTTGTTTACAAATGTATTGATGTTGGTTCAATTGATTGCACTGTCATTTTCTTTTATTTAACAATTTGTTGATGCATTAAAAAAATCAGGTTTTAAAATTTAGGATGTACCAAATTACCTATATTAATCACCTTCCTAACAAACTAAATAAAAATTGGTCCATCCGTTTAGGAGCTACGACGCCACAGACAGATACACAGAAACTTACAGATACACATAAAATGTGTGTATGTACATGTACAAGGTAAAATTTGACAGGTGCCAAGGAAATTAATACATCTATTCCATATTCTAACGTAATACTTAACGCTTAAGGTTTAAAATAAAAGTATCTCGTCCTGACTTTTATTACCTTTTATTACTAAGCGATTTTGTCCGGTATTGCTAGAGTAATGAAATAAATTGGTCAAATCTATTAATAGCTGGGCACACTAGCGTTTTTGACCAGGGGTCTAAAGGATAAAAACGCTAGTGTGCCCTGTGCTGTCTATTATTAATAAACTCATCTCAACTCTGATCCCCGTCACAAGATGCGACAAAAATGACAGTTTTATATGGGTTGACGTTTACTTTGACGTATCTTGAAACGGGGATCACAGTTGAGATGAGTTTATTAATACGGCCCTCAGTTAAGCATGATATTTAATTACTCTAGCAACTTTTTATTCGTGGTGTCACTTTATTCTTGTAATGTCCATATGTTAGGCTCGCTGCATCTTAATTTCATCCATTCTTAGACCCATAAAGTATTAATAAACATAAACACTGACCTTGTGTGAGATGCCCGTCACAAGAAGTGTCAAAAATGACAGTTCTCTATGGATTGACGTTTACTTTGACGTATCTTGAGACGGGGATCACAGTCGAGATGAGTTTTAAATACGGCCCTTAAAGTCCCAAATGCCAATCCGTAACATCTTGTACGGGCATATTCAACATTTTTCGTAAGTTTAAACTTGTCTTGTCTCGCAAGCCAGTCTTTGTACATTATCATTCCGATCCGTAGAAAGCATGCAAGCCGCCCCACATTACCTTGCCTTATGCAAGTCAATGAGCCGGATTGATTCAAACTAGTTGCAAATCTTGTGTCGGCACGGGCCTGCGTTATTGCATTTCCACTGGATAAAGGTAGTTTATGTCTATTCTAAGATTTTATTTAAAACTACACTGCACCTAAGGGGTCCATTTGTAAAAGATTTCAGCACAAATTAACCTCGATATTTCTGTTCGTGAGCTCTTCTTTCCTGTATGCTTTTTAATTGAGGAGTTATCGTCTTTAACGAGGGAGTCGAGTTCAGATATTTGGTAATTAGACGACGCAGTTAGCCTAGTTGATAGTGACCCTGCCTACGAAGCTAGTGGTCCCGGGTTCGAATCCCGGTATGGGCAATATTTAATTTTGTGTGATGAGCGCGAGTATTTGGGTCATACACTGTCACAGAAACAAAAGTTGTCTCTCCTGGTCCAGAAAGTTAAGGACTTTGAAACCTAATTTTTCGGATTAGGATATATCCTCGTAATGGGAGTCTGGTGTAGTTTTGGCTTGTATCGAAATTATATGAGTTAAAAACTCCCACTTCGTTAACTTTTAGGAACAGAAGGGACAATGTTGAACCTAAATCTGTGTATGACCCATTTGTTCATGAGTCATGCATGGCTGTTTTCTAAGTATATTTTTATCTATATACGTATGTATATCGTTACCTGGTACCCATAGTACAAGCCTAGAGCTTAGTTTGGGACCAGGTCAATTTGTGTGAGATTGTTCCTGATATTTATTTATTTTATTTATTTATGAGACGACTGTTTCTATATATTTCATGGCGACTTGTGGGGTATGGAAGTTCGTCAAAAATAAGACCATTCATCAAATAGCCTCACATCCAAATATTTTTTTAACGTTTTCTCCTTCATCCATACGAACAATGCATCGATCGCTTGTTAATGAAGTAATTTGTATTCGCGAAGTTGCCCAGCCTCCGCAAATCCTGCGGCTGAGAACTTCCCAGTTTTAATGAAACTGCGTGTGAGCCGATTGGTAATGGGATGAGTAAATAGTTTGTTAACACAGACTGGAGGTGAATTTTTAATGGTTTGTCACTTGCGATCTACGAGAAGGCACTTAAACCAAATAAAATGCACGAGATGAAATTTTACAGGTGATAGGGAAATTAATACATCTATTCCATATTCTAACGTGGGACATAACGCTTGAGGTTTAAAATATGCGTCTCGCCCAGGCTTTTATTACCTTTTTTATTAAGCGATTTTATCTGGTATTGCTAGAGGAATTGAAATAAATCGTTCAAATCTATTAAGAGCCTGTGCACACTAGCGTTTTTGACCGGAGGTCTAAAGGCTAAAAACGCTAGTGTGCACAGGCTCTAAGCTAAGCATGATATTTAATTACTCTAGCAACTTTTTATTCGTGCTGTCACTTTATTCTTGTGATGCATATTAGGCTCGCAGACATTATGGTTCTGTTAAACATTTCGCCTTTCACATAGTCGGAAGAATCATTAATCGGCGAATTAACGTTGACGTCGTTTCATAAACCCGCGACTTAATGAAAAAAGACTGTTAAATGTCAGTGACACATTTTGACGGACGACGTAAATTCGCCGGATAATGATGCGTCCGGCGATGTGAAAGGCGAAATGTTTAACAGAACCACAGGCAGAGTATGCATAGTATTCGGCTGTATATGGCTGTCACACTCTCTCTGGCTTAACAAATACTGACAGATGCCAGAGAAAGAGTGACAGCGATAGACAGCCAATTACTTTATATTACTCTGGTTTCACTGCACGATTGTTTAATTGTATATTTATATACAGACGAAGTCATAAATATATGTATATACATTCCCAAGATGCCATAAATAACTACACAACTCTATGCCACTAACAATAAGGTCGTGTATATATTTGAATGCGATGACTGTATAGATATTTATGCCTTTGACTGTATTAACATAGTTTTTCCCTATGATATAATTACAATAGATGGTTTACCCTTGAATCACCGACACTCATTTCATAGAATGTTTTCTTGCCCGAATGTTCATTTCATCGACAGGTATTTCCACGTGCAGGTGCAATTTTTGGTGGTCACAGGTCTAACCTAACCTGACCTACGTTACCCATGCTTAAGAAAACCTGAAAACAATAAGGTTTCAGCAGAAATTATCTTTCGATGAAATGAAAATCAGTGAAACGACACATTCAATGAATAATTGAATGCAGACGCAAAACAAGGGGACACGGTTACACCCCTTCCTCGCGTAGTCACGCACAAAGAAGGTATATACAGTCTTTGGCTTTATTGCCAACGGATCACTCGTCAGGAACGCACACATCCATAAACACGCCATTTACACGCAAAAAAAAAACAAATGCCGTGCTGCTTTTATAAACGATATGGAAACTGCCATGACAACAAACAACTATTAAATATCATTAAATTTCATTCGTAAATACCAATAATTTAATTTTCTCAATAATCTTTAGTGATTTACTTATAATAGTTGGGTCGTAGGAATTGGGTTTCTGGCTCACAAGTTACAGGAACATTACAGCAGTCCACTGTTGCAATTTTAATGGCAACCCTACTGTTCAATAGTCTGCCTTGTAATTTAGTTTATGGACTGTGAACGCTCCCTTCCGCGCTTATTCAAGAACGTAGCCGCAAGAGCGGTGTCCTTTATAGCCGCTACGTGGCGCTAGGAAGTCTACTGTCATATTCTTCAACGCCTGTCCGTGACGGCGACCGCGGCATCTTTAAATCAAGAAAAACATAAAAGTTACAACAATCTTTCAACCATAAGCTCCGGAGCCTCGCCCTGCCTGCAGCAGCACACAGGTGAGTGTTTCAGTTCATAACTTCTTTGCAAGGCAGATTTATTAGCAGATTTAGATTATATACAGTCCACCTCTGGGTTTATTCCCACATTTTTTGGTCCTTCGAGCCGGATTTCCTAAATTATTTTTAAATAATACTAAAGCGCATCATTTATTAAGTGATTAGTTGCACGTTGCTGAGTAATTTTTATTTCATAGTCATTTTCATCCGTGACGAAAATGGCGGACGACAAAGACGAAGAAAGTCAAATTTTATTACAATTAAATAAATTGACGTTTAAAAAAGAATATTTGTTTAAAAAATTACAAAAGGCCTACGATCTGTCCAAAACAGTTAAATTCGATAGTTTGGACGCGATTCAGACTTTTATGGTACAATATTCTGAACTTGAGGACGCACGTTGCGACTTCGAAAAAATAGTTATGGACATTATTGTCATTGAATTGCAGTTAAACCCGAAATCAAAGCCAACGACACAGGCTCTGGATAGCTACGACGACTTATTTTTCGCTTGCAAACGCGTGGCTTTAATTTGCAACAAAATAGACCGAGAGCCCGTAGTAAAAATGGCTAGTGATTATGATCACGGTGACTTTGTTAGACCGTCTTTGCCAAAGCTTAAGTTGTTCGAATTTGATGGTCAAATTGAAAACTGGACAACCTTTTACGACACTTTCATGTCTTTGGTGCACAATCGAAATTTTGATAACATTGACAAGTTTCATTTTCTGCTGTCGTGTGTCAAGGGTCCAGCTCTTAATTTGATCAAGAATCTTCCAATCACCGCCCACAATTATCCTATAGTGTGGCAAACTTTATTAGATAGATATCAGGATAAAAGGGCTTTGACGGGTAGATATTTGGATAAAATGTTAAGTTTCGCTCCATTAAACAAAAACACTGTAAGTAATCTAACCTCGTTTATTGAAACGTTTGATCAGTCATTAAAAGCAATTCATGCATTGAAAATTGACAATTTGGATGACTACTTGTTTTGTCACATAGCATTGCGCGGTTTAGATAACTACACTAGAAAACTATTCGAAGAAGCCCGTGACCATACAAAGCTTCCGACCTTTTCGGAATTGATAATGTTTGTTAATAAACAAATTAAAGTGCTTGAATGTACCTTACCTAGCGCTAGCTCCTGGTCTACGCCTTACAAAGGGAAGTTACCTTCAAACACACCGAATAAAAGTAATTTTCCGCAGCAGGGTTATAATAAGCCTTATCAGTCATATAATAATAACGTCAATAACGTGAAATTGTCACGATTTAGTCAGCCTTCGCCCAAAGTAGGATTGACAACTTCACGCAGCGATACTGCTTATAATTATCAAAACAAACTCATTTGTGCTCATTGCAAACAAACTCATATGATTTATCGATGCGAACAGTTTCGTAAACTGTCTACACGCGAAAGGGTTGACCGTGTCAATACCTTACATTTATGTTTCAATTGTTTAAAGAGCGGTCATGATTCACATAATTGTAAAAGTGAAATGTCATGTGGAGTGTGCGCTGAACGTCACCACTATCTTTTACATTGCGATTCGGGAACATCGGCCGTGCCGGTGCAGTCGTATCGCTATAATGCGCACGCAGCGGTACCTTCTACGTCGCACTCCGTGAGTGCCGACCCGACTGCTGCTGTGGTAAAAGAAAACCTTTACTCCGTGAGTGAGGTTGGCACCAACTATGGTGTGTTGCTCGGCACAGCGCGTACTCACATTGTTGATGTCTCGGGCCAGTATCAGAACTGCCGTGCAGTGCTGGACTCCGGCGCGCAGAGTTCATTTATAACATTAGGTTGCGCTCAACGTTTGGGCTTACCGCGTAAAAAATGTCCGTTTGCTATTTCAGGCCTCGGTGGAGAAATAGTTAAAAATTTCGGCATAGTCACGTGCAATATAAAACCGTGTAAATCGGACGTTCCGAATTTTGCGGTCGATATGGTCGTAGTAGCCAAGGTTTCATCGGAGATGCCAAACATTTCGCTTCCACTCAGCGTGGTGGATGAATATCAATGTTTCGATTTAGCGGACCCGTTGTTTTATGAAAGGTCGTCGGTCGACATTTTGTTAGGAAATGATGTTGTGTCAGAGTTGATTAAAGACAAACCGATTAACATCAACGCGAACATTCCGAGTGTTATTGACACAGTATTTGGTTTCGTTGTTAGTGGAAAATTGTGCTATGATAACAAGCTCGCTACGCAGAATTTTCATTTGTCCGTCTGTAAGGAAGACAGTTTAGATAAAGTGTTACGGGACTTTTGGGAAGTAGAGGAGTTGCCGTGCAAACCTATACTTAACCCGCTCAATGAATTAGCTGAGGAGATATTCGTGAATGAGCACAGTCGCGACGAAAGCGGTAGGTATATAGTTCCGTTGTTGTTCATGCCCGCATCGCCGCCCCTGGGCGACTCGCGCGCAGCCGCTGAGCGTTGTTTGCTCTCCGTCGAACGGAAACTCGCGCGTACTCCATTACTACAGCAAGCGTACAATGATTTCATGTTTGAATACGAAAAACTGGATCATATGGAAGAGTATACCGGTAGTGAGTCTAGTAAATACTTGATTCCACATCACGCTGTATTAAGACCTAGTAGCACATCGACGCCCTTGCGTGTTGTATTTAACGCGTCGGCGAAAGCTAGTAACAACGTATCTTTAAATGATATTCAGTTGCCTGGTCCGAACTTGTACCGCGATATAAGTACGATTATTATTAACTTTAGAATGTTTCAGTATTGTTTTGCTAGTGACGTATGTAAAATGTACAGAGCTATTTTGGTTAGGGAAGACGATCGTAAATATCAGCATATCCTGTTTAGATCATCCACCGACGAACCAATCAAAATATACGAACTCAAAACGGTTACTTACGGGGTTAGCAGTAGTCCGTATCTGGCCATACGAACATTACTTCAACTAGCGAGTGATGAAGGCGAACGTTTCCCTTCAGCAGCTAACGTTTTGAGGGAGGGAGTCTATATGGACGATATTCTTTGGTCATGTGAAACGTTTTCACAAGCTTGTTCATTACAAGACGAGCTCATAGACCTCCTAAAAAGCGGAGGTTTTATCTTAAAGAAATGGTCGAGTAATAGCGAAGACTTGCTCACGCGTGTACCAGTAGAACATCGTGAAAGCACAGTTTCTTTTGATAAGGATCGAAATGACGTTTCTTTAAAATTACTTGGTTTACACTGGTCGCCTTGTTTTGACGCATTTAGTTTTTCCGTCAATAAAAGCGATATCGTAACTACTAAACGATCAGTTCTAAAAATATTAGCATCAATCTATGACCCCGTGGGTTTCATTTCACCCTGCACTTTCGTGGCAAAGTGTATCTTACAAGACCTTTGGAAGCTAGGTATTGGATGGGACGATCAGTTACCCGATGATGTTTGCAAGCAGTGGCTGGAGTTCATTTCTGAATTACCTCTCCTGTCAGGAATTCAGGTTGAACGTCATGCACTACTTCCAGGGCAAACCGAATGTGAACTCGTCGGCTTTTGTGATGCGTCGTCTCGTGGGTATGCTTCGTGTGTATACGTTATTTCACGCGACACAGAGCAGGTTAAAGCTCGTTTGCTTATCGCGAAGTCAAAGGTGGCTCCGGTTAAGCCGATGACCATTCCCAGGCTTGAACTGATGGGAGCGGTTCTTTTGAGCAAACAAATAAAATTTCTACGTGAAATTATGACTCGCGTTAAGATAACTCGTATCACGGCTTTGACTGACTCGTCCGTAGTACTAGCTTGGATTCAAACGGCAGCTTGTAAACTTAAAACTTTTGTGTGTAACCGTGTTTCACAAATTGTTGATTCTATACCACCGGAGTCATGGCGACATGTTAGTAGTGAGAACAATATGGCGGACTTAAGTTCCCGTGGAGCGTCCCCAGCTCAACTACTTGGCTTAAGGACTCAGTGGTTAGAAGGTCCCGAGTGGTTATATGGTAGTAAGGAAAATTGGCCAGTCTCTACGTTTTTCAACAGAAAAGAATCGGATATACCTGAATTAAAACCGCATTCTAACGCTTTTAGTCTTGTCGCTAAAAGGGAGGAATTATCGGAAACAAAATTGGAATTTTGTGATAGAGTATTAAATCAGTTTTCGTCATATACGAAGCTGCAAAGAACATTAGCTCGAATTTTAAAATTATTTCGCCGGTATAAAAAAGATCTTCCGATTGAAACTAATGACGTTTTAACTACAAATGATTTAAATCAAGCTCATGATTGCTTGATCAAAGTAGTACAAGCTACTTACTTTGATCAAGAAATTCAGGCTTTAAAAAAAGGTGTTAAATTCATACCTTCGTTACGAAAACTATCATCTTTTCTCGATGAACGTGGCTTTCTCAGGGTGGGGGGTCGTATCTCTCACGCTGACTTACCTTATAACGCCAAACATCCGCTGTTGTTGCCGAAGAAATGTACATTTACGAGACTTTTAATAGAATATTTTCACAAAAAATATTTGCACACGGGACCGCAAACCTTGCAAAACATTCTAAATCAAAACTATTGGATACTGTCAGCTCGTAGCGCTATCCGATCAGTGCATGCTAAATGTAGAGTGTGTTACAAGTGTAACCCTCCACTGCTTCAGCCCCAGATGGCTGATTTACCATCAACTCGGTTGTTACCTAATAAGGTTTTCGAACACGTCGGCGTGGACCTTGGTGGACCTTTTTTGATAAAGGAAAGCTTGCGACGTAACGCGAAGGTGGATAAAGCCTATCTGGCGCTTTTCGTCTGCTTTTCCACTAAAGCTGTTCACTTGGAAGTTTTGTCATCACTATCCGCAGATTGCTTTCTGGCAACTCTAGATAGATTTGTCGCTCGTCGCGGTCTATGCGCGTGTCTTTACTCGGACCAAGGAACAAACTTTGTGGCGGCTAGTAAACATCTTACCGAGGTTCAAAGGTTCCTGTCTGACAGTTTTAATAAAAACTGTATTTTGGACGGCTGTGCGCAGCGTCAAATTAATTGGAAATTTAACCCTCCCAGTGCTCCACATATGGGTGGACTCTGGGAAGCTGGCATTAAGGCCGCAAAGTATCACCTTGTGCGCGCGATCGGCGAGAAATCTTTGACGTTCGAAGAACTTGCAACGATTTTCTGCAAAATCGAAGCTATAATGAATTCTCGTCCGTTATGTGCATTACCAGCTAGCGACAACCCTAACGAATTTAATATTTTGACACCGGGTCATTTTCTGCTAGGTAAGACACTGACTGCTGTACCAGAATATAATTTAAAGGACATACCTATAAGTCATATGTCACGTTGGCAGTACTTGCAAAATTGTTCACAACTGTTTTGGAAAAGATGGAGTCAGGATTATTTAAATACACTTCAACAGAGGTCAAAGTGGTTCACCTCTTCGCCTAACGTCAACGTAGGAGATTTAGTATTAATTAAAAATGATCAAGCTCCTTCGTGCAACTGGCCACTTGCTAGGATAGAACGGATTCATCCCGGCTTAGACGGAATTGTTAGAAAGGTAACTTTGCGTTCTAGAAGCAATATTTTTCAGAGACCAGTTAGTAAACTCAGTCTCTTGCCATTTGTAAATTAGAAAGACAAAATGGGATAATGTCGAGATATAATTGTGTCATGATTTCTTAAGTTACTTTTAGCTTAGTTAGATAGATATTATTTCTTTTGTTTTTACCCGACTGCCCGAAGGAGGGTTATTTGTTTTATAGGAAAGCTTCATGTTGCTTTCGGTGGGGGGTGTTCAATAGTCTGCCTTGTAATTTAGTTTATGGACTGTGAACGCTCCCTTCCGCGCTTATTCAAGAACGTAGCCGCAAGAGCGGTGTCCTTTATAGCCGCTACGTGGCGCTAGGAAGTCTACTGTCATATTCTTCAACGCCTGTCCGTGACGGCGACCGCGGCATCTTTAAATCAAGAAAAACATAAAAGTTACAACAATCTTTCAACCATAAGCTCCGGAGCCTCGCCCTGCCTGCAGCAGCACACAGGTGAGTGTTTCAGTTCATAACTTCTTTGCAAGGCAGATTTATATACAGTCCACCTCTGGGTTTATTCCCACACCTACAGAAGGCTCTTTCCACTCGGTCATAAACTATATTGTTATCGTCGTGATAGGCCAATTCAGTTGACAGTAAAGGTAGCCATATCTAAAGCGACGTTAAGTATTCGATAACGATATGTTTTAAGACTAAGTGAAACAGTTTTACGCAAAAATTACGAAGCCTTTTTACTTTTCCTACAAAAAACACTAGTTTTATTTAGAATACGTGTACAGCTGTAGGCATATTCGAAGAAACCTACCATATCTTTCCAGTAAGAATACCTATCCATTAAATATAAAATCTCATTTCAGCCTCGAACGGGGTAAACGAAAGCTCTTACAGTATTTCTGAGAGCGCGGAACGTTCGAGAAATACCGTGTATATTATTTGTGAGGATTTTTTAGATTGTGTTGAAAGGAACACGAACGATATCTTGGAGTTATTTTGTTTGTTTTGAATTTACAGCATCGTAATAAGTATACGCAAATATGGGATAAGTAAATTCTTGTTTACAAGCCTGCGTTTGTAAGAGATCATTATTAAATCGTTAATCAGACGAAAGTTGGCAAACGTATAATTTAACAAACTTTTATTTCGCAAATAGTTTTTTACACTTACCGCCTTTTTCACAATCGTCAAGTAAAGCATATCTGTCAAGTAAATTTAGCCCTTTCCCTTTCTTACACTTGAAAACAGACAAGGAGAGGGCTATCTTTATTTGACAAATTAATTTACTTGTCGATTGTGATACAGGCCCTTAAGCTGTTACAAATAACATAAGTTAAATAGGCTTATTACATGTTATGTTAGATTGTGACCTTAAAAAAACCTGCAGCGGGAGGTACCAGCGAAATAAAAGTTTGTAAAATGATAGTTATTCAAATGTTGATTAAAATTTGGTGAAACGTTACTGAACTGCTGTAATAACATGACGTTAATAATACAAAGCCATTATAATGGCAAATGAATGATATTTATAATAATTATAGTCTATTTTTAATTATTTCTCAATAAAAACTGGGATATTTTTTAGGTTTATTCCAATCAGGGCACCATTCTTCAAAGAACACCGAAAACTCGATGACAATGGGTGAAGTACTCTCCTTGATCACGTTCGCTGTTCATCCCTCTAGACACAAGTATTCAAAAATATAAAAATAGCCTGGATACATCGGATGTGCTTCAACTTTACCTTCTCTAACTCGCTAATATAAATCGTTAAATAAATACCTATTTTATACAAACAACACTTACTGCCTGTTTCATACTTGTCAAGTAAAGCATATCTGTCAAATAAAGTGAGCCCTTTCTTACACTTGAAAACCGACACGGAGAGGGCTATCTTCAACTGACAGATATATTTTATTTTCGATTGTAAAACAGGCCCGTAATCGCGTATAATGAATATTATTAATGAATAGCTTTTGCCCGCGACTCCGTCCGCGTAGAAGTCGTTTATCGCTACTCTTTCAAAAATCGTCCATTCTTTCGGGATGAGAAGTAGCTAATGTGCTATTCCAGACTATAATCTATCTCTGTGCCAAATTTCATCCAGATCCCTTCAGCCGTTCTGGCCTAAATGAGAAACTAACATCCATCCATCCATCCATCCATCCAAACTTTCACATTTATAGTAGTAGTTAGATTACCTCGACGTTTCTCCAAGTTACGACGCGCCTAGCCTAGTTGTTAGTGACTCTGCTCACGAAGCTAGCGGTCCCAGGATCATATATTTGTGTGATGGTCGCGAATATTTTTTTATGAGTCATAGATGTTTTATTTCGGTTTAATGATTTTATTTCTCAGAAGAATAACAATAATTCACTTACATTAGAAAGAAACATTACATACATAATTTACTAAATACTAATTTATGAGTCATGGACGTTTTCTATATATTTAAGTATGTATTTCTCTATATAAGTATGTATATCGTTGCCTCTTACCCATAGTACAAGCCTAGAACTTAGTTTGGGACTAGGTCAATTTGCGTGTGATTGTACCCTGATAATATTTATTTAATAATGTATTTATTCTAATTATTAACTAAAAAACTCGCACCGACCGCAGACATTGCTGATGCTAAACATTTACTTTATATCCTGAAAAATCAAACAACTACGGATATAACGGCTATAAAATTAACAAACAACAACGAACGGAGTCGCGGGAATAAGCTTGTAACAATATAAAACCAATAACTCAACATAACTTGATACAGAATGTAATTTAAACGTATAAAACGTTAATAACCATACCCGATCTTACGATTTTTATGTACATTTAGTATAATTTAATACATACGTATTACTATTTATTTTAATAGCAAATACGGTTATTAATACATTATTAAATTAATTACGTATAAGCTTAATATTAATTATAGCGCGCTATAGCTGCGTAGCTGTCCGGATTGTCACATAAATTGCACCAAATTGCATAGTAATGCACAATTTCAGTGGGAATTATGCACCTTCCGTGCCATTTATTACGTTTTGGACCGCAACCCGTTAATATTTTATTAATAATAACTGTGTTATCGCTGTTTTAACGTCACCGTGGAATTAAGTTTACGATAATGTTAGTAACGTTTTAACAAAAAGTAAGGGAAATTCAAGTTTAATTACTTTTTGAACCCCCGACGCAAAAAGAGGGGTGTTGTGTGTAATTGACGTGTGTATCAGTGTAGAAATAGAAATAGAAAATATTTATTTCGCATTAATTTTTACATGTTTTATTTAACACATTCGATGCGGGTGTGTCGAAACCACATAAGTACATTTGGCGGCCAGGCGGCACCGAATGTGTCAATGCAAAATGTACTTAAATCTAACAAGATGAGAGTTGAAATATAAGAGTTCAATATCAATACACAAACACACACACACACACACTCACAAACACACACACACACACACTCACAAACACACACACACACACACTCACAAACACTCATGAAGACACACTTGTTTGTTGGTTCTGTATTTGTATAATTTCATTTCTGTTTGTTCTGTATTTGTATAATTTCATGTCATTATATAAATCCACCTGCTTGCATCCTGTATCAAATCATTAGTTACTCTAGGAATCTTCTCACCTTTATTTACTGTTCGCATATTTTGTAATTCGCATCCATATGATGGATTGGCTACCTACGAGACAGGCTGTGCCTAGTGTAGGGGCCAGTGTAAACCAATTTGTGTAAACTTATTTAAGCGAAATAAATAAATAAATAAATAAATAACATTGCTGCGAAAATGGTGTTCATTCAACTATGTGCCGCACCACCTATTGGGAGTACGACGCTGGATTTCTGTGGACCCATTGACTGATTAGATATAGACAGCGTACATTACATTAGCTTCTTCCTACCACTTTGGTATCACTTCAAAACCCAGAGTACCACTCGCGATCTGGTTGCCTCTTCGATGAAATTTGGAGTGCCATTGCCCTGACTGTGGCATCGTAAAAACTCCTAAACGGATGGACTGATTTTGATTTAGTTTTTTTTTTATTATTTGAGGTTTTTTTATTAGAAAGGTATAAAGGTTGAGCTTAATCGACAGTATTCTTGGTTTGTTTTCACGGAAATCCGTTAAGCCATTTAAAGAGTTATGACCTCTGAAAATAGAGATCCCGATTATGTCGGGGTATTTATTACAGGGAAATAATTATAATAATAGTCAATAATTATATTATAATAATTATATGCTTCTGCGGCGGCCGGTTAAAAAGGTAGAAAAGGCGCTTTAAAAATATTTCATTCGTGATTTTGCGTCTTAAAGTATTGTAAAAAATCCAATTAATTGACGGCTGATTGGTTCCAAATAGCGGTACAGGATAGACGCAATCACAGCCCTTTCTCGGTTCATTTGCCGAAAAGAAATTAGAAATTTGATTGAATTCCATTTAAAAGGATTCTGTAATAAAAGGATTATTTCTCAATGGTAGCCAGTTCATTGGGAAGTGCTTTTAATATTGGAAAAGTTTCATGGCGCCTTTTGAGTTCTGAGTATTCTGAGTACCTATGACAAAAGTAAGATAGATACATGTCATATTTTGACAGCTATAAACGCCATCCTGTTTGTTTCACATGGAAATATGTATCCTACTTCGATTCTTGCTTAACCCTTAAATTTGCAAAAATAAAAAAAGTCTGATGAAAAAAAAAATTAGTCACAAAAAGAATACAAAAAGTGAATGTTATGTTATGTGCACTATGATGCACGTTGCCAATTTAAGGGTAAGGTGATCGTCTTGTACACTTTTCCCCTATAACATTAACAAATAATATAGCTTGAACTTATTAACATTCACGAAGAATTACGTCGTTTTATTAAATGGAAAAGTAAATTAATAAATAAATAAATATCAAAGGACAATCTCACGCAAGTTGAACTTGTCCCAAACTAAGCTCTAGGCTTGTACTATGGGTACAATTGATACTACTATTTTTAGTGAGATAACAAAACGCCTGGTCAACGTCACTCGTGACTAAAATGCTGACCGTTACTTTGCACAAAGATTAATGTCGGATTTCACCAACCACTCAACAAATGATTAGAGTGTTATCAGCTGTCAAAATGTAGGAACTAACAGTCCATTAATATGACATTGTAACAACGTCAAAATACAATATATACTACTCACTTTGGTACTTTAAATAAAAGACGTAACATACTTGATAATCTTGACAGCGCGCAAGGGCAAGTGCATGGTGCATCGAGACAAACCAAACGGTGGTTTAACGGTGCACTTTAATGATTGTTAATGTTTTACATTGTTTGATTTACATTAATAAAAAAAAACTTTAATAAAACGTCTTCTATACTATATAAGATACGGTATCTACAAACATACCCACAATAACTCCTGACACTGCTAACCTTACAAAACGCATAATGTAACACCGATCCGAAACTTATCGGCAAAGAAATCGTGGTCAGCGCAACGAAGGGAACCTTTCCGTTTTACAGATGAATGACTCCGAATAACCCCCCCTTCACCCCCACTTTCCCTCCCCCAACTGAGCTTAGGACAAGGACTTTTGATCTCATTAATACTTTTCTGGCCCTTCGGGTGCATTAGATCGATTTTAAGTTGCAATCGATTTGAAAGAATATGGTGATACGTTTTTATAAATATAGATAAAGCAGTAAAGAAACTACGGACGAACGTTCGACACGTCGCACTCACACAGACGCACGTTCAACCATTCGTCTCGACGCGACACCCGCCAGTGACAGCACTGCCATGTTCGCTTAGGGATCTCGTTGAGAAGTGCGTCTGTGTGAGTGTGACGTTTCGAACGTTTGCTCGTAGTATCTTTACTGATTTAGCTATATTTATTCTGTGAAACCGCCTATTGCTTTAAAAAATGTTATTACTGAAACATAATCCTAAATTACACGAATATTGGACACATGGACAAGTAAAAAAAACTTTTATTAACACACTTTGTTAAAAAAAATTCATACCTTATTTAACTATAATGTGGTTATGTTTATATGGTTACAATTAAAATAAATGTGACAAGAACATGCGTTTCCGATGGCACTAACAATGTGGTTTTCATTCTATGAAGAGTACGAAGTCGCACCCCACTTTTTAATTTTGGGTGAATCAACTTTTAAGGTACTCCCCATTTTTTGAGATGTTTCACAATTTATATTTATAAAATCAGACAGGCTTACACATTTATAAAATCAGACATGTAGGCTAACATTTAAAAAATGTTCTTCTAAAATGGTACAATTTTAAATAATAATATAGTTGGTAATGCAGGGGACGATGCTGTCCCCAGGTTTTGTATGAAAAATGTGCATTTTCCCCTGAGTTACCAGGGTTTTCCGAAAATTAAGAAATATTTGAGGTGTCTCACATGTGGAATCTGTAAATTTAATGGTCTGATTTTAATATTCATGAATTATTATTAAGCATAAGTCACCAGGAAAGTTTTAGTGCCGCAAAAGAAAAGGAGTACCTTAAAAGTTGATTCACCCTTTTACGTACTTTGCCGCAACTTTAGCGGATTTAAACAAACACGCATCTTGAATTTTGCTTTTCACTTAAAATTATTTTCACGATGTTCTACCGAGTAGAGAGGTAAATACCAGATTCGTTTCAAAAGCCCTTTAATAAGTGTTCCCTCCATTACGGCTGTAACTCACAATATTTCGGCAGTCGTTATCTCTAACTAATTCCCTACTTTAGTCATTAGCTAATTAGTTATAAAGGTAAAGAAATACGTAAGTATAGCTGGGTATTACGGTTCGTGATATTTTCAGTTCACTTACAGGAAGTAAGTACTAATCCTACTAATAAGTATTATTAACGTGATATTTTGTGAGCCATCCTCGCTCACAAAATATCACGTTAATAATACTATGTATGGATGTTTCTTACTCTCACAATAACTAGTAAACAGATTTTTTTATTTAATAAATAAAAATAAAAGCGTAATGCAACTCGATGTAATCGGAAGACAAGAGAGAACAGGGGTTGCCATATTAGAAAACTAACTGCCGCACTCAGTGACGACAATTAATTTTTAAGTTTCATTAATGTTGCTGCGTCTTATTATATTGCTATAGCAAAAAAAGTGACAGCATAAACTTTAAACAAACTTAAAAGTTAATTGACGTCTCTGAGTGCGGCCGTAAGTTAAGTACTTACTTAATATTGCTAGTGTAATTAAATGAGTTTCCAATATCGGCGGCAACGTCATCTGCTACGCCATCAGCTACGCCGCCTGCTACGACGAGTAGCGTGCGTAGCGCCAATGCGATGCTGTTAGCCTAGTAGTAGCGCTGCCTACAAAGCTAGCGGTTAAAGGTTCGGTTCCCGGTTAGAACAATAAATTAGTGTGATGAGTGCTAGTATTTGTTCCTGCCTTGGATGTTTTCTGTGTTATAAGTATTGTCATCTTGTACCCATAATACAAGTCTAGTTTAAAACTAGGTCAATTTGTACGAGATTGTTCCCAGTTTTCGCCTCCAAAAAGACTATTACGATTTTTGTGTTTTTAGTCCACGAAGGCGCGCCCCGCCACTCGAATTGATATTATTATTGTCCGGTTGTCGTGTCCGTAAAATTAAGCAAAGGATCATGTAGTGTATTAAAATACGATACAAAATTATCAGAAACCAAATTATTGTACAGGAGATCACAAAAAAATGTCTATATATACATACGAGTACATACATACACTCGCCAAATATTTATAGTACTAATGGCAGCAACGTTCTTATTCCCATCATAATTATAAATTACATTTTTACAAAATTACTTACAACTTTTATAAAATACTGTCCCTTTGATTTAAACGAAGAACTTAATTAAATTTACTCACTACGGAACCTCTCAGGCTTCAACAAATTCAATTGACTAACAAAAGTCAGTGAAAACGCAAAATATTGACCTAAATTCTTGGGTCCGAGTGAAAAGGGGTGTAACTCAACTTAACTCGTAATAAAAAGGCTATAAATCATATACAGAGTACACTAGACTTATACCCTTTTTCACTAGGACCCCAGAATTTTGAGCAAGTGTTTTGCTGCAAAACTTAGTCCAACGTTTTAGAACGATTGCTTTGGCATATTTTGTTTCAGCGTTTTTTGTTATAGTCCATCGTAAAAATGGTAATACATGCAAAGTTTTTTTTGTGTGATTGTAGTGTTAATTCTAAAGGTTAAGTGTGAGTGGGGCTTGCGTTAACAGTTACACGCATTATTTGGGTATTTAATTTGATAAATACATAACATACATTGATATAGTGTAGCGGTACGGAACCCTCGGTGCGCGAGTTAGACTCGCATGTGACCGGTGTTTTACAAATGCTCCTATTTGTAAGCTACTGACATAAAAAACCCGCATTATTTCTTATTAGCAAGCAGTTACGTCTTTATCAGTCTGTTCACTACTATATCTATTCGTATTTACTGTCTACTTATTCTCAAATTCGCAAATTCCCTTTAATGTTACGCCCGCGCTATTAATTTGTTGTTAAATATTTAAGCGAGCGTGAGCTCAGCTCAAAAATCTTAATTATTTAATTAAGCAGCTTCCGAGATACTTCTCGGTAATCGAGGGGAATGGGTGACGTATTTTAAGGCCTTATCTCTAAATTATTACGCTGAATTAATAAAATTTAAATTGCATGGGTCGCACATGCTTGTATCAGGTTGTTGTCAGGTCAGGTTGTATATGAAAGAAAGAAAGAACATACATTTATTGCCACACCAGTTTTTAGCATAAAGATTATACAGATAGAAAAGAGGACAATTAACTTTTTCAATGACAACGACGACGAATCCGCTACGTTTGACAAAAACAATGATTTTAAGCTAAGTAATCTAGGGGTCTGGGCGTTAGCAGAATGCTGATGGTTTCGCCCACGCAACGCTGTTTTTCAGCTGAAACCCGTAGGGACACCACCAGCCGACTTATGTTATCGGTATTGCTAAAAGACAGTCAGCTGATGATTCAGAAAGCTATACCGGCTCCAGGGAACAAATTAAAATATTAAAAAGAAAAAACGAAAAAAATTACAAACATTTTTTGAATTATGTGGTATGTATAAATTATTTCCAAAAATTCAAATTATTGAGACTTTCTATCGGTAAAAAGTATGCAACAGTTCCGGAGCAGATGTCTTCACTACACAGTATAAAATAAAGTCGCTTCCCGCCGTCTGTCCCTCCGTATGTACGCTTAGATCTTTCAAACTACGCAACGGATTTTAATGCGATTGTCACCATTAGTTAGATAATTTTCCCGGAATGTTTGTGTATATATTAGAACCCGGAGCAAAGCGAGGGTGTGTCACTATTGTTAATTAATTTAAAAATGGTTCCATGTGAAGGAATTAAAAGTGATCTACATCACACGCCGATTTTAAATCTACGCAAAAAATAACTATGTATTTCGGTAGTGTAACAAAAAGCAAGCTTTGAAATTTTAGCAGAACTGAGACTCATCAAGCTTCAAGTAAAACAATCCAACAAAAAACCTTAAAGTCGGTTTAAAAACAAAGGAAAGGACTGATTTTAATTGGCGGAAACTTTTATCTGACAATTGAAAAATCAACCTTGCTTATCGTGACTGCGAAATCTAAGAAAGCCTTAAAAAAACCATTTTTATCCCCGACGCAAAAAAGAGAGGTGTTATAAGTTGAACGTGTGTATCTGTCTTTGGCATCGTAGCTCCCAAACGGATGAACCGATTTTCATTTGTTTTTTTTAGTTTGAACGGTGCCTTGATCGAGCGTGTTCTTAGCTAAGTTTGGTGAAAATCCGTTTAGCTATTTGAGAGTTACGAGCTCTGAAAGTAGAAATTCCAATTTTGTCGGGGGTTTTTACCTATTTAAAAGTTGAAGACGTAAGTGGATGAAGGGGATATGTATTCAAGAAGTTGCGAGTTAAATTGTGACTTACCACCTTCACTTATGCCTTAAAAATGTATTTCGAATCAAAGTGACATACCTCCTTAATCCACTCACGTCGTCAGTTATGTAAAATGTTAGAAGTGACAAATTAAAATGCCAATTGTTTCTGCCAAGGCTCCCTTATACCCTTGTTTCCTGAGTGTTGTATAAACTTTGACGTCGCGAACAATCCATTATAAACTCAGAAACCCAAAATTTCATGTCAGATTAATATTTAAACAAACAAAACCTTGTTTTACAATAACTCTTTACTCCAAAACACAATGGCGAAAGTTTCTCTTCCAAGATATTCAGAAATCGTAGAATATTTTGTGGAGTTACGGGATATTAACAAAAGTATTTCCGAAGTAACTCCTTTGAAATGAAGTTGCTCAAACATTTTCGATGGGAATTACTCAATTTGTTGAACTATTTCTTTTAAAAGCAGCTACAACATCTTACTTATTTTGGAATCGTGATAGTTAAGGACAAAGTGGGTTTCATGATGCAGTTACCTAGAAGGGATAAAGCTGAGATTATAAATGTAAAAGAGAATTTGTCTGTTTATTAACCTTTGGACAAACCACAAAACTGATTTTGGTGAAATAAAGTATGAAGATAGTTTGAACTGTGGAAGGCAATAAGATATTTTTCAATTCCGTAAAAGCTTTCTCAGAGATAGTTTCTTATGGAAACATCTAATATAAACGACGTCTACTGCACGTCATCACGCAGTTATGGTGTGCAGAGTATGGCTAATAATTTGTTATTGAATTCCCCCTGGCACCAACCCAGCTGGCACCGCTGCGTTAGCCCACTATGATAAAATAACATACTAATATTGATAAATAAAGGTCATGTTGGGCTGGTTCGGTGTAGGGACAATATGTAACACATTTCCACTCTGTCAAAAAAAAAAGTTGATTCGGTCCGTCTTAGGCTGGTTTACTCCGGTGTCAATGTGACATACCTTTTTTGGGACACCCTGTATACTGTTTAGAGATAGGGTTTAGACTGATAAAAATAAATTAAAAAAAAAATAGTTCTTAATTGTATTCTACCTTCACTGACTTCGGGGTATTATATAATGGTATGAATTTAATATTATCCCGGTTTCTTCGAAAGTTTACTGATGAATATATTTAGCGTCGTGATGAAAATATTTTATCTTAGTATTTAATCAAACAACAACTCAAACTCTGAGGATTTGGTAAAAATAAGAATTAATAATTAATACTAGCATCTGCTAAGGACACTACAGCCAAAGATAAACGTACCAACTTAAATAAAGAAGTATAATACTTAAGTACATACAAAAGACCTAAGTTGTAGGAATAAAAAACCCGCGTTCGTCATCACACAAATATTTGTCCATACCAGGAACCGAACCCGACACCGCTAGCTTTGTAGAATCACTACCAACTACGGGTAGGCTAAACGCCTAGAATTAAAACTCTATAAAAATCTATTGATATTTTTTCAACTTTATCTAAAGATACCCAAACCCAAGTTAACATTTTCGAAGAACCATTTATTTATTTATAAATATATTTACAGACGGTGAAACTAAATTAACTAAACTAATGCTTAATTAATTAAATTAGATTAGATATAACTTAAATTAGGACACTCCATTGCCAGCATCCATCACCTCACAAAATCTCAGGCATTCACGACACACATTTGACCGTAAAAAGAGTAAAGTAGTATCGTCATGTTACGTGCATTTTTTTGCGGTTGGTAATTATGACGTAATAAGTTACGTCATAATTATAAGTTAAATTAAATCACCAACCGCAAAAAAGGGATACGACTTAGAGAAAGTAGCACGACGTAATAGTAACTCTTATTTAATCTGTGGTAATGCTATTAAAAGCTATTGACGGCTGAAACAACCTTCCGTGACAGAGAAATTGAATATTCATGCTGTTCTTAATACCTTCGGAAACATCTGTTCCATAAAGTAATTTAATTTTTACAATTTCAGGGCAAGAATAACTTTGAGGCGTCACAAGAATGACCCTTTAAAATTTTGTAAAGATTTTAAAGTTTGGAGGTTGGAGTTTGTTGTAAAGTTTTTATAGCGTACCTGGAATCTTTAGGATTAAGAACTTTTAGATTGATATCATTATTACTTATTACTTTTATATCTTTTAGTTTGTCAAGCTGATAATGTAAATAAAGTTGATGGATTGTTATTACAAGCTTCTTATTCACATACTAGCGCCCCGCCCTCACTTCGCTCGGTAAAATAATTTAAAATATTGCCTAAGAATTTGTATCCATTTCATAATAAGCGATCTTTGAATCCATTTTGAAATTTTGAAATGTTCAATCAAGAAGCTAGTAATTGCGTTGCCTAACCCGATTGCATGAATCAATGATAGTAATTTAAGAAATGTTAACAGCGGACAATAAAATCTCATTGCTCTTCCACACTTTACATAAAAAAACTGAAAGAATAAAACAATGTTTTAACTAAAAATTCTTAATCAGAAAAATATTTCCTTCCAAATTACCTTTCGTCAACATTTCAGCAATTCAAAGGGAACATTGAATTTTACTAATAGGTAAACAAACAAATGAAAAACTCGTTTTACCTTATTTTGTTTTCACTTGATCTCTCTTGACATATTGTCTGAAACGTCTAATGTGATTTGAAATGTAATGAAAGCAGAAAATATCGAATTCGTTGACTTTGTAGCACGGAATCGAATTAACAGAGCACAGGGGGAGCATCCATTGCGGATGCGATGCTAAGACAAAAATAACTATTCATCATCGTCTATCTCGGTCCCTCACTGCTGAGCATCGTGACCATAAAATTATGTTTCGCCAATCTGTGCCATCGTATGCCAAAACCCGCGACAAAATTGGGGTTATTTCAGAACCCATAACTCTTAAATGGACCAACAGATTTTTATCAAATTAAGCTTAAAACACTCGATCAACCTTCTAAACAAAAAACACTAAATCAAAATCGGTTCATCCGTTTGGGAGCTACTATGCCACAGACAGACACACAGACACACAGATACTCAGATAGGTACATACGTTAAACTTATGGTTAAAATACCAAAACACATGATTTCCAATCATTGCTTTTAAATACTTGTTTAAACTTTAATGGAACACGGCCCTAACCTTCCGGAGGGCCAGAAGGTAGGGTTGCCACCTTTTTTCTTAAATTAAAGTATTTGTTGGTTTAAATTAAAAACCTAAAGTACGAATAGCAAAAATAAAGTATTTTACGTTTTTTGTAACTCCAACTTATAACTTATTTTTAATAAAGTACTATAGCGTAGTACGTTATGTGCTTTGTAAATTATAAAGTACGAACAGCCAAAATACAGTACAATATGTATACACTTTAGTCGCTGTGACATTCATATATGGCTGACATTCATATTATATCGCTCACTTTGTCTTTTTAATCGCTGTGACATTCATATATGGCAGACTAAACATGACATTAAATAGACAAGGTACTAAAGTGTATACATATTTATGACCTTGACTGTACAGTCGCCATCATATATATTGCAGCAAACAAGGTGCTCACAAATATCTGAACACGAATCTATTGTCAAGGCGTTAGAGTGCATGTTTAGATATTTTTGACCACTCTGATATGTACAGATATATTTGATGGCGAACTGTACAATACTTTATAATACAGTACGGGTGGCAACCCTACCAGGAAGAGTCAATAGAGAGGTCGGAATTATTCAATTTCTACATAAACAGACCAAACCCAATTGCAAGATAATTGACAGTCCGTGGGCCAATAGGGAATACACTTTTTTTTTTGCTTTAATAAAGAGTCATTCATGTAACAAACAGTAGAGAAAAATAATATTTCGAATTACTATAAAAGGGTAAGGCTGCGGAGCGTTCGAACCGCCCCGCTTTAATGTCACGAAAAAAATGACGTGTTCTATAAAAAACGGCATTTACTTTCAATGAAAATAGGTTGTGGTGCTCAGGTTCTAACATATACCTCGAAAGTAAAAGCTGTTTGTAATTTTACACGTCATTTTTTTCGTTACATAAAACCGGGCGGTTCGAACGCTCCGCGGCCTTACCCAAAAAAAACAAGTTTTTTTTTCTTTCTGGCAAAACAGAATTTAACATGGAGGTTATAAGGCCGTATTGCACGCTGACGTCACAGTGCATTAAATCCATCCCTTTCACACTGTATTTACGACACGCATTAGTCTATCCAAAGACCGTTCCGGCATGATAACACAAGGCATAAACTTGTTTATATGTGCACCAACTTCGAACAAGCTTCCTTGTAATCCCGACTTATGAAATTCAATGAGCAATCCCAAATATATACGGCCTCTGCCATCGATATGGCATCAAACTCTTCTTCCTCTTCCATTACTTCGTATTTTGAATGATCTAATAAACACAGATTAGGTGTAGAAGCAATGAACAGCGACGTTTGCGATAATGTCTCATGAAGCGAGAGATATTGTTAGTGTGTTTGGTGAAGTAGTAAATATGTAAATTCCGCCAGGATTTCGGGTTTTAGTGCTCGCATGATGTCGTAAGAGAATACAAAACCAATAGCTTTAGAACGACAAATAACTCTGTGAAAGCTTTATTGTTATTATTATTACTTTTATAAATAATACCTACTATTTTTAACAAACATACCATTGTAGTATTAAATGTATTTTTATCATTATTTTTGGCGTTTATTAGACATTGCAAAAACAGTATACCTGTTCCTGTTGTCTCTGTCTTTTTTTAAATTTAAATAATAAACCGTTATAGGTAGGTTTATTACTTCAATATAGCTTACCGTCGTCCGTGGGCATATTGTCTTGAATAATTGCTTGCCGGGTCCAGAGAGTCCAGACATAATTGAATCACTACGCCAATAACAGGAGATGGGAGCCAATGACTTCTAGGAAGAAGAGTTAGCGGAAATGGAACCTTGGCATTAAATAAATAAATAAATAAGCTCACTATTGTGATTTAGTTTAGTATTATTACTCTTAGGTACTTACTCTATGGACTTAGGTTCTGTATGTGTCACTGAATAAATGCTTTTTCTTTCTTTCTTTCTTTCAAATATCAGGTACAACCTCACACAAATTGAGCTAGTCCCAAACTAAGCTCTAGGCATGTACTATGGGTACCAGGCAACGATTTACACACTTATATAGAGAAATACATACTTAAATATATATTTAAATAGAATACGTACACGTACGTACGTATACGTATAACGTACGTGTTTAAATATATAGAAAACATCCATGGCTCAGGAACAAATAGTCGCGCTCATCACACAAATATCTGCCCATACCGGGATTCGAACCCGGGACCGCTAGCTTCGTAGGCAGATCACTACCAATTACGCTAACGGCCTAGGCTAGGCTAATGCTTATGGACATTGTTAATTAAAGGTTTCTAAATCTGTGTAACTTTATCCTTTTTATCAGTATTAACTGGTATATTTAACTTATTTAAAAAACGGGCATGAGCATGTCGGAACATGATCAGTATAGGGTTCCGTTGTCGTCGTTCAAAAAATTACTGTGGCATACAAAAAGATAGACAGATAGACGGATGAATATGGCAAAAGTCTTACTAGAGGGTATTCCTTAGGACTACGGAAACCTAAAAAGGGAGGTTCTGTTTCTACTTCTTGTAATGTCATTTGTTTGGACCTTTACGCTTTCCTTAAAAAGTAGTGCACCAATTGGTTGATATAATTTTTTAAATTAATCTCTATAGCATTGAACATTTATACCCGTATCTTGACACGCAGCTTTCAAGTATCTAAATGAAGGCATTACAAAGAAACTAATTACTTGAGACTTAAGTGACATTACTTTTACTCAAGTAATTACTTTCATGTTTATAGATATGGGTATTAAACTGCTAGAATAAAACAGAATCACTAATAGCAATATGACATCGGCACTCCAAACGCCATCTGCCGAAGACGGAAAGCCATCTAGACCGTTCCAACACGGCCATAAAAGCCGTACGTCAATGGATCCCTCAAAACCACATCTTCCAAACTGCAGTAAATTCCATTGACTATATTCATCGGCATAAATCGGCGTATATTTTTCCCCTTCCTGAATATATTCAAACGGGGGCGGTAAGACGCATATTTCATTTTAACTGTTCGTCGATAGTCGATGTGAAATATGGCCCGGCGCTGCAGCCTCGCGAGTGGCTCGAATGTGGGTAGTTGACACTTCGCAATTACATAAAGGAATGATAAAAACCGGTTAATGGTGAGGCAGACTCGCGCACTTGCGTTTTGTGACATTAATAATGTATGTCTAATAATGTATTTTTCACTTCGTAAAGTTCGTCTTTATGTCGTGCGTAGGCGACATAAAGTCGCTTCTTATGCTCTAGTGCATAAAGTAAAATCTTCGTCGAAGACCTAGACAATCGGTCCAACAGCCACACGAACTACTTTAACTTCATAGAATAACCTCTTTATTTTATTTCGTTTCGTTAGTATTCTAAGACCAAGTCAGGGATACCAACAGCCAAAGTACACAATAAAGCTTCATGAAATAAACTTAAGTATAATTTTTATTTCATCGCATTTATTATTATTGTTATTTTTATCATGTTGCTGTTTCATTTCCTCGCAATCGAAGTGAAAAGTAGAGTACAACTCGTCCATAAAACCCATTTAACACTCGACTTTATATTCATCCTCTCGCTTGCTCGCTTGGATAGATAAACGTCTCGCGTAAAATGGTGCGTTTTATGCACTTGTTGTACAATCTACTAGTATAATAGTCCCATTACGCGCATGTCCCGTTGGAAACTAAACCAAATGTTGATATCTTTACTTACTTATTGCTAAACTCCTTGGAACAATGTCCAAGAAAAAAAAATTGATGTAAGTAGGCAACGTTCCATTTAGGTTTTGTAATAGTTTAGGCTTATGTTGCATGCTGCTTTTAGGTGCGGGTAATTTATTTGTATAAACATAATTAAAATGTATTTCATAGTTGTAATCGAGTTACGAACTAGTAAATTTATTTGAGGAACGACTTATGTACTTACCTAGGTTTGTAATTTGTAATTATGCCTTATAAATAAATAAAATAAAATTACATAATACTCGTATGTACGCTAATTAACTGGCGAAGAATGCAATGGATTACAATGGCTTATGCTTTCGGATTTCTTTGTACCTATTTGTAAGAATGTAGCCTTTGGAAGCAACAACAGATGGTGATCCTGTGGTCGGCACTCTTTTTGTTCGGAACCATAAATACTATAATATCAACTACGCGATTTTGAAGTGTTTTTTTTAGGGTAGTAAGCTCCGCCGATATACGTTGAGGTTTGTCGTCGGTTTATATTTTAATGAGTTGGTCTTTACGCCAAAACCTGTCAAGGGCAGGCGTAAAGTGATATTACTTGGCGGTTATGTTCTAATGTTAGACGTTACACATTGTATTAGCTTATTTAACACAAATAAAATTCACATGGATGTCGCAATACTCATGATGTGCAAGCCCTCGCTCTTGACATTAATGGACTTGAAACTTTAGTGACAGACGCCTTTCGACTCCACCGCATTATTTTACACTTGTCTTGTAAACTAAAGAAGCAAACTTACCGAAACTTCGTATTTCGGGCAAAGAGTTCGCATAGCTTAGTTAGCTTACATTATTCACAAACCAAATTACTTTCAGTCGCAAAAAACGTTCTTCAGAATTTACCTTCCGCAAAATGGAGCGCTTAGTTTAAAATTCAAATTCGTAACGTCTAACACTGCGGGCGCGGCACAGTCGATTTAAGTGCAAATACGGCCAAATGAGGGAGTCCTCCCAGCCGGACATTCGGTATGGAAATAAGGCACACTCTCCAGCGGTCGGGTAATTCTATTCATAGTGCCACAAGGACCGAATGGTCTGTACAAATAGCGAATTATGCGACTTCAGAATAAAGGAGCGGTGAAGTTTTTCGTTTAGTTTTCTCGTATTAACATATTGCGGATAGCTTGAATGGTGTAGATGTTCATGTAATTTTGCGGTTCGTTGGGTTTGTCAAGTTTTGTGCTTAAGGCGTAATTTTCATTTTTGGATCGGCTGTATTTCACAATTATTATTATTTATTATTATTAGCCTGGAATGTCCCACTGCTGGGCAAAGGCCTCCTTCCCGTCCTTCCACGTATCTCGATTATGGGCAATCTCCCGCCAATCTTGTCGTAAGGTGTCAAGCTCGTCTCGCCATCTGCGCCGTGGTGTCTTTGACAATATGGAATATTAGTCAAAGTATTTCACAAACAGCGGCTTATTTAGGTACTAAATTAAGCTTAACAATAGTTTATGCCTTAAGAAATGTAGTTTACTAGTAATTATTCACAAACACATTATAAACTTCTAGATCTCTGATTATCGCAGCCACGTTCCAAATCGAGATTTCCGTCCCTCATTAAAACACTACCCTTTTCAGCCCAAACAGATTTAATTAATTACGCCATTTCAATACCCAAATCAGTCTTTGTCTGATCCAAATTATAATGATCTGGAATCGAACGGAGTGAAAGGGCCAACAAAGCCGTCCTTTGAGTCTTAATTAACTTCCGATCAGAAATTGCCCGCCGAACAGCTGGCAACGCGACGCCATTTTGGTAAGGTTCCACTTTTAATTTACGCGCTCTTTCATAATGGCGACAGAACGTTTATATTTAACGCTGGTTTTGTCCGTCCCACGCGGATAATTTGTTTCCAACTGAGCCTGTGGGAACTACCAATATTGATGGAAATTTTTATCGCTAGCCTGGCTTTTAACATTTATGAGATGCATTTTTACAATATTTTTGTAGATATAGAGTTTGACGTACAAGTTTACCTGATGTTTTTACCGTTATTTAATTGAAAGTTATAGACCAAATGAGCCTTATTGAGTGTTGTAATATACTTATTGAATAATTATTATATCTGCGTAGCGATGATTATCTTTTTAAAGATCATACACATTTACCTATCATATTTTTTACATGTTTTTAGTTTATGACACGTATTTGGAATTTTGTCTTTAGCATTCATTTATCTGTTTGTTTTTTTAGGCTTTAGGCTTCAATGGGTTGGATTTTTCATTAAATTTACATGGAAAGAAAATAGGTTAGTTAATTTTATAAGAACAATTTATAAATTGCTTGTGATACGTTTCACTGGCCAAACTCTAGAAGATATCGCTTCTGTTAGCCGTTATACATAGTTAAGTTATTTAATATAAGGACCCATAATACGTCACACCAGTTAGATATTTTATTGAAAGTTAGGTCCGATTCGACTAACCAACAATAAAATTTCATCCAGTATACACATATTTTTAATCTCAAATCGAACTTTAGATATAATACCGTTTTACCATTATTGACTATACTTTTGAATCCCGCCATTATTAAAAGACCCTTATTATCCAGCGAAAAAAATTGAGACGTAAATAAAGCGCATAAAGTAATGTAAAATACCGTACGGAAACGGAAACGGGGGCGTTATAATGGTAATTCGAGGATACTCGGCGCTGATTGGTGGACGGGCCGCGTCCGGCGCTTAACGATTGGCTGTTAATGAATAATGTTTGGTTTAAACGTTCTTTGTTCTATATTAATTTTGGTTGAATTTGCTTTTTATTTTTATTTGGTTTTTAATGCACGATATGAAATGGGGTTTAAAATTACAATTATAACTGAGTTACTTGTAACACTTTTAGAAATATATACTTACTGGTCCTTGCTCCTACGACATTCCTCTATATTATCTATAACTAGCGACCCGCCTTCGCTTCGCTCCGGGTACTATTATATACATAAACCTTTCGTGACAAATTATCTAACTGATGGTGAAAACTGCATTAAAATCCGTTGCGTAATATGAAAGATCTAAGCGTACATACATACAAAGGGACAGACGGCCGCGACATTGTTTTATACTATGTAGTGATAAGTGTTTTTAAGAGCACTCTAACATGCACTTCCGTCGCCATCTTGTTCTAGGATTATCACTACAAGATGGCGGCGTAAGGCTGAGAAATTGCATTCTGCCTTTATATTGCCTTCAATCACTGACTGGCTTAGCTCTCCTATATAAAAGCAGACATTGTATGCAGGAGTTCGAGAGACTGATCAAAATTTATCGATGTCGATGAGAAAATAAAAGTGTATCGCTGTTGTTTGATGGCGCATGTTCCTAGTAGATAGGGTCCTACGAAAATCAATCAATCTGGTCATTCTAAGACTTTGACATATTACTACTCTGACATTCTACGATCTAGGCAGGTTAACATTTCAAGACTTTGACTGTAAACGCTGGAGGGGAACCTAGCGGTCCCGGGTTCAAACCTCGGCAAGGGCAAATATTTGTAGGTATGTGCTTATGTAAACTTTTGCACACAAACAAACATATACGTCCAAAAAAGAATTATTAGCATATACATTGGCAAACTTATTGGTCAATTTGTGTCCCCTGATGTTAATTGTTTTTTTTTAGAGCCAATGAGATACTATTAATAAAACAAGAATATCTCAAACTAATATTTAAATCTTGAATTTAGTAAATAAAGCTGTGTTATGAAGTTATAGATAATTTTATAAATTCGCACACGTCACGCGCTTAAGGCTCCCACAACCAGGGCTTTAACTCTTCTAAATAAAAAAAAGATAAAAGATGGCGGTTAAGTGGCATGTGTATAAGCAAAATAGATTTATTTTTAAATGTAACATTGTGAGTGATTTGGTACACGTAAACTCGTTGTGTACTAAATAAATAATTTAATTAATTAATTAAATTCCGTATGCTTCCATTTGTGACGTTCTCAGTATAAAGGGACCTTATGGAGAAAGGCAGTTACGTTCTTCTTGTTCTTGCAACTATACGAATTCTATGGTAACAGTTCTAAAAAGGCGTAACCACCTGCCTCCATAAGGTCCCTTTATATTGAGAACGTCACATTTTTTTATTCTGTCAAAATAGCTATTCATAGCTTGCTAAAATTACGAAAGTAAGCCTACGAATTATCTAAAACTTACTTATTTACTAGACTTTGTTAGCAAGCTATGAATAGCTTTTATTTCTTATCAATGACACCGATTGAGATGAAATTTACCTTAAGCGCCACGAAAAGACAGAATACTTTACATCCTAGAAAATTGGATAATACGAGTTGCGGAGAAAGTTGTAGCAAAACCTAGTACCAAAGAACTATCATTAATCAAACGCTACTTTTCTAGCGAATAGAAAAACGTTTAAATTTAATATCTCACTTAAAACCTCCTCGGGGAGTGAGTGAAACATCCCACCTTGCTGTTACCGGGCAGAACAGAAATCACTTATAAATGCATACTCAAGAGTTCTGAAGAACATCATTTAATCTCGAACTGAGCCCTGTACGACGGTGAGAGATTTCTTTCTTCATTACATGGTCAAGACGCTCACTGCACAACGAGTATTTAACCATACACGCAATGTATTCGAAAATTGGTTCGCCTCTCAGCCGGTCGCGCATAGTCATGGCCGGGGCACTAACGCTGCAGTTACTCGTGTATTAGTTTCGCGCTAGGTTCAAATAGGTACATATAGTACTACATAGCAGTGACACTGCGAGCCGAGGTTTCATTATGTACCTACAGCTCATTGAAGACTTGTAATCTGTTTATTTTTAGGGTGTTACCTTACCAATCGGTCAATCGTCGATCAATCATTTGGATCGACGTGGATAAATCTAAATGGGTCAATTTTGGGTTGGGTGATCTTCTAATCGATCAAAATTAGTCGATAATTATCGTTCGACTGACCCTTAGAAAGTAAGTAAGTAAGTAAGAAAATGATTGCTTGACAAAAACATTATACCTACATTATCATGATGGTACAAGATATAAGAAGTCCCAACATTATTCTGCCATTTATTGGGGAGCAAAATAGTAATAAAATAAAGTGCGTTTATCGTTTTATCCCCCATTTAACTTGTTATCGAAACAGTTTAACTATAAATATACCATTATTATAAGTATTGTTTTTCTAACCTACGGTCCCAACGGAAAACCATCGTTGGCTTTAGAAAATGCTATTTCGCTGAGTTGGGACCATTTCGTGACAACAGGCTCTTCGACTGTACTTTTTATTCTTGTTTGTCATGAATAAATAATTTTCTTTCTTTTGCTTCAGCAGGAAAAGTTTACATTTTAGTTTTTTTGTACATATTTTTCATACTTTACTAATAACTAATGCTTGCATTCTGCATGTCAATTACTTTATTTTACGAATTCGTATAGCATTTTATATCATTGAAAACTTCAAGACGTATCGTTGCTAGAGAACCTACTGAGCGTACCTACTTACCTTTTGTTGACATTGCGCAACTTCATGGGCAAATTCTTTTCTACTTGTCTTTTTGATTATGTCTAGGTCAGAAATGATGCGGGCGATCTATAAAGAGGGCCTTTGGCTACTACTGGATATCTTTTTCTAATATGTTTACTGCCTTAAATAACATTTATTATCATAACAAAATGATCTTTTGGGCAACTATAGAATCATAGTTTGACATATCAAACTGACTCAATAATATCGTAAAAGTCTCTTAGGGCTTGTTTACGGAGACGCGGGGCGTGCGGCGGGGTGTCGTTGTGTGCGTGCACACTGGTCGCTGACTATGAAAGACTTCTATACTTCCACTAGGTCAGCGACCAGTGTGCACGCAAACAACGACGCCCCGCCGCACGCCCCGCGTCTCCGTAAACAAGCCCTTAGAATTTGCTTGATAACGAAATATTTCCATATAGGGGCACATAAATCTTTTTGATGAGTGTATCTATACGTAAATGTTGGTTTGTAAGTGTAGCCTTACATATACTTACTTTACATATCAAGTACACGCATCCACATGACACACTCACTCACACACACACCCACATTCACAACTACACTCAAGACACCCACACAATTAGGTACCTAGCTAACAACCTCTGATTCCCTTAGTTTTAATTTATTATTTCATTACTATGTTTTGAAACCAAAATCAAATTGCCTAATTTAAATTTAAATAAGATAGCTGTATCACTTATTTCTTTAAGTCCTCATATATTTTATGTAATCAGAAGATACGAAATTGTTTTAAGTTTGTATAGTATGCCGAATCGGGTCGCCACGTGACAGGCATAGCCTAGTGTGGGACCACCAGTTAACTTTGTCTACTGTAAATTGTGCGTTTTTTAAATAAACTAATTTTTATTTTATTTAATTTTATTTTACGTTCGTTGCTTATTTTCAGGAAAAGCTGTCAAGGTAATTGGTACTTAAAGCCGCGTAATGTCTCGAGCAACCGATTCAAGATAATATCATATTACGATTGTTATAAAATACATACCATTCAATTAGTATCAGCACACAATCTCTCACAAAATGTCTTAGCCCTAAACTGACGTCAAGGCTTAGACTGTGGATGCGAGACAATGATATACTTGCTATTATAGAGAGTACTCGTGTTCATCAAACCAAGACCGCAAGGTAATCAATCATGCGTTCATAAGGCATCGTGGATTAAATACGCTGCTATTGGAAATTTTAACCACCAACATTAACTAACCAAACAAAAACCACTGCAACTTCACACCGATGCCACAGTATAAATATAGCTGATCAGTAAAGAAACTTCGAACAAAGTTAAACGTTCGAAACGTTGCACTCAGACACACGTCTCAATGAGACCCCTAAGCGGATATGGCAGTGCTGTCAGTGGCGGGTATCGCGTGGGGACGAATGGTTTCGTGGAGAAGAATAAAGCGAAATCATTCGTCTCCACGCGACACCCGCCACTGACAGCACTGCCATGTCCGCTTAGGGGTCTCATTGGGACGTGCATGTGTGTGACTGCGACGTTTCAAACGTTTGTTCGTAGTTTATTTACTACTTTCTTTATATTTATACTGTGCCGATGTTTTGAATCACACCACCCAATTAATTACGTTTCACGGCATTTATTATTTGTCCGAAAATTCTCCAACTTTCGGCAAACATTAATTACGACTGGACGCCTTGGGATTAAGCACTTAGACTTTATTGGCTTTAAATTTACGAGTCCAATTAGGCCTTTAAAGTTCGCACGAGTTACTGAACTCTTGATGTTTTGTCTTGTTTTTTAAATCTATCTGACATATTAAGTGCCATTACAGACGGCAGCTAATTTAATTGGTTTCTAAAATTGATCACGTTGAAAACAAAACAGCATGCCTCAGAACTTGAAGTAAGTATATTATAATGTAACATTTACTTTTCAATTATGTTAATCAATTGCCTCCCTTGGCTAAAAATTGATAGATGTATGTTTTAAATTATATAAAAAATGTAAATTAAAAAAAAAACAATAAACTATAACCTAACCTAACCGAATTAAAAAAGCCCCGACAAAATCGGTACCCTTACTTTGAGGGCTTATAACTATTAAATGGCTGAACGCATTTTAATCAAACCAAGCTAAAATCACTCTCGATTAAGTCACCTTTCTAACAAAAAATATAAAATCAAAATCGGTCCATCCGCATACACACGTTTTACTTATGATAACCCCCCCTTTTTGCGTCGGGATTAAAAATAAAAACGATTACGGACGTGGGGTCAATGCAAAACGCCATGGTTGCGGAGTCTCAGAGGCTAGTGGAGAGAACTTAGGCTGCCTTTCCACTGAGGCGGGGACGAGCGGAGCGGTGCAAAAACGACAAATCACCTTGTACAGTAGGTACCCACACTAACGCATAGCGCACAGAAACTAGAGGAATCTGATTGGTCGTTTTCGCACCGCTCTGCTCGTCTCCGCCTCAGTGGAAAGGCACCCTTAACGTTTTTGCCCAAGATTGGTATCTAATTCAAGCGATTACTCAGCGTTCCTTTCTAACTAATCTTTGGTGTATTTTTCTCTTAGTTTTGTAGTCTTTTGGGGCAATCTCTTAAGGATATTTACATTTAAAAAATCAACCGACCAGCCAAAGGAGCTATGGCCTCTGAATGTGGTTGAGTCAGTATTTTATTATATTTCAGCCTGATATACTTTTAGTGCTTATTTGTTTGTTAAAATAGAGTTACAATTGATTGGTTGTATTTTTATGATACGAGTATAAGCTATTCTTTCCTCAACAATGAACTATACCGATGTAACAGTAAATAAAGAGTCACTTGTGATAGGCATTAAAAATTATAAATGTGACATTTTACACCATTTTTTAGTAAGAATGGTGCAACCCAATAGAGGGGCAGTCTTTTAGTTTCGTGTTACTGAGTTTATGTCTGAGGTAGCTACGAAAAGAAAAACTTCTTTTCCATAAATTTGATACAATTTTTGGCAAATATCAGAGACAATCTCAAACAAATTGACCCAGTCCTAAACTAAGCTCTAGGCTTGTACTATGGGTACCAGGCAATGATATACATACTTAAATATATGGAAAACATCCATGACTTAGGAACATAATATACTGGCGCTTATCACACAAATATTTGCCCATACAGGGGTTCGAACCCGGGACCGCAGGCAGGGTCACTACCAACGAGACTAACCGCGTCAATAAATATCAATATTCTGTGAACCACAAAGTAAAACAATAAAAATAAACAGATATAAATAAATTCCAACTAATAACGCTCAATGCAAAATACGGAAACAATAAAGTTTAATCCTCACCAAACCGATCCGGGCCGAGAATTAACACATAACTTCGTATCGATTCCCAAAAGTACGAAAAAGCTATGCAAATTAAACAATAAATCATCCCGATGTACAGCGTGATTCAATGGCTCGCAACGTCGCTAGCATAAGAACGTTAATTTGTTTGAGAGCTGGGTAATTCACTTTTTCGGAGACTGTTGAGGGTTTGAACATGTTCAGCACAGCACCGTACCTTTTTTCAAAAGTATATTGAATTTTGGGCGATTGGTCTTTTATATTCAACGACCCTATTAGTTTAGTAGATAGTATTTATTATTTATTTAAATGGGCCTCATTAGAAAGCTCAAGGTCAATGGAAAGGACTATGTTCGGCGTATCTCTGCGTGATCGAATCAGAAATGAGGAAATCCGCAGAAGAACCAAAATCACCGACATAGCCCAGCGAATTGCGAACCTTAAATGGCAGTGGGCGAGGCACATTGCTCGTAGAACCGATGGCCGTTGGGGCGGAAAGGTTCAAGAGTGGTGGCCACGGACCAGAAAGCGAAGTGTTGGTAGGCTTTCCACAAGGTGGACCGACGTTCTGGTGAGGATCGCGAGTAGCCGATGGATGCGAGAAGCACAAAACCGGTCGTCGTGGAGATCCTCGAGGAAGGCCTATGGCCAGCAGTAGACGTTTTTCGGCTGATATGATGAAGATGATTATATATTGTATTTGCGATGACATATGCATATTTTATTATATTGTATTTGCGAGTTAGCGCGCGCACTGAAGATCATTGTTTCTGCGTCCGTAACGCCGTGTGGCTGCGCCCGAATGACGTTTCACACATTTGCGTGCCGCTCTACCGCTCTGAGACGCGGCGTCATTGACGCGGCGCGACTAACGCCTGCAAAATTGCAGTGTTTAAAATCACTACCACGCGTTATATATTTTGGTCCATTGGCTAATAATTGCCGTAATTTTCAAGTTCTCAAACCTCATGTTTAATAATGTTTTTATTCATTGAATAACATCATAAATATTTATATTCTCTAACTTGCCACTTGAGCATTTTATTGGTATATAAATCAAATACCACTATTACTGATCATAGTTTCACCCGCTTTTTATTCCAAGCGCGCTAATTCCACTGATCAACATTTCCACGTGCGTGCAGTCGCCGTGATTTGGCACATAATATTTAAACCGTGACTGTCTGTCTAGAGGTACGTTTTACCGCGCTCCTCAGGGACCGAGCAGTAATTTTGTTTCCTTCCTTTGACACTGCCTGTGAAAATTGACAACCACAAACGCAGCCCGGTAAGCAGCTGCTACCGCAGTGCATTCTATTCGTCTACGGTCTGTCCAATAAAATCGATTAAAATAAATCCTGACTAATAAAGTTAAATTTGCAAAATGTGGGATGCATAATTTTTTCAACACTTTTTATACCTGTTACAGTTGAAATCATAATTTTCAAAGTAATTCTAAAGGTCCGTCCGGATCTCTACCGCCATTCTACCAGCTAAACTGCTACCAAGCCGCCCTGTTCGCACTGTTGTGTTTTGGTGGTGTGTGTACAGTCAGTGTACAGTCGGCCAAATATTGCAACACACCTTTATTACTATAAGAATAAGAAAGTGTTGCGACATATTTGGCCACGTTGACTGCTATCTATCCTATCTATTTGATGCTGACTGTACCCCACCAGCAGTGAAATGACTAGGTTAGAGGCATTTCATCTTTTATCTCAGGATTAGCGCATTTACAATCTTGAGATTTCTAAAGTCCTTGGGCCTCAGAGTCCACATAATATTAGTTTGCCTTCTTCCTAAGACCCTTAATACCCTTATACTCTAAAACACTTTCGCGCGTCTTCTATAAAGAACTAATTTTGTATTTCAAAACATTAATAAAATGGGATTTGAACATTATCCCTTAATACAGTAGAGCGGTCGTACTAACACTGGTTACTTAGACTTATCCATTTTTTAAATAAATATATATATAATATATATATTTTAATCAGACAGCTACTTACAGCAGAACCTCGACCGCGCGGCGTGACGTCACGTCCCTGCAAATTGTGACTCGCAGCGACCACCCGACCGCCCGACTACCCGACCGCCCTGCCAGACCCAACCGCTGGGACCTTCTATAAAGCACGAATTTTATATTTCGTGGCAAAATGTTTCAAGTTGGATTTTTACGGTCCAACATTGTTGCGTGGTAGAAACGGCGAGTTCTGTTTGAATTCAACTTATTTAATCTTGTTTCTGATAGGTACGACTCGGGGAATCAGGGTTTGTTTTATCTTGAATAATGTATAGAGTAAATGGCAAATGCCTTTTGAGAAAACAAACTAGAGCTCATTTGCAGTTAACAAGATCATCTATACATATAAGTACCCCAATATATCCAAAAACAAGTACCTATGTAAATACTTTGTCAAATATTAAATTTTTTGTAAACATTATTCGGATATGAAAAATAGACGTTTGTGAACAATGTGAAAATAAAACACCAAGATAAATGGTTGAAAATAAGTGATTTATAATTGTTGTTCACAGAATTTAAAATATCAGAATTATAATAATTTTTCATCATCGTCATCATCATCAGCCGCAAGACGTCCACTGCTGGACAAAGGCCTTCCCCAAGGTTTTAATTTTTTTGTTTTTTTTTTTTTAATTTTTAATTGTTATTAAAATATTTAGAATAATTAGAAAACGTATAAAGGTTTGAAAACTCAGGAATTCAATCACACTTTTCTAGTATTTCATACACATTCAGTCTCTCGGGGCGAATTCCACAGAAAGAGGCTGTCCTGGCAGGAGGAATACGCCTTTCTTCTCATACTGGATATCCGCGGGTTTCGGGAAGCCAGGCAGAGGTTTGAACTCAAATTTACTGACAAGCTCCGTCATAACGAATCGCATTGACATCATTGCGAAGCGTTTCCCTGAAAGTAAAGAAAAATTTATGAAACGTGGTCTCTTAACGAGTCACATTGGTGAGAGCTTTGGGTGTGTGAGTGGCTTAGGGTATCGACTCGTTAACGCTGATACTAGCTGCAGTCATACACCGATGTTATGTGTATAAGATAAAATATATTTATTCGTAAAAGTACCTGTAAGTATAGTACCAAACGGGCACTTTTCACGGGAAACCACTCGACAATCAGCAATTCTTTGAAAATATAACTTGGAATATTTATGTTGAGGTGTGGTGCTGAAGAAGAATGGAAGGAATTTGTTGGACGGAAATGGTATCGAATCAAGAAGTATTGGCGAGGGTAAAGGAGAAAAGAAGGATATTGGAGATTATAGAGAACAGAAGATGATTGGCCATTTATTGCGGCACGACAAGCTTATCAAAAACGGGAGCTTCTATTTCTCTTAAGAAATAAAATTGCGCGATGAAGCAAGCTTCTAGATTACTTACGTACTTTTTCCTCTTGGATTCTTGTTATTATAATATTATTTCCTCGTTTACGTCTGATATTTCGCACATTTTGTTTATTTTCATACATTTGACAATATTGTTATTTTCGTTGTCAAGACAGCGGGCAGAGACAATATATTAGTTTTCATGCTGTACCATGGAGTAAATATCATTGTTTTGCTATAGAAATGCTACCTGGCATCTGTAATTTTATGAATTTAGAATTAGTAATTAAAAAAAGCTAGATCACCAGGGTATATAAACGCTGGCTCTGACTAGAGCGATCAGTTCTCTCTTCGGTTCCTGAAAAGGAAGTTTGAAATCGGCCTTGTGCGGGGCCAAGTAAGGCCCCGCACCCTAAGAAGCCCTACGTCAAGAAGTCTCTACGTCCTGCTCTTCAAAAAGTATCTCTACGCTCCGTACCTACTCCTAGTAATACTACGTGTACTCGCACTTCGGTTGGCATCTCTAGAAGACTCCACTCCTGCCTACTCCTGTGCCAGAGCTCCAAGTCGCGGGCTCCTATCTTCGTGCTGCTTCATTGGTGTTCATCCTGGGCACCCCTACGGACACTCGCCCACCTACGTGACACTACCTTATTCTACCTACCTACTCCCTTCTCCTTCTTACTTCCGTCTAATCTTTTACCCTGGTGATTTTCTCGTGTTAGGTTATTTTAGTTTATATTTTACCGGTAATTCTGTGAAACATAGACATACGTACTAAGTGTTAAATAAATTATAGAGGGAAACATTGAAGTCAGGATACAGAGAGGAAACCAAGAAGAAGCTACATGGACCGAATTAAGGAGAAGGTGCAGGTCGTGTCGTATAAAGAGATCAAGGAGCTGGCAGAGAGGAGAGAGGAATGGAAATTGCTCCACCGACAAGAGCTGGTAGATGACGTGACTCTTCGTATGACGTGATATACCAGTGACGCGATTGGTTTAAAAACTAAACGAATAGAAACGCTAGTTAGCGTAATACATCTTGGCTACGGGCCCAGAGCTCTTAAATTAAGAGAGAGAGAATATGTATGTGTTTCATTTATTAATAAGTACGCAATTATATTTTTGACACGCAATATTTTACTATTTTATTAAAATTGTACTTTTTACATTATGTAGTACGAGAATGATTTATAATATTATTTTAAGGACATGATTTTATGATTACATTGTGACTAGTAAATGCTTTGTTTTTTACTAATAAGTATTATGATTATGAGTCTTTCTAACTTGTACATAATTCTAAAATAAACCCAGAATTCTAAAATAAATAGTGCATTTTAAACCTCACGGTTAGGTTCTTAACTGCGACAATCTTTCTGAAATCCGCCCTAATGCGTTTGCAATCCTATAATTGCAGTCTTGGATTTTGCGATTACAAATGTGTTTAGGCCTCAGGACCTACCATTAGGTGGCCTGTTTGTTTATTTACTTTCTCCAATAACGTAAATAAGTTTCTGTCAAAAATTTCATTTTTGGGACAAGATTTTGTTGCCGACTGTACTTTTTTTGCACAGTCACCATCTGCTTATCAAGACCAAATAAACGTGTCCTACCGTGGTGGGTCTACGTTCACAGCAGTGATCCTGTTGCCACCTTCCGACTCCATCATCAGATCAGCTGTTTGACACCATAATTATTGCATCAAATGGTTTTTCAAATGTCATTTATTTATTTATTTAAAATAAAAGCTTGTAAAAATCGGTATGCCGTATGCCTCAAGTTGATAAATGATTCACTTGCAAATTTTCAAGTGCCATCGCAAAACCTGGCCAATTTTCCCTCACCGGCATCCATAGCTCATCCGGACAGGTCTTTGACTTACCTATACAAATATGTGGTCCTTCACCAAACGGCATATAAGAGTAAGGGACGATGTTCTTTTCATTTTCAGGCAGGAATCTGTCAGGATTGAAGACCGACGAGTCCGGGAAGTATTTAGGGTCGTAGTGCATGCCGATAGCGTTGATGTAGACAGGGGACCCACGGGAGATGGTCAGGATTTCGGAGATCTTGTAGTCAGAAGCGGCGATACGGTCCAGCCAACCCATTGGGGGGTATTTTCGCAAAGTTTCTACGGCAGGCAATAACACCAGAATAATGGGGTTAATAGTTACTAGTAGTAACTGGTACTAGTAATTTTAGTTGGTCAATCGGTAGATCTAACATAGAAAAAAGAAATAGCTCTCGATGTTTTTTTTTAATATTAACTACGTTTGGTAATTTTGGTGACAAAATAAAAGTTGAAATTAGTAAGATTTATCCAAACCACTGTTTCTTACTTCGAGCAACGAAGTTAAAATTAACGACCTAGAGTTAGATAATCGTTTTAGGCAAAATAGATATTATGAACAACCAAAAATTGGAACGGTCAAACAGCAAGAAACACTGTAATATAAACCAAGAATTTAAACAACACCCACCTCTTACCTTTAATTACACACGTTAAGTATTGAAGATTTTGTAAAGTATTAAAATCTAAATCAGCATCGTTGTTCTGATTTTTGACTTCCACAATCTCTTGATAAAGTCTTTCCTGTCAAAACAGAAAATATGTCAGCAAATGTTATTCAAATGGATAATGGGATCTGGAAAACACAATTAATATACTTGTTGCAATATTCATAAGTACTTAGAGTTTAAAAAAATCGGTGGTGATTGTTACATATTGTAACGAGGTGTACGTACACCTCGTTAAATAAAATAATTCTGGCCTTTTATTTTATTACTATTATGCTAAATTCTAAATTTAAGCTCATTCAAAATTTTACGATCGGCTGCGCACGACAGGGCCAGTTGATGTCCAGCTTTCAATTCGTTCGTGACTATGTATACCTTTAAAACCTAAAGTTAAATGTATAAAAATGTTACATTTGAAGTTTATTAACAAAGAATTCATTATTCTTACCGTTTAAGGCACTAATTGTAAGTTTTTAATATTTTATCCTACCTAGATCTTTTTACCCCATTCAGATTCATAATCCAAATTACATATTTTGCCTTATTTTTATATTATCAACCCTTGAAGAAATCATAATAAAATATCCTGCCCTGGAGTTCCCCTTTTTCCTACCGTTCCTGCTGTCCCTAACGTGATAATACCAAGCACCTACTTGGGTTTGAGTTTTCATTTCGTAACAAAAATTTGGCTTAAGTATTCACTTACTGTAAGCTGGCATTTAGCTTAGAATACTATTTAGAATAGGGGCCTAAAATATTTGTGTCTCATTTATAACTTACTTGAACTTCAGCATTATGAGTCAGTTCCATGATCATGTAGGTCATTGCACTGGAGGTAGTATCGAACCCTCCTTGCAGCATGATACAAGCCTGGGCTGCCAAGAGGTCGTCAGTGATTTCTGAAAAATCATCGCGTTTATATTCAGTACTTCCAGTTTCTTAATAGCTATCGGCAATCTTCGTTTTCTATGATACACACGCGCGATAGCCTCCCGAACTTTATTAAGAAGCTGGAAGTACAGTACTGTACCTATCGTATAATAATGAAATTGATGCTACGAGATATAATACTATTCCAATGATCAAAATATAACATGTGTATTACAAAAGCATATTGTTTAACTTAATATTGCTGTACATTTCATATAACATAATATATTATTATCCTTTACACTTAAACTATCTCATATTTTAAACTCTGCGTAGGAAAGATGTGGAATGGGAATTCTACAGTGTTACTTTCTGCAAAATTGATGTCAAGTAACGGGATCCTACTTATTTAAAGTTTATCGACTTAAATACTTACCCTCACCTTCCTCCAAACCTTCTTTTTTCATCTTTATCAAAGCATCAATCATATCATTTTTCTCTATCTGGCTGGTTGTTCTCTGCTCCATAATTGTATGTACTAATTTCCTGAAGAAATCTGTAGTTTTCTTCGGAAAGAATGAAAACCTTAACAATTTTAAAAGTTATAGTTAAGCCACCTACCAAGTACAAGTTCACTGCAATTAGAATCAAATTAGTTAAGACTATTAGTTTTCAAAATCAAAATCAAAAACGTATATTCAAGCTATAGTTTGCGGGCGTTGCAAAACTCACAACAGGATGAAAAAACTTAAAATCAATTCACTCTTATCAATGACGAAACAATTATTTTTGTGTTACTTTTGTAAGACCGTAACGATAAATATAATGAACAAAAAGAAACCGGATATACCATGGTAAATGTGATACGAAATGATGATGATGATGATTCGTTATTTATTACTTTTCACCTTGTGATGTTACTTACTTAAAAGTAAGTATTATTGTATTTTATGTTTAAAAAAAATTACCTTCTGCTCGAGTTTCTTGTGGAGCTTCTTCTCTGCAATGAAGCTGCTGGTTCACTCCATATTACCAACGTGTAAAAGAGCCCACATATTGTTTCCAATTTACTGAATATTTTGAATTTTGATGATGATGAGAATGATTATTGACATATCAGATCATATATTAGAATACCTACCCAAAGATATCAACGAGACTGGGCCAAAAGAAAATGCTGAATATGCCAAGACCGCGAAACCAGTTGTACTTCATGAACTCAAGAGTAACGGCGCGGATGGGGCTGTCCCCGGTGAGGACCGCATTGTTCTCGATTCCAAACGCAAACGTGCCTATTATGTCCGTGGTCAAGTCAGAAAGCAGGGACTAGAAAAAAAGAAATATAAAAATAAGTTATTAATAAATAAATAGAATGTATCTTGAGCCACAGACGGTACTGGCTGAAACTCAGCTCTGTAGGTGTGTGACACCTCAACATAATGCTGAGCCAGTGCCCGTTTCGTTACCGCGGGGACACTTACATTACGTGTTGTTTTGTAGTTTTACCTTTGTTATTGTCATGTGTCTTCCATGTGCGTGTGTGATTGTGTGTCTTTCATTATTTTGCTCCCAATTTCAATCTGTAGTTATTTGGATTATTTGAAATCATGATTTAACAAGTGACTGATTGTTTTTTGTCACTACACAAAAATGCAAGCGATCTCCAGATTGGAATCATTAAGCCTCATTATTTTAACGTACAGAACTATGTTACATGGAACTTACTCGGATTTCAATGAACTTGTTTTCTGCTTTATCTTGCTTAATACGCTGCACTAATTCCTTCGATTTTGTCAAAACAAATGGTGCCAGTGCTTTCAGTTTGGCTGCCGTGAAGATGAACGTTAAGCGACGCCTCACGTTACTCCAAACTGGGTCCTAGAAAAACTTTCATGATTATTAAAACATTATTCACTTCACCTAATTTATTGATTCCAGCATTTGATGTGACAATAAAGCTTACCTAACCTAATAAAATATTGGAAACAACAAATTCTTCACAAAAGAGACTTATTTTTATTTTTGAAAACAGTAAATACTGCATTCATGGATGTTTAAAAACTCGTTTGCTTTAATCGGGAATCAAACCGGTTAAATGAGACTAAAAAATCAATACGCGTTTTGTCATGTTGTGGTGATACAGATTGACATAGTTATTGATAGAGTTCATTCATCTATAAATAACATAGATAGATAAGATAGATAAGATATTTATTTATAAAAAATCATTGCAATAATAACAAACTAACAGTACACACAAACTCATATAGCAGTTTTACCGTGTACTGCTGATTCAGAAACGCAGCGCTGCTAATCGCTTCGCGTTGTAAAATCTACCCACATGGTTCGGGTAAGACACGGCGTTCACACGTACATACAACTTAAAACTAAATTAAGACCTAGAAAACTATCAATTGGTACTTGTTTTGGTACCAAATACTTGGCCTGTATTGTTTAACCATTTCACTTGTACTGGTTGTAACAAGTAACTCAATTACACTCCCATCCAAGTAAAAGTGGAGATTTTGAAATGAGGTACTTACTTACACTAAACTTATTTTAACCAGTTTGTCCAAAATCACAAAAATCGTAAGTTTTTAACCGACTTCAAAAAGGAGCCTATATACACAATAGGTAGCAATGTCACATGATTCGAGCCACCGACTTCGATATACTTTATGTACTTATTAGGCACGAAATAGGCAGTTCCTAGTGTCATTATTTAACCTGGTTTAAACCTTGTTTGTTGTCCTTGTTTTTGAAAACGGCTTTAGTTTTCGTAAAAAAAATATTTTTTATTGTAATTCACTACAGTTTATACATTAATGAACAAAAGCCTAATACACATTTTCTCATCACCCTCAACAAAATAACGCTGTCCAAGATGCAGGGCCGTAAATCCTTGAGGAGTTCTCTCGGTACTTCACCATCAGTTGTACTTCACTACATACATTATGATGAGTATAAAAGTAACTTCATAATCTTTACAAAGAAATCTCATTGCTGCCCACGAAACATTTATGATTAAGGAGTTCCGGTGGTCATCTCTGGTCTTCATCATCTGTTCATCATCTGATGAAAATACTTAAGTTTTTAGAGAAAATACCTAAATTTTTGTATGTGAGCCTATAACTTTTCAGGAGTTTTCTCGATTCCTCAAAGATTCTATCATCAAATCACGTCAACTTTTCTATTGGACCACCCCTAAAGTATGATTTTCTCAAATAAAAATAAATTATCAAAATCGGTTCAGTAGGTAAAAAATTATGCGAATTGATAACCTCTTCCTTTTTTTGAAGTCGGTGAAAAATTGCAAATGCTTCCCTATCTTCAAACCATGGAGGGCACGGATAGATAAGTTTACTTCAACTTAAAATCTGACACGTGTTGTAAGGGCCACTTGCGCGGTCCAGAGTTAATTGAAATAACCCCGAGTTAAATGCTAACGCAGGGTTAAGTAATTATTTTTTCTTGCACTGCCTAGACTTAACTCTTAACAAGGGGTTTAATTATTTAACCCGCATTGGAGGGTTAACTTTCTAACTCGGGTTTTAAAATGTAAAATTGTGAGGTGCCGATTTGACAGATAAAATAAAATGAAGGTCGCTATTCAATATAATCGACCGAAAACGTAATGTCACATCAAATCTGACAGAAAAAAAAGGACTTATGGAAGTTACTGTTATGTGAGAGAGAGTAGAATACTTATGTCATTCGTTATTCGTTCTCTTGTATTTTGCCGGGTGGAATAAATTGCCAACATGCAGAATAAAATTTTCGGGTTAATTTCTTTACCTATATGCTAGATAAACTCAGGTTAATAAAATAATTTCTCAACCCCGGGTTTTTATCTAAAAATGTCTTAATAAATAAAAATCTTATCGGAAGTTAACTACGAGTAGTGTCGGTAATATTGACCTAACGAGGTCCTTCCACAAACAAAGCAGATAACACCGCACCTTTGACATGATATTTGGTGCAATTCCAAATGAGCATTATCGCGTTGCCGATATCGTTATAGGTTATCTATGGTCATGCACTAATACATAACGTGTAATAATTTGGCGTATTGTTAAAGGCAACAATATTTGCTATCACCAGAATTAATTTAACACAGAACAAAAACGACAAAAAATACTACAGATGTTATCCCCTAATTAAGTATATTACCTATTCCCAGCAAATATTTTTCTTCTCAATCAGAACGGTCTCTAAGCTTGCATCGCCAAATCAATGTACAGTCGAGTTCATAAATATGTGTACACTTTAGTACCTTGACCATTTAACGTCATGTTTAAACTGCCATATGAAATTGTCACAGCGATTAAAATTGAAATTGAAAAATTGATTAAAGTGACAAGGTTCTGAAGTGGACATATTTCTAAACTCGACTGTACAATTATTATCTCAAATAAAAGTTTGATCACCATTTTCTCCGCTCTTTATTAAAGATTGGTCCTAAAAAAAACTCACGAAACTTAAATAATAAGTTTGTATCCGAAATAGTAAATCTGTCACCTAATAAATCTCCTATTCCATAATATTATTTTACTTATAATTGTTTAGGTTAGGTTAGTATAGAACAATTTAAGTTAAGTTAGGTTAGGTTATTGTTGTGCCAGGCCCGAAGGGCCAAACTACCCGGAATACAAATTTTATTTAATTTGGCCTTGTACTACTAAAAACAAATATTTTAATAAAATCACTTATCGAATTATTAAATGACTGATATAATTTCCCAGTGGTTTTAAATTCATTTTAGGTAATAGTTTTGGTATTGTTTTGTGATTCGACTCTAGTGACAGATCTATTATTTTGAAGACAAATTAATATTATGAAATGGGTTACAGAAAATGGATTTAATTAGTGACAGTTTACATCACGCCCATTGTTAAATAATCAAGTATGATCTTTTATTATACTAGACGCCGTTTGTCGCTCTTTACGATTTCTATTTCACGAGGTATTTTAGACACGAGGTTAATTATCTCTTTAAGATTATTAATAGTTACCATATGAATAAGTATGTTGATCGTTGCCTAGTAGGTACCCATAGTACAACCTAGAGTATAAGAGTATAGAGTAGTTATTTATTAACCCCAAAATAAATTAATAAGTTTATTTATTTATTAATTATTATGAATGTTTATTGATAAAAATTTATGTAATAACACGATTTCTGGGAATATTCCACTTAAGTTAAGCTTATCTTATTCCGATATAGTAATTACCTACACTATTGATGTTGACAGCTCTTCCTGTCAAGTGAATAAAAGCTGACTCAACGTCAGTAATGTCAAAGTCAAATATTTATTCAGTAAATTGGCCACATACGGGCTCTTTTACACGTCAGTAATATAGAGTGAATTTACCAGCGCTTCGGACAAGACCATCATTGCGGAGAAGAAGCGCCGCAAGAAACTCCAGCAGAAGATCATTTTTTCAAATATAAAATACAATAATACTTAAAATTAAGTTACATTACAAGGTAATAAAGTGTATGCATGTAAAACATTTTATTGCTCTTTTAATAATGATTACGATATCGACGCAATCTTTTATTCTGGTAACTCGCCGAGGCCATCTGACCTTCATTGAAGAATAAAGAACTATCTGTGGGCAAAATTACATCTAAATCCGTTCAGCTGTTTCGGCATGATGACACACTAAGTTTGCTCAGAGATGTGCTAAGCTACGCACGCTGTGGAGGTGTGGTGACATTCAAACTTCCATACCTACAAACTTTCACATTTATAATATCAATATGATATGATGTACGTTTCTCTCATAAGTAAATATCGACCTCAATGCTTGAAATAAAGGACTGGATTTGAATTTACATAAACTCACATTGACAGTGAAGATATTCAATCCACCAATAGGGTCACTCTTGCCGGAGCCCATATACTTGTCCCGGAACACCTCGTTGTCCTGCACCATCACGCGGCGCGCAATCTGAGGGTCTGCTACCACGAGGACCGGCTGCCGGAACACCCAGATGCCTACCAGCGGCTCCATGAAGCGTATGTGGAGGTCGCGCATCCATTCACCCTGAAAAACAGATTTAAGGATATGTTTTCACGTATTCTTTGGGGCTGTTCATTTATTAGTTTATTACGTACGATTTGAGGGGGGAGGCTGTATTTTTTGATATAGCACATAAGGTGGACCGACGATCTGATAAAAGTCGCGGGAAACCGCTGGATGACAGCAGCAGAGGACCGATCGTTGTGGAAAACCTTGGGGAAGGCCTTTGTCCAGCAGTGGACGTCTTGCGGCTGATGATGATGATGACATAAATCAAACCTAGCCTAACCAACGTATTGCAATTCAATATGTTTTTAATTTTAAATAGATCCAGCATAACATAGATTTCGTAAAAATGAAAATTTGGACAATTTAATATTCGAAAAAAAAAATTTGGAATATTTGGGTGTTCCCGTTTTTTATTAAATATTTTTCTACTTTTTCATTGCAATTTTGGTAGATACTGATCTTACGTAAGATTAAAAAGGGGGAGAGGGTTCATTTAAGTCTTATCTTTTCTTAGGGGGGGTCAGAAATTGATTTAAATTATATTACGTAATAAATAAACAGTCCCAAAGACCATGACAGTATGAAGAACAAAATTCTAGGATAAATATAATTATCCACTGAAATTTTACGTTATAAAATCGAACGCCCATTATTTCACTACGAGATTTGGAGATTTTGATATTGAATTTCAATAACTCTAATTCGGTAAAACCGGATCTATATTTTTAACGGTTGATCAGAAATGACGGGTTTTGACTGTACGTATTTCTACTCGTATCTGTTGTTTAATTAATAGTTAGATCCTAATGCGGGTTTTTATATAATTAATTTTGTGGAAGTGATATTTATTTAGATTTGATGAAAATTAGTTGGTTTTGCGTTTTCACTACAGAGGTTTTTAAATTTTAAAGTGAACTTCTGACTGAGGCTCGTTTATCGACTTACCACGTTTAATTTAAACATGAAGGATAAGTTCCCGTAGAAGGGGTGTGGCGGGCTGTGCGGGATCCCGCGGTTGGCCCAGTACTGGCTGTGCTGGTGGAACCGGAGAGCCAGCCAGGCCAGTAAGCTGGCCAGAATCGTGCACAGAATGAGGAACAGCATTGCTCTGGAACGAGAATCTTGGTTATTTCATGTTTATAAGGTTAGTTAAATAAATATCTTACATTTAGAGCTCTAGGATTTTATAGTACATCTATACCACATAAAAGTTTTCTGTCAATAATTTCATTTTTGGGACGAGTTTTTGTTGCAGTTTTTTTTTTTGCAAAGTTACACTAACGAGTCGTAACTCAGTGGGTCTAACTTAAATACTGCAGTGATTCTGTTGCCACCTTCCGACTCCATCATCAGATCAGCTCTTTGACACCATAATATTGCACTGTCATTGGGTGTACATATAATTGGGTATTTTAGCTCAATCTGACATCGGGAAATGGTTCAAACGGTATGCAAATTATGAAATGGACAACTTATATATTTACATACGAACATTGCAAGCTATTCAACTTAAGCTTTACTTAGTTTTAAGCTTCCATTTAGGAGCTTGTTAAAACAAAACCATGATAAAGGTACTGAAATAGGATAATAATTTTAAGAAGAAGTTCGACAGTTCGCCAATCCCCGCGCTTTTTGGGACATTTATTACCATGACTGTCATGTCGTACAGTATAACCTGCCTCTAAGGGCCTGGCCACATGTCCACGGCACGGCGCCGTACGCCGTATATCGGCGCGGTGCCGCCACCGTGCGACGGTACGGCGTCACGGTGCCGTGTACGGTGCCGTGAACGGTGCGACAGCACGGCTTCACGGCGCCGTGTAAGGTGCGCGGCACGGCTTCACGCGCCGTGTACAGTGCGCGGCACGGCGTCGTGCCGTGGCACGGTGCCATATGCGGTGCGCCGCACCGGTGCACGGCGCACCACTCGGTAGTTTTTGTTTCAGTAGTAGGAGCAGGAGAATACGTCTTTCGCGGTCCATATCAAGATAAAAACTGTATTTTTGAAACATTGCTTGTTGCAAACGCGTACGTACTAAGCAACAGCAAAACAAAAACTACCGAGTCGTGCGCCGTGCACCGCACACGGCACCGTGCCACGGCACGACGCCGTGCCGGCGCACCGTACACGGCGCCGTGAAGCCGTGCCGTCGCACCGTTTACGGCACCGTACACAGCACCGTGACGCCGTACCGTCGCACGGTGGCGGCACCGCGCCGTTATACGGCGTACGGCGCCGTGCCGTGGACATGGGGCCAGGCCCTAAGCGTGATTTGGCCTGATTGGCAATACGTTTGGGCGGCAACCGCAACCGTTAACGTCAAAAGGGCGTTTTGTTAAAATAAAATACTCATAGTTAAGGACTAAAATTAACAACGGTAATTTTTTCCATTACGTCACGAAAAATACAATGTATAGAGACCTTATTCTGACTTTGGTCGCGACTAAGGTGAAGAGCAAACCCGTCGTGGGGTAATTACATTGATTAATAAAAAAAATCCTAAAATTGATAAAAAATATGTATATAGTATGCAAAAAGACACCCACGTGGCTATTTTATTTTTAATCCTAGTAATTACACTGTCCACCGCCCTCTACTAACACCGCAACGTTTTACTTACTTGTCAAAATTATCCCGTATCAATGTAGCAATTTTTTTTAATATATTCAGGTAAGTAAATTTTAATTTGAACTATTCTTTATAAGTAAAAAAATTAATATCCCAACGGTCTCAATATAAAGGGACCTTATGGAGGTAGGCACTATACGAATACTATGGTAACAGTTCTAAAAATGGCGTGACCGCCTGCCTACATAAGGTCCCTTTATATTGAGAACGTCACATATAAATGCTTAATGTACTTTGCTGTAAGTGTACCTTTCAATAAATAAATAGATATAAATCCGAAAATCGCATCTAGCGACGTCGCCCGCGCGCGTGGCGTATTTAACTAACGAATATAATTACCTATTATGCAACTACGGGCAAGTTTCTATACTCATGTTACATCTTATCTGGCAAACGTCATTCACAATCACATTTGTTATACAAACTATGCTATCGCAAGACAGTGTGCCCGCACACGTTAGAAGAAAAAAAAAAGCCGGTCAAGTGCGAGTCGGACTCGCGCACCGAGGGTTCCGCACAAACTTGTAGACAATATAAACAAAGTCCAGTATAAACTGACACGCAATAAGTATGCACTTTAGTACGTAGTGAGTGGACACTTTTTTATGTGATGTAACTACAAATTAACGGTTTTCGGATTTTTTCCTTTACTTGTGCTATAAGACATTGCTTCTTGTCAAATTTCATTATTCTAAGTCAACGGGGAGTACCCTATAGGTTTTGATTCCCTTGAGATTCCCTTAAATATGCGGCATAAACGGCCGTATCTTTTGATTGCGTTGACTTAGATGTTTGATTTTTTCATTGATCCAAGGGACTGCAGATGTATTTGATATTAATTTCAACTTGATACCTTCACGCGTTCCTGAGAAAAAGGGTGTTGACAGACACACAGACAGACATACAGAGAGACTGACAGACAGACGGACAACAAAGTGATCCTATAAGGGTTCCGTTTTTTTCTTTGAGGTACGGAACCTTAAAAATTAACAAAAATTAAAAAATATAACTTTCTTCAAAAATCCACTAAAAGGTTAAATGAAGACCAGCCTCCTAGGAATTGCCTATTTAGTGCCTAATAGGTACATGAAATATAACGAAGTCGGCAATCATGTGTCATTGCTATGTGTATGCTTACTTTACATCGGCTTGGATATATTTCATGTACCTATTAATCACTAAATAGGCAATTCCTAGGAGACCGGTTCAGTAGGTTCTCGAAGATGGTTTTAGTTTTCTGTTAAAAACATTTTTTTCGCTTTTTAGTGATGCACTTAACATTATTATATGATAAACTAAATCACATATACATCACATTAAGAAACAATAGCCTAATACTAATTTCTCATCACCCTTAACAAAATGTTGCTGTCCAAGATGCAAGGCCGTTAATCATTGAGGAGTTCTCCCGGTACTTCACCATCAGTTGCACTTCGCCACGTGCATTATAATGAATATAAAAGTAACTTCATATTCTTAATAAAGAAATCTCATTGCAGTATATTTACTCGAACCCATTCAGGCCATAGAATAGAATAGAATAGAAAAAACTTTATTCACTTAAATAAGTATGATTATCTTCACTTTCACAACTTTTTTCCAGTGCAGTTAGGAACCAATTTTTTAGGGTTCCGAATCCAAAGGGTGCCTACGGAACCCTATTACTAAGCCTCCTCTTTCCGTCCGTCTGTCTGTAAGCTGTATCTTATGAACCGTAATAGGTTGACCGTTGACATTTTCACAGAGTATCTTTCTATTGTAATTGCCGCTAAAACAGAATTAAATTAAAAAAATAACCTAAGTAAATACCAATATTGACGGATGTAATTAAATTAGACAATTACTTTACAATTTTTTACATAGAAAGATGTTTTCACTTTTGGACCTTATTACAATGGAATAAGGTGAAAAAGTGTAAACATCTTTCTGTCCTCGACTATACTAGCGTCTCTCTTGTTTCTATTACGAAAGTTTTTTAAAAGTACATAGTGTTCAATCTTGAACAATGATGGAACCCTTCGTGATGGAACTCGCACTTGGCCAGTTTTTTCCAAAATACTATATTTTTATAACTTTGAACTCTAGTAAAAATATCCTCTAAAAGTTATTAAAATAGTTCGTTACAATGTCGTGTAATCTGTTGGGTATATGAAAACTGACATGGATAGTCGTTAATCAAGCAAAGCTGATAAATATGAAAATGGGTGATTCCACGCGCGTTTCAACCGCTGTCAGTTCCTTGATCGCATTAGAGTGCCCTGACTTCTATATTATAACCAAAAATGGCATCCAAAGCTACAGAAATTTCGACTTAATGCGATCAAGGGACTGACGGCGGTTAAAACGCTCGTGGAATCACCTAAATATAGAAATGTATCGGGTTTGTACTGAACTACTTAATGACGTTATGTAATTATTTGTGACGTTCTCAATATAAAAGGACCTTATGGAGGCAGGCGGTTACGCCATTTTTAGAACTGTTACCATAGTATTCGTATAGTTATAAGAATAACAAGAGCGTAACTGACTTCCTCCATAAGGTCCCTTTATATTGAGAACGTCACATTTAATTAACTACCTATGTACTCGTTTTGGACAAAGTTCTATTTAGTTACGTAGATGATATTGACTTTAATAATGTACCAAAGTGTCAATATAAAGTGTATCCTGTTGGTTTCTCTTAATTAATTAAATTAAAAAATATATAGCGCTGTCCTTTTTGCCGACTGGAATTTGCCTGGTTTGACAAGTTATCCAGCCTCAGTTCTCAAGTTCGTTAGCTTCTCGAAACTTCCCTTTGAAACTCGAAGGGCGATCGTCGAATATTCACCTGGGGCTCTGACGTCACTAATTGGTGCCAGGGATACAAAATTAGGGACTTTTACCCTCAGAATCTCGCGTCTTTGGTCATACTCTTTAACACTTTCAGTCCGTCGAGACTTACGACTTTCTTCTTCGACGATCGTGTGTCGCACTGCGCCTGGGCTCGGGTGTGATTTCTTCTTCTTCAGCCAGTTGTAACCCAAAGCTAAGTATATATCTACACTAATATTATAAAGAGGTAAAGTTTGTAAGATTGTATGTTTGGACGTAGAAATACTCTCCAAAACGAATCATCCGATTTAAAAAATTCTTTCACCTATATTTAGAACTAGCTTTCCGCCCGCGTCTTCGTCTGCGGAATCAGTACTTTTGTAAGTTAATATATAGCCTATGTCCACCCTGAAAGTCTATTCTAAATGTTGGTGAAATAATTTTTTAAATCGGATGTGCAGTTCCCCTTACACACAAACAAAAAACTTTACAAACTTTACCTGAGATACGTAAATAGTAAAATAGGCCTCCATCGCACTCCATTCTTAAGTTCTTAACTGACTTGGGTCATTTACCTTGCCACAGTCTGTCATTCCGTCCATATAGCAGCAGCTCCGTGACTCAAATGTACGCTGCACGCTGCATAAACGCAACGGGGCGTGCCGTCTTGAATCGAAAACTATATCTACCCAGAAGGAAGTCGTGGCCGCGGAATATTAGAGAGTGGATCGGGATCACCACTGTAGAACATCTGTACCGTCTCGCAATGCATAGAGAAGAGTATAGGAAGTTAACAGCCGACCTTTAGAGAGTAAAGGGGCACAAGAAGAATAAGAAGATTCTACCCTATTGCATTTATTTTATCTTCTAAATGATTGTGTATTTCGAACAACTAACCAGCTGAACATCAAGTTCGTGATTTCAAATGATTGTTTCTATTCATGAGCTTAGAATAAAATGGTGATAGAGAATAACTACCAACTTAACAAGGGACAATTGGAAAGTCAAGTTTTAACACTTTTAACACGTCAAACAGGGAAGTCGTAAAGTTGTTCATTTTGAATTATTACGGTTAAGGCATGTAAATACAACTTTTAGGTCTGATCTTGAGCAAGGTAGATCAAGGGATTACAGAGTTAGGAAGAAAAATCGTGAGGTCTCCGTTTGTAGCGATTTCTAGTAGTTAAATCATTATAACAATAAAAACGTAATGTTTGAATCATGCTCCACACATTTAACACACACTTACACACATCTCTTCACACATCATACATTTCTTGAGCCTTAGACCCCACTTTACCATCAGTTGTTCGTGACTTCTCCATGACGTTAAAAACGTTTTTCGTTTTATTTCTTAGATATACTGCAAATATGTCAGTACTTTTCGGAACAGCATATGAGTGTGATTCAAATATATTAATTTAAGATACAATATTAAAACCAGCTGCTCCACTCGTATTTCCGCTGCTCCATTAGGCACCCTAGGTTACAATTATAACTACAGACAGAACGAAACTAGCGTTCTACTTTGCTCTTAAGTGTTCGACTTTATACAGGTTAGCGCTATTTGGAGCCAACTTTCATTGTATAAGCGGCGCAGCTGTTCTAAGTATATCTCTATGATTAGATGAGAAAAAGTTAAATGCGGCCTTAAAATATTCCTAACGAGGTTCTCCTGTGACTTTAGCGTTTTATAATAAAGTTAAAAAAACTAAAACTCGACTACAAAAAAATAGTCTACAACCATTGCACAATAAAGATGAATCGACGAAAAAAAGTGTACATCGTTAAGGGCAAAAGTTAAGAAATTTTAACTTTTTCCGGTTCGTCACGAACATTAACGATACTAAATGTATGACAAATTTTCGTGACGCACTGGAAAAAGCTAAAATTTCTTAACTTTTGTCCTTAACGATGTACACTTTTTTTGAAAAACGCCCGGACACCTCATTTGTCTAAATCGGTTTATTATAATGAAACGACACTAGAGTGGAACATACATACATACATAGGGTGTCAAAATCAAAGTCAAAAGGGTGTAAAAAGGTGAAGGTTATCAATTCATTTGTTTTTTTTTTTCAATCTCTCACAAAAATCGTGGCAGTTAGGCGTATATTTTATGTGAGATTTTTGGGCTAAAATCGTATTATATACAAAACAAAGCGAAAAATGTAAAAAATTGTAGTTTAATTCCTTGTTCTAAATCCAAAACTGATATTAAAAACTTGTTTCGAGCATCATTTATCACCGCCCTAGCCTAAAACCTGGCGCGGTTCTAAAACCAAGAATATTTATGAATATGAACAGCGTCGGCAGTCCATAACGGCCTTCATAGAAGCAACAAATAATATTAGGTGTCTGCACACCGGGTGATTTACGACGAAGAATACAAAGCTTTTCTGTACCGTGTTCCTTGGTAATACCGATTTTTGGCGGAATTTGCCGAGCTTGGAACGAACTGAAGGTAAAAGGAAATTATTCTAACGAAATAATGAACTCTGAACAGTAATATATTAATGTTTATAAATGACTACCAATAGTTATGGGTTTTGTCGCTAGTTTGTGGTTTTCCGGGAAGAAAATAGTTTATTTCTAGTACATGGTATAGTTTGGCGAAAATGAGGGCAGAGTGTGCTCTTTATTAAGGAAGATGCCACTTTTATACTAGCTCGGAAACTATCTAGTTTTCCGGGATTAAAAAAAAAAGCCGGTCAAGTGCGAGTCGGACTCGCGCACCGAGGGTTCCGCACAAGTTTGTAGGCATGTAAATAGTTCGTAAATCACGGCAATACAATATAAACAAAGTCCAGTATAAACTGACACGCAATATGTATGCACTTTAGTACTTAGTGAGTGTCAGCTTATACTGGGCTTTTTTTATGTGGTGTAACTTACTACAAATTAACGGTTTTCGGATTTTTTCCTTTACTTGTGCTATAAGACATAGCTTCTTGCAAAATTTCATGATTCTAAATCAACGGGAAGTACCCAAAGGTTTTGATTCCCTTGAGATTCCCTTCAATATGCGGCATAAACGGCCGTATCTTTTGATTGCGTTGACTTAGACGTTTGATTTTTTCACTGATCTAAGGGACTGCAGACTTATGTATTTGATATTAATTTCAACGTGATACCTCCACGCGTTCCTGAGAAAAAGGGTCTTGACAGACACACAGACAGACGGACAACAAAGTGATCCTATAAGGGTTCCGTTTTTTTCTTTGAGGTACGGAACCCTAATTATGTGTGAATCGAGGAGGACTATCTGTGCGCCAAATCTCAAAACCGTTCCGCCGTTTAGGCGTGATTCAAATACAAACATACAAACCATTTAACCTTTCACATTTATAATATTAGTAGGATTCCATTTGCGTAAACGTAAATAAAGGTAAACGAACCTTTATCAAATTTCGACAAAACAATTTTAATTGGTGTTTTAACAGAGATACGTGACTGTTAACCTTATGACCGCCATCGACGGCTATAGCCGTCATGGTTGACAGCGTAAAATAGACCTAAGTGTATTTGAGGATGGTTGACATTAGCTAAGGTGTCGTATATATCAGACTACGGCACGGTCTAAAGGTTCAAAAGCCAATTAAAACTGTTTAATTTTACTTTGATTTAAATGAATTAGTGTTCTGCTTCTTTTTGCTAATGAACTGTATCACGTGATGTTTTCACTTTGTTGACTGTACTTCTTACCCAAGATAAACACGATATAAATAGACGAGTCAAAGGAGTCTAACCTAAACTAATCTACTACTGAGGTCCTATGACCACTTTCCATCTTCATCATCATACTCGATGGTATCATATTGTTATATCGTCATTGGAATTATAAGTATGCAAAATTTCAAATCAATTCGACAATTAGAAGTAGGTTATAATCGACTTGCAAAATTACATTCATCATCATCATTTCAGCCGTTCATTCAAGACGTGACGATTACCTATATAATATGAACTTACAAATGAAGCTAATAAAGGTGTGTTTCGCTCACCACTCGGCTCAGTCGTGGCCAAACCCTTAGGGCCTGCGCAAACCGGCGGAGCGCAGCGCAGATCACTTTAAATTTATCAATGTATATTCTTCCCTATTTTAATAACAATAAGGTATAAATTTAGAGCCGCAGCCGCAGAGTAGAAATCCCCCGTGATGCTCCGAGGTCGGTCTTAGAGCATTCAAATTTATAACTTATTGTAATTAAAATAGGGAAGAATATACATTGATAAATTTAAAGTGATCTGCGCTGCGCTCCGCCGGTTTGCGCAGACCCTTAGTGTATCGTCAGGTTACAAAATAGCCTCTACATCCAGTAGATCCAATGAAGTTAGCAACGTTATCGATCCTGCCCTGGCGCAGCTAATTGCCGCGCTGCAGGCACGTCCTAATTTCTGTTTGTACCAATAATGCTGTTAGTCCGCAGTTTTATTTTTTGCATTGCGAAGGTTTTGTCGAACACGGGCGACATGCAGGTCTATTATGGTCGTGTTTTACGTGGATAAAGCATCTGTCACTTTCTGACCAGTGGATAAGTGCGAGAGTGACGGTATGCTTTATTCACACATCCACCGAGATAAAGGCGACCACAATATAGGTCCTGACAGTAAGTCTGGGCTCTAATGGTGCATCCACACTAAAGTCACTTTTTAACCGACTTCATAAAAGGAGGTTCTAAATTCGACTGTATGTTTTTTTTTATGTTTGTTACACGATGACTCCGTCAATTGTGGATCGATTTTGAAAATTCTTTTTTTGTTTGAATGGGTATATTCCCATGTGGTCCCATTGTCACCGCCCACCGCGCAATGTCGCGGCCAGGCCGTGAATCCTATAATCTTCCGTTTAATTGTCAGCAAAATGTGACATTAAGTCGGTTTAAAAAACCGGTCAAGTGTGAGTCGGACTCGCGAACCGAGGGTTCAGTATTTAATTCCGTACTTCAAAAATATATCTTTATAATAATATGTATTTTAATTTGTAGGCAATAAGGTATATTTTGAGTTGCCTAAATTTAGCACAAATTTTCAATGTTTTTAAGTTTTTTGTCAAAAACTGTAAATTTGTAACACTTTATTTTATTTTTCCCGTAAAGTATGAATTATTAGCTATAGTAAGGAATTTTTCAGATTTTTTTAGTTCATAAACTTCAGAGGTAACGACGGTAACCCCCGTCAACGGTCATTTTTTGTATATTTTGGCGTGACATCCCAACCAAAAAGTAGGTACGTCATGGAAAATTACAAAATATTTTTTTTTTAAATAGATAGAATAGACAGATTAAGCCCTTTCATATGACATCCCATTTACTATAATAAAATCACTTTCATTTTTCAACCCCCCATTCTAGACCCCTTTTAAACTATTTATAAAACGCACTTCATTAAAAAAAAAACAGATGTGGGCAAGCAAGTTATACAAATATGCTAAATTTCAAATTGATAGCATCTGTAGTTACTGAGAAAAACTGGCGTGACATACAGACGGACGGACAGACAGACAACAAAGCCTCACCATAAGGGTTCCTTTTGTACCGAACCCTAAAAAACCACTTAAAACTGATTTAATTACAAACTTTTCCCAAATATTTTAACCCACTTTACCAACTTCCCGGTTAATTCTAACTGGAGCTATGTTTTAATTTAACCCTCAGCTATTTAACGTAACTCGGGGTGGTATTATCAAAGTTCAAAGTATTTCCAACCGTTAAGCTTCCGTAATGACCGTGTTACCGAGAAAGGTTTGGGCTGTTCTTGAGAATTAGCCCTAACGGTCTTACAAGAACCAACACCACCTGGTCTGTAACCCCCCTCGCGGGAACCAATTTTAAGGCTTATGAAGAGGCGAGTTAAGAGTTGTTGGAGGTCTTTTTAGAGTGGTGGTACGGTAAAGGTGGCGTATAAAGTTTTATGTATCTGTAACGGCCGGTGTAGAGATCGTTCAGACGTTTAGAAATAGTATATCGCGGGACTTGTACTGGTTTTGCGGTAACGCGCTGACTGATCGATTTGATAGGGGCCAAAAATAGTAACGTATAGGAAGATACGTAGTTTGTACGTTAATTGAGATGTCAATATAGGTACAATACAATACAATAACTCTTGCAATTGCTCGTAGAACCGATGGCCGTTGGAGCGGAAAGGTTCTAGAGTGGCGACCGCGAACCGGGAGACGGAGTGTCGGCAGGCCTTCCACAAGGTGGACCGACGATCTGATAAAGATCGCGGGAAACCGCTGGATGACAGCAGCAGAGGACCGATCGTTGTGGAAAACCTTGGGGAAGGCCTTTGTCCAGCAGTGGACGTCTTGCGGCTGATAATGATGACAATAACTCTTTATTGAACACCACATACAGCAAGAACAAGAAATACAACAAAGAGAAGTGTAACATAGTGAGTCAAACAGGCTTAACTAACTTCCTAACAACCTATTTATAGAAAAGAAAAATTATTATGGTATACCATTATTGTGGTATGGTATCTATAGATAACAAAACATAGTTATTACAAATCATACAGAGTACATTATGAGCCAGTTTACCAAATGTTATGCTGCGTCGCACAAAGATTTAAAATTCCGTTGGCAACGAAAACAGTTTCTTCCGGCCTTCAAACTGGATGTAATCTACTTTAACTTCTCCAAAAAATTACCTATACGCTACACATCGCTTTAATCATCTCAGGCGCGCTCGCCTCGATTAAGTCACCTTTCTAATAAACTAAATCAAAATCGGTCAATCCGTTTGTGAGCTACGATGCCACAGACAGATACACAGATACACAGTTAAACTTATAACACCCTTCTTTTTGCATCGGGGTGTTTAAAAGGTGAATCAACTTTTAAGGTAGGTACTCCTTTTCTTTTGCGGCACTAAAACTTTCCTGGTGACTTATGATAATATTAAAATCACAGATCCCACATGTTAGACACCTCAAATATTTCTTAATTTTTGAAAATCCCTGGTAACTCGGGGGAAAATGCACATTTTTCATACAAAACCTGGGGACAACATCATCCCCTTCGTTACCAACTATATTATTATTTAAAATTGTACTATTTTAGAATTTTTTTAAAAAATGTTAGCCTATTTGTCTGATTTTATAAAAGTGTAAGCCACGACGTTAGCAAATAGGTACATAGTTTTTCTAAAAAAATATAATTTGTATTTGAAAAACCTAAAAAAATATAATTTGTGAAACATTTAAAAAAACGGGGAGTACCTTAAAAGTTGATTCACCCTTAAAACGCACACACACAAACGCCGTATCCCTCCAGTGATTTACCTGATGCGTCGCCGCGATACCCACCCAATTTCCTTTACCATAGCCATCGCACTCCGACTTTTACATCCGTCTGTAAATTGTGTTGCTAAGCGAAAAAACTCGAACCCACCTTGAGAAAATGAAGTTTTTAACTGATACAATCTTTTGATATCGGGTTTTAGTAGACGCGTGTAAGGGTTCCAGTGAGCTCGGAACTTTATACTTTATTTTTGGTTCTTTGTACCCTGGTATAGGGGTTATCATGCGGAGCAGATTTAGAAGTGTCATTGATGTGTTCAATATATTTATTTATAATATTATTTTTTCTTTCATTTCCGTACAATAAGGATGATGACTGGGTAAAAAAAAAACGAAATTCTATTTAGTCCGTCATTTAGATTTTCAAAAAATATTGGACACGTATTTTTTCTTTTGTCAATCCAACAAGAGATGACAAAGATAAAGCGCGTCAAAGTTCGGGAGTGGGGGCTCGTGACGTCACTTCTGTGTAAAAATTGTATTGAGACGTGACGTCATGCGACATTTCAACTCAATATATATCCCTAATTTTTTGATTATGTGAAAAAGAAAAAAATACGTGTCTATTACTTTTTGATATTCTACCTGATCGACAAATAAAAAAAATTAGTAATCATCCCTATTTGTATGACAAAAGCTTTTTTTTCGATTTGTGACTTTTCTAGTACTCTAAGGGCCGTGTTAATAAACTCATCTTGATTGAGATGCATGTCTCAAGATACGAAAAAACGATTGTCAATCCATACCCAAGTAGCACAGAAGCTGTATAAGAGCTTATACAGCCCATAAAATGCTAAAACTAGAGTTATGTTGGCTGTATAAGCTCTTATACAGCTTTTGTGCTACTTGGGTATAAAACTGACATTTTTGTCGCATTTTGTGACGGGCATCTCAGCCAAGGTGAGCTTATAAATACGGCCCTAAGCTTTGGTTGTCTCTTTCTCTCTTTCTCTTTTGTTATCTCTCGCGCAGTATAGCCCTCTTCAATTGCATCGGAATACCCAAGACCGTAGAGAATGGAATGCTATTGAATTATGAACTAACTAGTATAAAGGCTTGAACAGCTGCTAAATTTTAGCAGACGACTTTAAAGCCTATTTTATATAACTTATCGCTTTTCTAATATATCGTCGGAGTGTTCGCTTAATAAGCGTATAAATTCAATATATATGAAACAGTGCCTACCGAGCAGAGACGCGCTTTGGACTGCTTCCAATATACTTGGCCTGAGTACTGACGCTACAGACTTGGACAAAAACGATCATCGAAAAATTAAAAATTCATTGCTAATTTCTACTGCCAAAGTCTAACTTTTCTCACAACACAAGTGGTTTATGTGAACCTTTCACAAAATAGAGTTGGAACGGAGTTATTAAATAACAATAATAATAATAATCCAGCCTATATACGTCCCACTGCTGGGCACAGGCCTCCACTCACGATGAGAGGGTTCGGGCTATAGTTCCCACGCGGGCCCAGTGTGGATTGGGAACTTCGCACACACCGTCAAATTGCTTTGCAGTTGTGTGCAGGTTTCCTCCCGATGTTTTCCTTCACCGAAAAGCTCATGGTAAATTTATAAATTATATTTCGCACATAAATTCAGAAAAACTTAGAGGTGCGAGCCCGGGTTCGAACCTACGACCCTCAGTCTAGGAGTCGGCAAGTCAAACCATTAGGCTACCACGGCTTTTTTTACGGAGTTATTAATATAAACTTATAGCGGAATAAGTTAACACGAATTTGCGAGTATAATCTATTGTTTTGAATGCCTTTGTTTGTTTTTTGTTACGTAATAAAGAATTCACATATATATACATACATCCAGTCCAGTATGTTTCGTGTTGATCTCCCATTAGGCGCTTGTTTCGTTAATCAAAACAATCGTTTTACAATATCGAGAGCAATTAACCGCTGACCTGTTTCAGCAAATATGCTATGATCCAATTATTATTAACATTTGTTTAATCTATCTATCTATTATTGATCTTATAGTTTGATATGTACATTCGAATACAAAAATATGTATCCACTTTTGGACCTGAGCACAATGCAATAGGTTGAAAAAGTGGATACGAGTACATCTCTTTGTAGGGTGGAATTAAAAAAAAAGTGTAGTATACGTGTAGGTACAATACAAATGTGTGACTAATTTTCAATACGAAGCTGAGAAAGTTGCCGTTTTTTCACTTAAGACCTTATTAACAGCATTTACCTATGTACACTTTTTTTGAATTTCACCCTGTAGTCGACTGTACCAGCATATTTTTTTTGTTGCTCTCTTCAGACTTTCCCTGTCTTTTATCTAAACACAATTCACCATCTCCCTAGCTACCGCGTCTCCTGACACTCAGGCAGTCCTTGTAGAATTTTATCTGAATCCAGCTACAAAGGGGTTTTGATCAATTTTACCGTTTTATTTCTAGTCCGTCTGCGCCGGATAGCGCTTTGTTATGTAATGCTCTAGTTAACCGAGGAACAAAGGAATATTCTACTTGTATTTTTTGTTCCAGTACTATGAGGTAACTGAACGTGAGGCTGAATAAAATGCATTCTTTGATCGTTTGATAATATTTGACAAAATATTTGGATTTGGAATACATACACACAGCGGGCTTAGCATGCATGCACTAGATACAATTTGACAGGTGCCAGGGAAATTAATACATCTATTCCATATTGTAACGTTTAAGTTTTAAAATAAAAGTGACTCATCCTGACTTTTAATACCTTTTATTACTAAGAGATTTTATCCGGTAGTATTGTTAGAGTAATGAAATAAATTGTTCAAATCTTTTAAGAGCCTGTGCACACAAGTGTTTTTGACCAGGGGTCTAAGGGCTAAAACCGCTAGTGTGCACAGGTTCTAAGTTAAGCATGATATTTAATTACTCTTGCAACTTTTTAATACCAGATAAACTCGCTTAGTAATAACAGGTAATAAAAGTCAGGACGAGACACTTATATTTTAAGCCTTAAGCGTTAAGTCTTACGTTAGAATATGGAATAGATATATTCATTTTTCTAGCACCTGTAAAATTTTATCTCGTGCATGCATGCTAAGCCCGCAGCTAAGATATGGAACACCCTGCTAGCGTCCACATTGGTGGATGGGTGCTTATAACTCGGTGTCCTTTAACCTCTTAAACGCCATTGACGGCTATAGCCGTCATGGTTGAGAGCGTCAAATAGACCTAAGTGTATTTGAGGAATGTTGATACTTAGCTATGGTGTAGTGTCTTATACAGGGTGAGTCTGTATTAAGTGCACAAATTTTGGGGGTTATTTCAGTAAGTCAAACTGACCAACTTTCACTATAGGACCTACCCCGAAATCGCGAAAAAAATATTGACCCTCCCATACATTTTGGCTAGTCAGCTGACAATGTTTTGTATGGGAGGGTCGATTTTTTTTTCGTGATTTCCTACTGAATTAACCCCCAAAATGTGTGCACTTTATACAGACTCACCCATATCAGACTACGGCAGTCAAAAGGTTAAAAATAGGAGTAATAGTTACATTTGATAAGCTCACTGACCTTGTCTTGACTATTTGGCCCCGACTAGGGTCAAGATCAAACCCACTAATATTTAAATCAAGTTGATGGTTAAATCAACTTTGCCGGAGCGTGTTGATAACTAAAAGTTTCTGTCAAAAGTTTTCGGGACAAGCTTTTGTTGCCAACTGTACTTTTTTTGCACAGTCATCATCTGCTTATCAAGACAAATCCAACGAGTCCAAACACGGCGGGTTTATCATGTGTAGTTGAGGAGTTCCTATGACCACCTTCCGTCTCCATCATCAAAACAGCTTCATGGTACCATATTATTGCCGACAACGCGTTTAGCCTAGTTGGTAGCGACCCTGCCTATACTCATAATACAAGCCTAGAGCTTAGTTTGGGACTAAGTAGGTCAATTTGTGTGAAACTGTCCCCTGATACTATTTATTTTTGCATTGTCACCGAAGTTACGTAGGTAGCAAATTCCAGCTTAATCGGTCAACGGGGAGGGGGTAAAATTTCAGTTACATTTGACCCAAACACACAAACACGCTAAGCTAAGTAAAAGCTTGTAAAAACGAACCAATCAGCGGGCCTAGTGTAAGTTTTGCAACGTTTTTTACGTCTCGATCGCGTTTGCGTAAAAGTGTCACTTTGTATGGAACTGTCAAATGTTTCGAATACGCGCCGCAAGGGGCGCTGTCACACCTCCATGCTAATTGAGACTAAACGCAAACGCGATCGAGACGTAAAAAACGTTGCAACACTTACACTAGGCCCTCTGGTACCTGTTGAAATCCTAAAAAGTAACCTACTTACGAATCGCAAAAACTCTGCAAACAAACTTTAATTAGTTGTCCAAACACCCGGCTTACGCTGAGCCGAACTTGATTAGCTATTTGATAAATAACGACGACACGCCCTGAATAATTCCTCCCTTTGAGAGCTACGGCACAGTATAAATATAACTAAAGCAGTAAAGAAACTACGAACAAACGTTCGAAAAACGTCTCAACGAGAGCCCTAAGCGGACATGGCAGTGCTGTCAGTCGTGGGTGTCGCGTGGAAACGTGCGACTGTGTGAGTGCCACATTTCGAATGTTTGTTCGTAGTTTCTTTACTGCTTTAGCTATATTTATACTGTGGCTACAGGGCCATTTACTTTTCTTGGAAAGACAATTAATTAAAACAGGGACATAACTATGCAGGGGATTGGGGGATTAGTCGGTATGTCTAAAAATACTGACTGTATTCAGCATATTTTTGTTGTTAGAAAGGGTAAGAGTAAAATAGTTGTTTCTAAAGATTGTGCCCTTTATACCGCGTTAGAAAATAGGTACTAATATTTACGTTACCTGTCATTTTACAAAATCGCTATAAAAATGTGAAAATCGCTTTAGTCGCTTAATAATAAAAGGTAATAAAAGTCAGGACTAGACATTTTTATTTTCAACCTTAAGCATTAAGCCGTAGTTTAGAATATAGAATAGATGTATTTATTTCCCTAACACCTGACCAATTTTATCTCGTGCATGCATGCTATGCCCGCTGAAGACAAATTATTATCTAACTTTATGCATGAATTCTGCTGTATAAGTAGTACTGACAACTACGGCAACGTTGTCAACTTTGCCTAACCGTGGTAATTCCCCCGTCCCAATATCTTGTAAACACATCAGGATTGGAAACGCTTTGCATGGGTTTCGTTTCAAGTATTCAACAATCAATTAATTATTTAGATGCATGTGCAAATTATTACGAAGTTGCCACGTTGATGTTACTCATATAAACTCATTATGACTCTCGAAAGATATCTCTGACGCGTGTTTTACGATTTCGCCATAGCCGAAGTAGGTCGTAAATGGAATCAATAACCTGTTTTACTCCACCGTGATCAGTGATTATTATTACACATCCAAAACTTGCAGCATTACAACAGCTCTAATGTTGTCGAACAAAGCCAAGCTTATAATCACGGGCTTACTCGAAGCCCGAACTGGCAGGTGGAACAGAAAAGTCCCGGGCTCGCGAGAGCTTTGACCCGGAAAAGCTTCCGGATATCCGGCAGACAACCTGTTCGGAATCAATAGCGGAACGTACCTCATCCTTATGAAATATGCATCGAATTCGCGTCCTACATACATTACTGATGGCCGTATTCTGGTAGTATGGTTAGTTTTTGCTAAAACGTTGACAAAGGGCAAGTTTTTTTTTTTTAATTGCCTTAGACCAGAGGTTTTCAAAGTGTGGGGCGCGCCCCCCAAGGGAGGCGCGACGGCATACGAAGGGGGGCGCGTACTTAAATTTATAAAAACAGGCTTCCGAAAAAATGTTGGATTGAAACAATGTCAATCTAAATAATAAATAGTGAACTTATTGACTTGTGAACTTTGGGGGCGTAGATATTTTTCAAGGGGGCGTCATAAGAACAAGTTTGGGAATCCCTGCTTTAGACAGACAAACAGGCAGACGGCCAACCGCCGCCTATGAACATTTGCAACACCAGAGGCGTCACTAATGCGTTGCTGGTCTCCAAAAAAATTTATTAAACCCTTTTTTAAAAAGCCCCATCATCATCATCATTATCATTATCAGCCACAAGACGTCCACTGCTGGACAAAGGCCTTCCCCAAGGTTTTCCACAACGATCGGTCCTCTGCTGCTGTCATCCAGCGGTTTCCCGCGATCTTTATCAAGCCCCATATTGTAGCGCATTGGGAAAATCTCAGTGGGAAGTTAATTCCAAGTTCTCGCGCTAGAAACGTTCTAGAGAACCGGTGCGTGGTTGGGCGCAGTGGCTCAAGGAAATGGGAATGATGGAATGATGACGAGAGGTGCGATGGTAGAGCGAAGCCGTGGGCACCAGTCTGAACAGTTCCTCGGAACACTCCCCATTGTACAGACGATAGAAGACACAGAGATGCAAAGTCTCTCTGGAGGCAAGTGTTTCTAAACGGTCTGAAAGTTTGGGATCATTGATCAATGTGGACGGTGAACTAAAATAAAACGAAGTATTCAAAATTTATAGTTTTCGAGAAATTGACAAAAAGCTTTGAAAATATGTGTTAAATTTAGACAACTCAAAATAGACCTTATTTCATGCGAATTAAAGTATATAAAAAGGTATATTTTTGAAGTACGGACTTAAATACGGAACCCTCAGTGCGCGAGTCCGACTCGCACTTGAACGGTTTTTTTTTTTTATTTAAAGGTTTTTTTAAATTAACCTAACCAAACGGAACTGCCCAAGATATACAACTCGCCTGCGTCGGATAATATCCCAAAGAGCACGTTTCTCGCGACACCGCAAGACCACATCATTGGGAACTCTAGAACGAGCAATAATAGTTCTTCGCTGAAGATCTAAATAAAATCCCGTACGTGTGTATTGGTTGGTAATTGCACTTAGCTGTGTTAAATCCTACTAATATTATTGCGTGTGCGTGCGCGCGTGTGTGTGTGTGCGTGTGCGTGTGCGTGTGCGTGTGCGTGTGTGTGTGTGTGTGTGTGTGTTAGTTTGTTACTCTTTCACGCTGCAACGGCTTAACGGTTTTGGATGAAATTTGGAACGGAGATAGCTTATACCCTGAATTAACATATAAGATACTTTTTATATAATAACGATAAACGACTAAACGCGGACGGAGTCGCGGGCAAAAACTAGTACACAATAAAACCTACATACAATAAAAGTTCCAGCGCCTTTTTGCTACAGCTCATCTCGAATACCGCTTCTACGTCAGCAACAGCACGGTTAATTATATGCTTACCCACCCGCTTAACACGTCTACTGCCCAACTCACTGGATACCGTACTAAATACAGGCAGTTGTGGCGTTCTGGGCATTGTTTGGTAACTTTCAAATACTGCGGCAGAGTATCGACATACTAAGGCACGCTTCACTTTGCTATGTCTTTTTTCTTACATACATAGGTAAGAAGAGTGAGAGAGAAGTACTAGCTCGAGGACATTTTAAAACCTATGATACTGTATATGTGTGTACAGTAAAAGTCATAAATATAATACATTCCCAAGATGACATACATATCTACACACTGTGCCACCGATAACAAGGTCTATGTATACATATACGGTCCCGGGTTCAAATCCCGGTAAGGACAAATATTTGTGTGATGAGCGCGAGTATTTGTTTCTGAGTCATGGATGTTTTCTATGTATTTAAGTATGTATTTCTCTATATAAGTATGTTTATCGTTGTCTAGTACCCATAGTACAAGCCTAGAGCTTAGTTTGGGACTAGGTCAGTTTGTGTGAGATTGTCCCCTTTATTATTATTTTTTTTATATTATATTTGGCGCGACGTCCGAATAGATATTAGTGCTTTTGACTTTAATTCGTCTTGGCTAAAGGCCCAGTTAACACTGCTACGGCACATAATCATCAGACAGACGATCAAGTATTTTCGTATGAGCCTGATGTTTCTTATTATAATAATTAAATCCTTACTAATTATAAATATGTGAAAGTGAGTATGTTTGTTTGTGACGCTTTGACGGCTAAACTGCTGAACCGAATTCGAGGAAATTTGGTATGGAGATAGTTTGAGTTCCGGGAAAGGACATGGGATACTTTTTAACCCGATATAATATACACGAACGAAATTTTCGTTATTTAGGCGACCCTAAATGATAAGTAGGTTAGATTTTATCTGACAGTTAAAATTGTTACTTTTCATTTTCTGTATCGTAAAATGGAAAAGGACAGTGGACAAAATTAAATGTATTTGATAGTATTTTCTGGAGATTGAAAAATCATCCCTAAGAAATTATAAATACCTAACAAATAAATGTATATTATGAATAGTCCCGTTTCCCCTAGAATTTTCACATAAAAATAAAAACCCTCGGTTCCCAGATAAACTCCCAAATAATTTCCCAAAACCCGACTTAAGCCTCCATTCGTAAGTAAACTTGACTTCAAAGTATAATAGAGTTATCCATACATAGTTCCAACACGCGAGCATTTAGGCGGTCCGGACCGCAAACAGGGATCTGCAGAAATTCACACATGTGACCCTAACAGCGGCCAAACTTACTAAAACACTAAATAACCTAAAGTCAACTCTAAATCTTATAACATACAGCTTCAGAGAATGCATAGCTACATGGCTGAGCGACTAAAACGCCCACAGTAACCACTGCATGGCTATAAAGCGATTATTAACTCTATTACTAGGATTTAAGGCTTTGTAAGATGCAAATGTAAGTCGGTGTAGAGACTAAATACCTCATAGTACTAATGCCGCAGTTGGTGTTTCTCTTACAGCTTATAAGTACGTGTCATGTGCTTAGGGGCTTATACATGGATATTGAATTAAAAATAGCTGGCAACCCTAGGAGTATGGAGAGTTTTTGTGAACGTTGAACTTTTTGGGTAAGTAACTACACCATAATTTAACATGATGCTTTTGACAGAACGGCTGAACGGATCTGGATGAAATTTGGCACAGAGATAGATTAGCATAAAGGCTACTTTTTATTATGAAAAAACTTACAGTTCCCGACGGAGCAGCGATAAACGAGTCGCGGGCAAATGCTAGTATTATGAAAGTGAGTGTTTCAATCACGTACAAACGGCTGAACGGATTTGGATGAAATTTGGCACACAGATAGTCCTTATCCAGGATTGACACAGACAGACAGACTACCTTTTATTAACTGACTCCAAAAAAAAGGAGGTGACATTATTGAATCCTACCTCTACCCTATTCTACCTCTTACCTTTAGTACCAATTTCACCATACGATGTTAAAGTTAATCGACTGTTAGGTCATATATTCAACTGTCAAAATGTATGAACTAACAGTCGATTACCATTTAACATCGATTGGTGAAACTGGTACTTAACATCTTAATGTCTAGCTTTATGTTTGAGGTTTGTCGTGCCTCTGGTCACGTCGTGACTGTAGCTATCGAGCTATATTTTTATTTATTTTTATTGTTTCTTTGTTCAATTATTATTATTACCTTTTACATTTTGACATTGCCAATTATTCTATTATTTAATTTTACTTGTTTTATTATGACTTTTTTATACTGACGATCTTATTGTGAATTCATTGTTATTATGTGACACAGAATAATGTAATTTCCAATATGAAATAAACGCCTACCTACCTACCTATCGTTGTATCCTCTAAGAAGTAATGAAATAATTAGAATAATAAAACAAAAGCAACCGACATCACCCGCTTTATATCTAAATACGTATATCTCTGCGAAGAAATCGCAAATAAATCGGTGCTGGGTTTTGACAGGCTTATCCTCCTGTCCTAATTCCACACTATGCGGCGCAACATGTTTCGCCAAAGAAGAACAAACACACAAACGCGCTTAAGTCAGGATAAGTAATTAATTTATTTAATCTACAGCCAGATTCGAACCCGCCAAGTCTAATTACAAGCCAAGTTCACTTAAATCTGCTTAATCCCAAAACTTGGCCGCACCTGCGTCTTCATTAACATGACTGGATTCAACATGTCTGCGCACAGATTTTATTGAGATTACAATGATGAGATGGTGGTGATAGATTTTAATCGCTTTTTAAAAGGTTTTATTTAGCTATAATATAATGTAATGTAATGTTATATAATATAATGTAATGTAATGTTATATAATATAATGTATAATTAGTTTGCACGTTGATGTACAAGAACCGGGGAAACCGAGCCTCGTCGATCGAGTTGAAACCGAATTTTCATAGATTTTCTATATACAAATAAAAAAAAAAAAGCCGGTCAAGTGCGAGTCGGACTCGCGCACCGAGGGATCGCACAAACTTGTAGGTATGTAAATAGTTCGTAAATCACGGGAATACAATAAAAACAATGTCCAGTATAAACTGACACGCAATAAGTATGCACTTTCGTACTTAGTGAGTGTCAGTTTATACTGGACTATTTTTTAATGTGATGTAACTACAAATTAACGGTTTTCAGATTTTTTCCTTTCCTTGTGCTATAAGACATTGCTTCTTGCCAAATTTCATGATTCCAAGTCAACTAGAAGTACCTTATAGGTTTTGATTCCCTTGAGATTCCCTTCAATATGCAGCATAAACGGCCGTAGGCCAACGCTCTAACCATCAGTATATTCAGATGGCGGCAGCCGCCCCGAAATTACTAACCATAATACGCGGAAAATCTTTTTGCGTAAAAATACGAGCAAACGAATTTTCCCAGATATGAGATGATTATGATGCAAACCCTTAAAAAACAAGTAACCGGCCAAGTTTGAGTCGGGCGGTACGGAACATAAATCCGAGTCGCACTTGGCCTGTTTTTAATGACTCTTTAGACCAATACATTTATAACCTTCAAGTTTTTTAGTAATTTATTCATGCATTATTCTCTCATCTTTTTGATTTTTATAAATTTCTAATAAAAAATATAAATATAATAATAATGCAGCCTCTATACGTCCCACTGCTGGGCACAGGCCTCCACTCGTAAGAAGATGGTTTGGGCTATAGTTCCCACGCGGGCCCAGTGCGAATTGGGAACTTCGCACACACCGTCAAATTGCTTTGCAGGTGTGTGCACAGGTTTCCTCACCATGTTTCCTTCACCGAAAAGCACATGGTAAATTTACAAATTATATTTCGCACATAAATTCCGAAGAACTTAGAGGTGCGAGCCCGGGTTCGAACCCACGACCCTCTGCTTAAGAGTCGGCAGGTCAAACCATTAGGCTACCACGGCTTTTTTTCTTCAAACTAATAAATCATTCTAATAACAGAACGATCAACACACTTTCAAGCGGTGAGGAAACCAATCCCCGGCTCCGTCACAGTCAGCGTCGATTTATTAACGAACTTGGGCAATAAACGCGTCGCGCCCGACTGTACCTGCAGTGAAACTTTACGAAAACCATTGGCATTATTCTCTACCATAATCTAAACACAGCGGACGTAGAAAATGTTATAATATTTTTTATTAGCTCTTTTAAAATGATAGATTACTACTCTCACTAGGGCCTTAGCCAATGCATTAGATGTCGTTTGTCCTAAAGTCATTTGCCATAACACTTTTGTCATAATGGATGTTAGCCATAATAATGTTTAATTCCCATAATGTATCGATTGTCCTAACATCGCGGCACTTCTGCCTGGCATATGCTGAGTGGCACCCTGCATTATGAAATAGTTTTAAGTTCGTTTCTAAGTTAGTTATTATTATTATCGTATGGCTTAATGTCCCGTTCATAGTCTTATATCTAATTTTGATAGCCAATCCCTGGCACCCGACGTAAGTGCGTACAATTCTCTAAGTCCCCCTGCAAAGCGTCTCCCGGGGCACTCCTCCACGATGTGAGCGATGGTCTGCTCCGGGCTCCGCAGTCGCAGCCAGCTGACGTTTTGTACCCCCACTTATACAGGTTGTAGTTACAACGGCCGACGCCAGTCCGTATACGGTTAAGGGTAACCCATATCTTCCGGTGCTCGTTAAACCCTGGTAGTTCCTCAGTTAGTTAGAGGCCTCGGAGTGGTAATTGGTCTGAATCTACCTCCTAGTGGTCCACCCCGGGCAACGTCTCTATAAGAGGCGGCTGAAAGATTCCGACTGTTCCTGGCAAGCTGAACTTGCTCCTTCAGAGCCTCTCAGCTAATTCCTGTTCTCAAAGTTATACATTTTTAAAATCCTTCTGAGTATCCATAATGCATTTAAAAAACGGTCCTTCTAAGGGCTCTTTGACAAAGAGTTTAGGACCCTCTGTTCTAATACTGCAAATAAATATAGAAGGTATGTCACAATCAAAGTGTGACTATCTAAGTAGACTAGCCCACGACAATAATATAGATGTAATTGCCATCCAGGAACATCATTTAGATAACATTACTAAATTCGACACTCGTGGTAAAATTGCGGGTTTTAATTTGATAGCCAACACACTGTCTAAGTTAGTTTACTGTTTAGGAATCAATTTTGTGTTGAATTATTTTACTTTGCACCAAAAAAACGATTTTCTTCTTCTTCTTAACAAAATTTTGTCATAATCTTTGAAATTCTAATAGTTAGGTACGTCGACGAGTGCAGCGAAGAGGGTTAGGTTGAACTGCGACAATTTACCAGTTACTTGCCAGGACCGATCTGCTGGCATTGTAATAGGAATCTGGCAGAAACTAGCATTATAGCAAGTTATCGAGTTATCATTTTAGGACAAATGATTATTAGGAACAAAAACATTATGTCAAGAGAAATTAGGTCGATAAACATTATGTCAAGTCATCATTAGGACAAACGATTTCAAACTTAATTATATCCGAAAATAAAAAAATGTATGGAATTGAATTAAGCGCCTGATGCGACTGATCGCTAGCTCCTTTATACATTTTCTTTGATTTCGAAAATCGTTTAGTTAAGTCATCAGAGGGCTTATTGCCTAACGCACTCGCGTTCGCGATCGCTTTCATATTTGACAGTTGAAGTCAAATCTGCCTACAAAATGAAAGCAATTGTGTCACTTTCAAGTCGATCGCGATCGCGAGTGCGTTAGGCAATAAGCCCCCAGGTCATATTATGACTGTCACGTGTCAAGTTCCACGCTGTGAAAGGGACAGAGCATAGCAGTCATATACCTCTGTCCCTTTCGCTAACTGGATCTTGGCAGGTTTTCAGAGTTCTATACGGCCCTTGATGTAACAAAATGTAACGCAGAATGTAATTTACATTGTAAACTGTAATATGAATGGCGCCGGTTACCGCGGGCATTGTCGGTCCATTGTTGGATCTCAATCAGGATTCAATCTCGCCTGTTTTCATATCGGCCGATCGAAATATCATTGGAAATGTCGCGAACAGAGCGACTGTGATCAGGTTTGGGTTATACGGGGCGGGATTGCGCGCGGAAACGCGGCGGAGTAAATAAAGAATATTACATTTTCAGGGAACCAACTCATACAAATTGAACTAGTCAGTAACTAAGCTCTAGGCTGCGTACTAAACAACGATAAAATATCCTGACCTAGTGCTGCGGGCTTAATATGTAAGCACAAGATTTTGACAGGTGCTAGGGAAATCCATCTATTCCATATTCTAACGTAAGACTTACGCTTAAGGTTTAAAATAGCACCTGTCAAATATGTTATCTCTTGCGTGCAGGCTAGGGGGTCTGGGTTAGTAAACATACTTATAGAGAAATACATATTTAAAATATACATAAAAACATCCAAAACTCGCAAGAATCGCGTCACATAGATATTTACCGGAAATCGAGCCCGGGACCGCTAGCTTCAGTCAGTCAGTCACTACTACCAACTACGCTAACCGAGTCATCAAATGTTACCTAATCTTACCATTGTAGAAATAATGATAGACAATAGCAATAATGGTATGTAATAATTGTCTTAAAATGTTTTTTGTTAGCCTGTTTTTGTGTCCCACTGCTGGGCAAAGGCCTGACCTCCTTTTCTTCACTCGCCCCTGTCACACGCTCCTGCAAATCCCTTGCAAACGCGTCCAGGTCATCCCGCCATCTTCTGGGTCAACTGCTACGGTGTCCATCACGTGGAAGCCAATCGGTGGTATTTTTAGCCCATCTCCCATCGTGCATGCCCAGCCCAGTCCCACTTTAACCTCCTAAGGCCCACCATATAAATTTGCCAATGGAATATGAACATAATATTCTGAATAGGACAGTCTATTCTCTAATTTAATTGTCAGTCATAAAAACAAAATAAATTCCACTCTATCTCCTTTGCAACGAATCTTTATTCCAATGACCGTATTATCTACTGTACATTCTATTGTACAAAATGGTCTTAGGAGGTTAACTTTAAATAATATAATAAGTTTCGAATTTAAACCCGTGTGTTTCCACCACAGAGCGGGTCGGAGCAAAACGATTTCACATCGCATTTCGTGACGGTGCCTTTTATTTAAGATTTTTTCCTGTTCAATTCGATATGCTTAATTTATTTTGCGAATGAAAATATTTTTGTTGTTAAAAATGTAACTTTTTACCTCACCTGCTCGGAAAGGTTTTCTTTTTTGATAAAAATCTGCGCGCGAAAATTCCCAGAAAACAGATGTTTTTAGGGGGTATGACATTTAACTCGGCTTTTCTCGTTTTTCAGTTTCTGAGGACTTTAAACGTTTTTTCAAATACCTAAATCATTTTAAATGCATACTTTCAATTGTTGATTTATTAGTTTTTTCATTCCTTTTATAAAATGTTTGCTCGTTGTAGCTCTGTCGTTCCTCGGGGTAGTGGCAGAATACCAGTGTTTTGTTCACACGAGCAAAGCTATACACTGAGCCATGGCCCTTTTGCTCTGCTGCAACGCACACATGCTTTTGGCAACGGATATGTAATTTTAGTGTTTTAGTGTTATTATTTTGATTTATTCTGTCAAGTGTTTGTGTGATTTGGAGTACCCAAATAAACGTTTTATCTAGCTGCTAAGATAGATATCTTTATATAACCTAACCGAGTTCAAACCCCCCGACATCAGCGCCTAAAAAACCTCTGAGCAATGAGCAAAAACTTCAACGGGCTCCGAGCACGTACTTTTACACTAGAGTGACTCGTCACTACAAGATTTCCAGTATTAAAAAAATCCCGACAAAATCGGGATCGAGCTCATGATCATAACTTTTAAAGGAATTGACGGATTTTCATCAAACTCTCGATTAAGTCACCTTTCTAAAAAAAACTAAATTAAAATTGGTCCATCCGTTTAGAAGCTACGATGCCACAGACAGATATACACATACAGATACACACACAGATACACAGGTCAACTTAACACCCCTTTTTTTGCGTCGGGGGTTAAAAATACAAAAGACCTGCAAGCCACGTTTATTTAGCTTCGATAAAAAATTCACTCAATTTTACGACATCTTAATTTGATTGAAATTGACAGGAATCTAATTAATGTTTATTGTTTTTCAAATTATCTCTCAGACAGCCTTTGTGAGTTTGTTGCCTTGCTGTTTAAATTGATTTTAGTTACTAAATAAATGAAATTCATAATGTTACTTAATTGTGACATTCTCAATATAAAGGGACCTTATGGAGGAAGGCAGTTACGCTCTTCTTATTCTTGTAACTATACGAATACTATGGTGACAGTTCTACAAATGGCGTAACCGCCTGCCTCCATAAGGTCCCTTTATATTGAGAACGTCACATTTAAGTCCGTGTCAAAGAACAACATAATTGCTTAACGAAAGTTTTTAAATAATATCAGGCCCCCTAGCATGCATGTACGAGATAAAATTTGACAGGTGCTAGGGAAATGATACATCTATTCCATATTCTAACGTTCTTGATGCCTAAGGTTTAAATAAAAGTATCTCGTCCTGATTTTTAATGCATGTTAAGCCCGCAGGGGGCTGTCTCACACGAACCAACCTAGTCCCAAACTAAGCTCTAGGCTTGTACTATGGGTACCAGGCAACGACATCGTAGAGAAATACATTCTTGAATACAATACTCTCACTCATTACACAAATAATTGCCTGTACCGGGATTCGAACCCCGGGGTTCTAGCCAAGTGTGACACGCTCCGTAGCGTTTCTGTTCGTTTCGTTTTTAGGGTTCCGTACCCGAACGGAACCCTATTAATATGCCTACGCTGTCCGTCCGTCCGTCTGTCTGTCCTAACTATAAAGAGCTGTATCTTTTGAACCGTAATAGATAGCGGGTTGATTTTTTTATTCAGAATATGTGTTATCACGGCGGATTTACTAACAAATAAAAATAAATAAAGTGAAATAATAAAAGGGGGTCCCCATACAAGAAACGTTTTTTTTAACTTATTTTTACTTTTGTTGTATCGTAAAAACGGTAAAACATACAAGCGTCAAATTTGGTATGATTATAGAACAAACCCTACAAAATAACAACAATTGCTAAAAACTAGCCAAATGTGTACGGAACCCTCAGTGCGTGAGTCCGACTCGCACTTGCCCGGTTTTTTTAAAGAATCACGTCACTGGTAGATCACGTGATACGATAAGTAAGGTGGTCTACCAATGACGCGATTGGACTAGAGATGAAACGAACAAGGCCCTTAGCCAAGATGCACTACGCTAACTAGCGTTTCTATTCGTTTCGTTTTTAAACAAATCGTGACACTGGTAGATCACGTGACTCTACGTATCACGTGATCTACCAGTGATGCGATTGGTTTAAAAACGAGGCCACACGGGCACTTTTACACGTCAAAATCTACCAGCGCTTCCCAAGAGGAGACCACTGCTGAGAAGAAGCGCCGCAAGAAACTCAACAGTTAGTCATTTTTTTAATAGAATTTACTTATGACAATACTTATTCTAGCATTATGTAAAACTATAAAAATAATATAAAATATCTGCGTAGTTCTAAACATGTCAGAATTATTACGAAAAAAAAAAAAAATTGCATATATATATATATACATACACAGGTATATAAGTACATACATATATATCTACACATATGTAACCTCATAAAAGAGTTTCGACATGTCATCCTACATAAACCGTGTCCCCTAGACAATATACAGTGTTTACATGATTTTTGTGAGGTAGTAAGCAGCTATTAGTTAATTTTCTGGTGGAAACGAATAGAAAAGCTAGTTACCGTAGCGCATCTTGGCTAAGGGCTCAGGGCCTCTAGCCAAGTGACACACGCACCGTAGCGTTTCTGTTCGTTTCGTTTTTAAACCAATCGCGTCACTGGTGGATCACGTGATACGATAAGTCAGGTGGTCTACCAATGACGCAATCAAACTAGAGACGAAACGAACAGAAACGCTACGGAGCGTGTGGCACTTGGCTATAGGCTCAGAAACGCTACGGAGCGTGTGGCACTTGGATATAGGACCGCTAGCTTCGTAGGCAGTATAACACGCCAACCACGTTATCTATATCGGCATTTAGTAAAATTTGTATATATAGAAATACAGATAAACTATTTGTTTACATTATGAGAGACCTTTATATGCGCGGTCAGCCGTTTAGCCGTAATATTGTTTGTCCTAGAAATAACGTGATGTTCGGACCCGCGTTGACCGAAATAGGCAGTTTAATGGGCCCCGCGGCCGTACCAAGGTTATCATTATATCCAGGGTGAAAGAGACGTAATCAGAATTGAGTTTATCTAATTCAGTGATGAATTACTAACCCTGTACAACCATATTTTTGTGAAACATTTTTTGTTTTTATTATAGTAGGTAAATAAAAAATGTAGTCGCTGTATTAATGGTCACCCTATAATAAACATTTGATCAAGATAAAACCTCTTTAAAATAGCTGATAATGGTATAGTAAAAATACTTTTATGAAAAAAATACAATGTCACATTTGACAAAGTCAAGATACAATTTATTACATTCCCAACAGTAATTAATGTAAAGTGACCATGCTCGTAGTAATTAATTCAAAGTTATAAAATTTCTTACAAAAAAGATAAAACGTTAAATAATGTTACGGTATTAATAAGATTCAATAGGCGACTATTAAAAGAGCTAGATTAAGTTAATTCTGATCATGTTTAAATTTGCTACAATACGTTGGTTAACACTTGTTAAGTAACTTCTTTCCTGTACACTTTTTGTAACCTGCCCAAAGTGTAACCTGCTCTAGCATCACTCGATGGTCCCGTGGAAGACCAGCCAGCATTATGCTGAACTGGAACCATTTCGTGACAACGCCTTTTCTATATTTTTGTTTCATGTCTTCTTTTTTGTATTGTCTTTATATTGGGTAGCTATCACTTTATCGAAACTCCTTTCATCGAACGTATCATTTCATCGAATTTCATTTCATCGGAAGCTAATTTCCACGTGCAGGAGTAATAACTTTTTGGTGGTGTCAGGTCTAACCTAACCTAACCTACGTAACCCATGCTTAAGATAACCTGAAAACAATAAGGTTTCAGCAGAAATTAGCTTTCGATGAAATTATACGTTCGATGAAAGGTGTTTTGATAAAGTGATGAAATACCCTTTATATTATGTCAGGAATAAATGTTTTCTTCTTTCTTCTCTCATTTCACCCTGTATACCTCTCCCGTATTGTGGTCGCTTTTATCGCAATGGTTAAACATAAGATGCATCTGTCACTCGCACTTACGTGGTCAGAAAGTGACAAAAGTTTCATCCACGTTTATCTACATCGATAAACTTGATCGTAATAGCGCTGGTTAACTTAATTTATCTTGATCCTAAATTGATAAATTGAAATATGCTTTTTAATACTATAAAATAGCTTGGATACTAATATTCCCTTCGTTGTACAGTCAGCGTCAAACAGATGCAAACAGCAGCCAAAATGGCCAAATATATCGCAACACATCCTTATTCCTATAGTAATAAAGATGTATTGCGATATATTTGGACACTTTCGCTCCTCCTATCTATTTGATGCTGACTGTTCAACGCGGTTAGCCTGGTTTGATCCCGGGTTTGATTCCCGGTGATCGGCAAATATGTGTAATAAGCGCAAGTGTTATTTCAGTCATGGATGTATCTATGTATGTATTTACGTATATATTACTCATAAAAGTATATTTATCGTTGTCTAGTAGCCATAGTACAAGCAGAGCTTAGTCGCTAGGACAATTTGTGTGAGATTGTCCCGTGATATTTATTTATTTATTTCGTTCCCTATATTAAACACTCACACGTTCGAGCAAAACGTGAATATCCGTAGTACCACGGAACCCTGTGCCGTAATAAAACTTTATAGTAACATATGTTGCTATAATAAAACCTTTTGCCCCAAAAAAGTACCTTTTACAGTTTTGTCGAGACGCGTGAACTGCCGCCGTTACTCAAATCTTAATAGGTTTTATTGGCAATATTCTAATAGTCAATTTTTGGAAAGAATGCACGTTTCTATTGATATTTTAAATATCAGTGTATTTTTTGGTTTAACTTGAATCACCGACACCCATTTCATAGAATGTTTTGCTTGGCCAAATTTTCATTTCATCGACGGGTATTTCCACGTGTAAGAGTTAAAAAAAACATGACATTAATTTTATAAATAATTAAAATTGGGTCTAGAATGGGAGGTTGAAAAACTAAAGTGTTTTTATTATAGCAAATGGGATGTCAATGATGTCATACATATGAAAGGGCGTAATTTACACATTTTAACTATTTTTTTTATAATTTTCCGTTTCGCAATTTTTGATTTATAATCAAAAATGTACAAAAAATTACCGTTTTCTCCTTATCTAAACAATTCTTAACTTATAATTACTTATTTTTACTTATTTTTTTTTTTATTTTTTTTTTTTAATATTTATTATATATTTTATCTTATAATTACTTATTTTTTACGGGAAAAATAAAACGAAGTGTTCAAAAATTTATAGTTTTCAAAAAATTAACAAAAAAACTTTAAAGATCTGTACTACTAAAATTAAGGCAAGTCAAAATGGATCTTATTGCTTAGGTAAGAATTAACGCAAATCTATATTTACCAACCATATTATCTTAAATACGGAACCCTCGATGCGCGTCCAACTCGCACTTGACCGGATTTTTTTAATGTATTGGACTTCTTCAGTTACAAATACATGCTCAGATCATTAAACAAACACTCACAAAACGACAAAAACGTCGACCAATACGTATCTTTTCCCCAAAGACCTCCCTAAGTATAAATTAGTTTCTTTGTACAACTAACGAAAGAACTTGGACTATTAATCACGGTATGATACAGGCTATTGAAGTCGATACAGGCGAAGCAAATGGCGCGTATCGCCGAGATAACTTGTTATCTAGAGATAGGAAATCCTGCGCTATTACGGAATGTTACATATTGGAAACGCTGAGAAGAAAAGGATCTTTTAACTTATCTTTATAGAGGTACTGATACCCTTGACCATGTAGGACTTTTTGAGTAATCCCTCTTTCACACTCAGCTGTTTGAATTGCAGGTTTCCTCGCGATGTGAAATGAAAATGAAAATAAATAAATATCAGGGGACAATCTCACACAAATTAACCTACTCCCAAACTAAGCTCTAGAATGTACAATGGGTACCTAGGCAACGATGTATACATACTTATATAGATAAATACATACTAAAATATACAAAACATCCATGACTCAGGAACAAATACTCGCGTTCATCACACAAATATTTGCCATACCGGGATTCGGACCCGGGACCGCTAGCTTCGTAAGCAGGGTCACTACCAACTAGCCTAATCGCGTCGTCAAGATGAAAATCTTTATTCTGTAAGTAGGCCCTGTAGGAACTTTCACATGTCTGAGTCTGAGCAAAGCAAACAGCGCTTCCCAAGAGAAGGCCTTTCTTCGGTGTTTTACATATTCCACATAAACCACGCTCTGCTACCATGAATAATTATTGTAGCCGTTGTTGTAGTCTTGTCTTGATAAATAAAAACAATATGTTTAGTAAAATAACTTGTAATGACTGAGCGGAAAAATTATATGAGAAGGATGACATAGAGCAATAGAGTTGCCATGGATGATACCATAGATTCATTGGTCCCTGGAATTTTAAATTAGGTACCGCGCTGAATAATAACACCGTGAAAACACGTACAAAACGTCATCCATTAATAAATCAGCATCAAAACCCAAGAGCCTATTAACCGTAACCAACAGTGGCAACCCTAATTGCAATTACGTTTATCATGTTGGCACGCCGGCCGCACGGCGCGCTGTGATTGGTCCGTGGCGTCGCTTAATTGGCGCTGATTGGCGAGCGATACAACGATTAGGGTTGTCATGAGGGTTCGGACATAATGTTGTTGGTTAAACGTCATGGTGTAATTGTGGTTTTAATTGGTAGCAGTTAAGTTTAATTGACGTTGGATTACCAAAGGGAAGTGGTTGTACTAATAGTTTCCCTGTAACATTTACCACCAAACAGCAGTGTCCGCATTGTTGTGTTCCAGTGGCCCCCCACAAGACAACTGGTGAATTGACTAGCATTCCATCTTAGTCCTCAGGGTTGGCAGCGGTATTGCAGTCTTGGGAATGCAGTCTTGGTCGTCTGTGTGCTCATTTTGCCTGCTCTAATGGAGAATCTCCATACTATAAAAAAAATTGGTCAAGTGCGAGTCGGACTCGCACACCGAG